>VZZY01024374.1:67036-142036 GCA_013400335.1 Eurystomus gularis
TTGGTGGGAATTGCAGGTTTTCTGTGCGTTGTCTGTAAGATCCAGGCTCCAGTTGAGGTCCCCCCATTTAGGGGTCTGTATGTGTTGTCACTTTGACAAATACTGCATGTTGCAGCATCTCTTTACTTTATTAAAGCACGTACCGCTGTGATACTGTCTCTTGCTGTTCCTAGTGTAATGGATTTAATACCTTTTTTTTTTTTTTTTGCTTTTCTTTTTTTTTTTAATTTCTGTAAAACCTTCCAGTTGTTCTGTCGTCTTCTTGTGATGGCATCGTTTGTTGCCTGTATTTTGCCCAGCGCCTTCTAAGGGGGAAGTTTAGGATTTAAAAAGATTCAGAAATATACCATATATCGAAAGAAAACAAGGAATTTCTTTTCTAAGCGAGGCATAAAAATACAATAACGCTCTGTTTTAATCCCAGGATGGGAGGAATGAAAGTTGTGTTGTGCAGGGGGGCTGGAAAAGCACCGGCAGCACCCCCGAACCGTGCTCCCCTTTGCCGCGCTGGGACCCCCCGGCTGTCTCGGGGGCGGGTGCCTGGAGGGACCCGCTGCCGGCGGGGCCCCCAGCACAGCGTAGGGGAAGCAGAGTCCGGCCGTGGCGTGGTGGGCTTGAGGTGAAGGGGATGGATGAGGTGACTATCCCTGGGAGGGCTGGTGTACACAAGGAGCACTTTGCAGCTGCCTCGGTGACACAACTTTTGATCCGGAGCCATGAAATGTCCGTGCAGAGTCCGGTCTCTCCTCCCTCTCACTCTTTGTGTTGCTGGTTGTTCGCACCACGGTCGAGATGTTGTCTGGAGGACTCGCGTTGGCTGGTCTGCCCGGGGTCGAGCGTAGCCTGGCTGTTGTTGGGAGTGGGC
This sequence comes from Eurystomus gularis, assembly GCA_013400335.1. Classification (NCBI taxonomy): domain Eukaryota; kingdom Metazoa; phylum Chordata; class Aves; order Coraciiformes; family Coraciidae; genus Eurystomus; species Eurystomus gularis. The sequence continues at coordinate 67,902 of VZZY01024374.1, forward strand.
GCTGTACCCTGTGTCTATCCTACAGCGGTCATCGTTCAACTGCCTTTCTCTAGACGATGTTTTAGATGCAAAATAATCACGTATACAGGCGTATGTACAGGCATCTGTATGCAGGTCTACATAAGGGCATCTCTAGGCAGATCTGGGCTTCACGCGCTGCTACAAGATTTACAGGTGGAAAGGATACAACCATTTATTATGATTTTTTGTTAAACTGCGCAGCGATGCATTTGATTTGCAGGCTTTGGAGAGCTGAATTTGACAGGTTTCAGAGAGCTAAATTCGACAGGTTTCGGAAAGATGAATTTTACAGGTTTTGGGGGAGCTAAATGAGCCCTCTGGGCACTGTTGCCCTGTGTCCGCGGACATGGGGCTGGGGCGGTGCTTTGGAGGAGCTTCAGGAGAAGCTGCTCTGGCTGGAGAAGTTGTCTGAGGACCTGCTGGTCAGTGAGACCGTAGCTTGCGAACGGCAGCGTGCCGTCAGCTCAACACCAAAGCAGAATTGTGATGTTTTTGTGCCAGTGGCGATGAGTTCATGGCGCGATAAGCCCATGGAAGTGCGTTGGGTTGGGGCCTGGGTGTCTAGGGCCCCACAGCGCGCTCTCGAGCTGCTTTGGCGTCCTGCGCACGCGTGACCCGTGCTCCCCAGAAACTTCCCTCTTTCTCTCTGTGCAAAAAGATGTCTCATTAAATAAGGGCAATATTTGGGTAACGGTCTCTATTGTTCAAATCTGAAGCGCCATCAGCGTTCGAGGAGGAACGCGTTGTTATGGCACGGACCCCTTTGCCATTAGTATCTAGTTGTCTCCAAACTGAATGATTAATGTAATGAAGGCGCTGAAGCAGTATCCAGAACTTAGACTACAGATGTTTTGTATTTATTACATTTCCAAGGGCTGAGATAAATATGGGAATAAGTGATACCATGTCTTTGCTTGACGTTCAGGAGACTTTGCCGTATCTGATGAGACACCGTTTTGGGGTTTTTCTAAGTGCAGAGTTTGATATCAGCCACTCCTTTAGCTCCCTCCCTCTCTTTTTTCCTCCTGTAAAGGTATGAAAACCATTTTTGGTGGATACATGGGTAAATTGTAGCATTGACTAGGAGAGTGATACTGCCCGAAGGGCTCTTTGCTGGAGTTGCTGGAGAGCTGCTGGTCCTCGAGCCCAGATCCTCGGCTGCTGGGTTCAAACCAGCCGCAGGCATCCGGGCACAGGGTCCCCACCCCACTGTGGGGCAGGAGGCACGGGGGACCCCCTGGATTTCGTGATGTAGGGTTTGCAGTGGTGGTGTGCTGGAACAGCTCTTGGCCAGGATGGTTGTGGTGCTCTTGGCTCCCTTGAAAGTCTCAGCCAGCTTTCAGGTCAGCCTGAAACATGTTGAGCTTGGAATCAGCAGCAACAAGCCCTCCCCAGGGGGAGAGATTGGGCACATGCTCTTGACTTCGGAGGAGCCACTCCAGTTTACACCTGGTGAAGATCTGGCCTGGGAGCTGCTATTTAGTCTTGACGGCATCTCGTGTGTAGCCCTTCAACTACTCTTAAGTATTAATGAAGCAATTTCCATAGAAACTAGCTCCCCGGTCGGGATGCGGATTTTGGTGGGTTTTGAGAGGTGTGCTGATGATGTGCCGGCCTCACCACCACCATTGCCCACAGGGTAGCCCTTAGCCTGTCGTTTGGGGCAGCACAGTGCCTGGTGATGGGCCTCAAGCAGGACCTCGCAGCCGTTCTTGTTCTCCGTGTGAGCAAAGCTGGGGATGTTTGCTGCCGGAGTCGGCGGTGAGTCGGGCTGGGGCTCGTGCCGCTGCAGTGCGTGCTGGCGCGTCGTGCAATACCCAGCAGTGATTAGTTGGGGAAAGCCCTCCGTGACCCACCTGCCGCGGGGTGTTTTAGCAGTACCGATGGCTTTGCGAGGGTCTTTGGCACCCGGCCACACCGTGGGTGCTGGGGGAAGCCCCTGAGGTTTTGGGAAACAATAGGAGGAAATTTTCAGACAGGCTAGCTCGGTCCTTGCCCAAGCAGAGCTACTGGCACAGCCCGGGTTCCTCAGGAAAGCCCAGAGGTTTTTCCTTCTAAATGATCCCTGTGGTTCCTGCGTGGTGCCGAGCGATGCTGGACGCGAGGAGGAAGGCCTCCATCCTGCCGTATCCCAACTGCGACAGTTGGGTGTCCTAGTTGTTAAAGAAAAGCAAAAAAAGACACAAAAAAGTAAAATAAGAGAATAAGTCGCACCGTGGGCCATGTCACACCTGTTCTCTCCTCTGTCCCCATGCTCTCTGTAGGTTCGGCGTACCCCCCCAGCTGGCGCAGCGCCCAGGGAGCCCCGGACGTCTGGCAGTTTTCGGATGGAAGTTCAAGAGCACTTAAATTCTGAAAGGAGGTGAAGCTGGGGCGAGCGGCCGGCGGCGTCTCGGCGTCCGGAGGTGGCCTCTGTCCTGCTGGCTCGCCGCATCCCCGGGAGAGCCTGAGAAGTCACCCGCCGAAGGCAGCGCTCCCCGGGCTCCTCCTGCCTGCAAGACTATCGTATTTATATTTTGTAATAGAGTACGACACTTCTTTGGGGTTGGGGTTTTTTGGGGGGGTTTTGTTTGTTTGTTTGTTTGTTTCTTTTTTTTTTATTTTTCAAAAATAAACCTACCCACCAAGGTCAAGGGCTTATCGATGGCTTCGACCAGCTCCTTTCCCCCGTGACAAAGACTGTCTCGCTCTCGTGGACAACTCGGCCTTGTTGGTTATCTCCGTGCCGTGCCATTTCTCGGAAGGCGCATCTGTTGTGACGAATTAAAAATAAAACAAAACCCAGTGTAGGTCTGGGGGTGGGTGGGAAATTGCCATAATAAATGTTGGAGCTTTAGGTTTTGTTTGCTCTGTCTTTAATTTTTAATGCTAACAAGGGCCAGGCGGCTGGTACGGCTTTGTTGTTACCATCCCGGCTGCGGAAAAGCGAGCTCTGAGTTTACAAGGAGAAAGCCGGTGTCCGTGCGAGGGGCTGCACGGCCCCGTCGGGCCGACGCTTCCCGCAGGGCTAGACCAGGCGTTGGCGGTGATGCCCCGTTGGCGTTCGGTGATGCTGAAGCAGGGGGACCTCCCAGCTCTCTCTCCACCGCCCTCCTCCTCTTGCTGAATGCTGGCTGTCGTGTTCCATTTCTGCTGTTAAACTACGTGCGTTTGGGGCTGGTGGGATCCGTAACATCCCTTAGTGTCTGTTCCAGGAGAAGTGAGGCCAGCTGGTGGGTTTCGGGAGGAGTGATAGCCGTGCTGTGGAGATGCTGGCAGTACCAGGGGATGCAGAGCCCTGCCCCAAGCTGGGCTACCGGGGGGAGCTGCTACGAGGTTGGGGTCCTGGCATCTCCAGCCCTCGCACACTTTCCCCCTTGCCAGGGACACTCGTCCCTTGCTTGGAGCCAAGCACCCCCCCAAGGAGTTTGCTGGTTCGGGGCCCCAGGCGCTTTGCTGCACAGAAGATGGGTTAAGTGCGTGCTTGTGTGCTGTCTCCGATGGGATTTATAGGCTGTAGCTCCTCATGCCTGTGCCGGCGAGTGGGAATGGACCTTATTTGGTGAAAGAAACCAGCTGGGCAGCGAGCGGAGTCTCTGGCTGGCCGTGTCAGGCTGCCAGGACACCCACTGCTGGTCGCAGCACGATGGAGCCAAGCCGCGGGGCAGGGGCCAGCTGATTGCTTTGCTTTGTGTCTGAGCTTCAATCTCACTTTGGGTTTCGTTCATCTCATTTCTTAAAATCTGAGTGAGACACCCGGCCGGGGTGACTCCCTCCATCGTAGGGAAAATGACGTTGCCTTTTTGATGGGTGGTGGTTGCTCCTTTGTTTTTTGAAAACCCAGGCTGTAGTTCTGATGTGGGCCAGGGCGTAGCACAAACACAGACACTTTTGTACCTCCAAGGGGCCAGGATAGGTGCCAGAAGCTCCTCCACACACGGCTGTAGGGTCAAGCCTGGAGCCCGGTGGATGCACAGGCATGGGTTGACCCAAAGGGAGCTAGTGCTGCTTCTCTTAAGGCACCTTGGTCTTTGAGGTCCTGTTACCCAGATGTCTTAACACATCCTAAGCTTTTTCTATCATCAGGAGAAGTTTTTAAAAGTTCTCCCTTATCCCAGCCTGTGCTACCACCTCTGTGTCTGCTTATAAGGGGTTTTTGGAGCCTTGGAAAGATGAATCCTGTTGCATTAAGCATCCTATGGATTGCAAATGCACCATCGGTAAGGAGCTGGCAGCTCCTGTTAGCTGCTGGCAGCCCTGCTCCTGCCCTGGGCTGTCCCGTCCAGGGCTCACGGGGTTATTAATTGCAGAGGGGGTTGCTCTGCTCTCTCCAGCTCGCAAACCAGAGAGCACCTGGTAGGTATGGGCAGCAGGCCTGCAATGCTCACAATAAAGGGCAGCTGGGAAGCTGCTTCAGAAGAGTTTTTTTGGTGTGCTGGCCAGCTCTGGGGGTGTCTTAACCCTTACTTTGAATACAGGCAAAATTCAGTTCCTGGCTGGCTTTTGGGGCAGCTTTTGATGCTCTCTCTGCCCGGTGGAACGGGCGAGATGTGCTCTGCTTGCTCCGGCTGTGCCCATCTCTCCTCCGGCACAAGGCGGGTGTTTCTCCCGGGAAAAGCAGCAAATCAAGCAGTGGCAGGTAAACGCCCTCTGCCAAGCACAGAGAGGAGAAGTTACACCCGTCCTTATGTAAGGTGGTGAAGGTGAAGTGAAATAATCCTTACAAATACAGATTTTTAAATACAGCTGTTAACTCCCTTGCTAACCCTTAGGACTTTGAAACATCTGCGGAATTTATGCGTTGCCTTAAAGTTACAAGTATGTGCTGAGAGCCTCTTGTAAATGCCAGGGGCTCCTCTCCGCTGCTTCAGGGCCTGATCCTGCTCACAGGGTCCACGTGGCTGTTGCAAGCGAGGGTTTCCACCGCCCTGTACAACCTCGGCAGCTGTGTGCTTTCTTTAGGGGTGTCATTAGGAGCCTTTTTTCTCTGGCCAGGACATCGCTGCTGCAAAGCCCTTTGCTGTACCTGGGTGTACAGAGGGTCGCCAGCCCTCGTCGTGTTGCCGCAGCTTAATGAGCTCCTGCCAATTAACAGGAGTCAAAGGTTTCCTGTGAGGGGAGAGCTGGAAACTTGTTCGCTTCAAAGCTCGAGGTTGCTCTGGTTTTGGTGCAAGAGGGGCAATATTCCCAGGGATTTTGTGCTTGAGCATATCCCCAATGTGCCGGTCTGCACATCAGAGTTAAAAAAGTAAGTGCGTTTGGTCTTTATAAAAAAACAGAGCTCAGAAAGTTTTGGAGTTTTTAATAACTAAAAGAAAAGCTCTCTCCTTCCCAGTCCAGAGGGCTGTGATGAGCAAGATACCTGGGAATTAGTGAGCTTAGCTTTGATTGTGGGGGTTTAAAAAGCTGCTTTCAAACTTCAAGGCCATTTGCCTGTGCTGTATTTTATTTCTAAGCACACTTTCATGGCACTAAAATGCAGCAGAAGCCAAGTCTTTTGTGAAGTCTAACTTAAATTTTGCTTTTAAAATGAGATATATTTTGGATTTGTGATGCATTTGAGCTGTGGACCTTTACAAGGTGAGGAGAGACAGGTGAAATGAATGTGTTGGAGGTCACTTATTGAGCACAGTCTCTGCAGAAGGGATCTGAAGACAGACCTGAAACCCCATGAACGGCACTTCTAGCAACGCTCCCAGCCTCCCTGCATTTTTTTTCAACCCCAGCTTGTCAGGTCCTGCTAAATGACCTGTGGGACCAGCAGCAGCGTCGGGCTCGGGAGCATCATGCTGGTGTTGGGCGGCAACGTGACTGTGAGCTCAGGGGGAAGGCAGAGAGAAGCACCATCCTTCTTGGGCTGCCGGAGGTTCTGTTACTGAACGTGCCGTTTACCTGGTACTTTTGTTTTGCACCTCGCCTCTTCCGTCGCTGCGTGTGTTTGAGCTGTCTGGATGCTGGTGAAACCCAGGGTGAGGCTTTACCCGCAGACTGTTGGTGGTGAGGTGGAGACCTGCTGGATGTAGCTGCCTTTCCAGCACTCCCTGCTCTGGTGTGATACTTTATGCGAGCCCACTATAATTTATTTTCGAGGAGGGAGCTGAATAACCCCCACCAAATGAGAGTGGTGCCTCATTTGCTGCTTTTTTAATCTCTGCTTCCCCTCCAGTTTTCCCATTTCAGGCGTGATTAGGCATCATCATTCTGTTGTTTCTGCTTCCAGTCGATAAAACCTTGTTGCCCTTCCATCCCAACACCCCCTGAGCCTCCTCTTCCCTCAGAAGTCACCCTTTTAACATTAATCTTCTACAGGGGTCCAAATAATCAATTCTTCCCAAGGAAAGGTGGAGTTGGGGAGGGGGAGGAACACAAAAACCCCCCTGAAACCCAAAATACGGCCCTTATTCCTTAATCTCACTGGATAGAGTTACACATCTGGTAGAGGCTTGTTCGTTGTTGCTATTACTTTTATTGCGTCTTTAGCGGTGATGAAGTTCAGATGGCAGAACCAGTGGGCCCCAATTTAATTTCGTCTGGCCTCCCGTAATGAGCACGACGTGGTCCCTGGGAAATGCTGGCTCGGCCGTGGTTAACGGTGGGACGTGGTGATGGGCAGAAGTGGTGCGAATGGACAGCTGGACAGGCCAAACCCCCCAGCGAGGGTGGGCAGCAGGGCAAAACAAGGAGAAATGTGGAAATAGGGGTGACAACGGGCGGGTGGAGGTGTCCGTGCTGTGTGAGCATCAAGTACTGCAGTGAGATGGGTGGAAAGGATGGACAGATGGCTTTTCCTGGCAAAACCCAGAAGCAAGATCACGAGGTGGATTTCCACCTGTTTTTGGTGGCTGGGGTGTGCGCGCCGTGACACTTTCCGATGTTTCTCTAGCCCTGATGGCTCTTCCTTGGCAATTCCTGTGACCCTCCGGGTTTCCAGTGGCGATGTATAGAAGCTCCCACCTCTCCCCCAGTGTCTGCCAATGCATGTGTCTAAGGGCTATACAGGATTCATTTATGGGCCTCCCGTTGGTGGGGTATGTGCATGCAAAATGAAGGTTGTATTTGGCTTCTCATATTCAGAGCTATATTCCATATTGTGTTGACCAAGAAAAAAAAAAAAGCAACTCAGCCCCCGTGCTGAAGAATGTGATGGACTTTCAGAAACATACTGTAAATCAAGGAGGCTAATAAATACTTGCTATTAATAAAACAGGGCTACTGCCTTCCAAGTTATTTTCATGTTTTACATCTTAATTTAAATGCCGTGAAAAAGGCAATACCTTTGGACCTTCCCTCCTCCCCCAGCATGGTCATTGCTAAGCTTGACCTCCTCAAATGCCCAGGCAAGATGAGGTTTTCCTCAGTGAGAAGTTCTAGATGGAGCAATAAGACCCCTACCCAACCCCATGGAGCTGCTGAAGAAAGGGCCCCAGTGACAGAGTCCCCTTGGCAAGAGGTGGCCTCTCACCAGCTTGTCCCTGTGAGCTGGCAGAAGATCCCCAGAGCTTGTCCAGACCAATGCATCAAAGAGCCTGCAGCCAAAAGCTGCACCACCTGCACCAGCTCATGCTAAACCCTTAATGCTTCCCAGTTGTGAGGGAAGCTGCTCCAGGTGGGAAGCGCATGGGTGGAGCATCCAGAGGCCACTTAACCCTTTCCATCGGGTTTCTCGGGGTCTGTACCCTGTCCATTTCGAGAGGCTGGGCAAAGGTGGTGGTGGCCAAGGGCCTCCCATGAAGTACATGTGCGGGCAGCAGAAAATGGGGCTGTGAACTTGCTTCCTGAGTCTCTGTAGCAGAACTCGTAGTGCCTACAGGGACGCCAGATTAGCCTCTTTAAATAGCTGTGCCCTTGCAAACCCGGGACACTTCGGGCAGGGAGGGAGTAGAGGATGGAGCCCTAAATAAACCTTTATTTTTTTTCTTTATGCGAGTGTCTGTCCTTTCCCTGACCTCCTCTCACAGCCCTGCATCGGCGAGCAGAGCCCGGTGGCTGTGACACTTCGGTCCCCTTCCCTGCGGGCTGAGGTTGTCCTCTGGCAGCCCTTGTCCCCTGGCTCATCTCCAGGAAAGCCCCCGTTGGTGGGTGGGGTGGGCTCTGCCCGCCCCGCTCTCCCCAAGCACCACAACACCCCTAATTCCAGTATGGATAAAATGGATTTTTTTTTTTTATTAATATTCTCCTTCCAGCAGACTCTTCCCTGCCACTTCTCTGCCGTGGTCCCCTGGGGTTCAGCTTTTCCGTTTGGCTTTGGGGAGCAATATCCCTTCGGGAGCTGCTTTGCACCTGGCTGCTCCTGTTGGCTTTTTGCTGCCTAAAATCCACTTTTAACTGGTTTTCTTTTCTTTTTTTCCTTTTTTTTTCTCCCCCCCTTCCCTCTCTCCTCTGCAGAAGAGATAGCACCTTCTGCAGCTGTAGTGATTAAAGGGGAAAAAAAAAAAAAAAAAGCTTATTTAAAGTAGAGCCTGGCAATATAAAATAAGGTGTGGAGGTGATGAATGATCCCGGGGTATATTAAAGCAGGGGCTGGCATTTTCGGCATCGCTCCTACCCATGGCGTGTTTGAGCACTTCGGAGACCGGCTGTTTTGAAACGCTGAGCATCCACCCCCGGGCCCTAATTTGGGCAAGTTTAAAAACGTCCTCTGGGATTTAGTCAAGTCGTTGGAGTTTTCCTCTCCCGGAGCCCCTGGTGCTGCTTTCTGGATGCGGGGCTGGACGGGGACAGGAGGAGACATCCCACCCCAGCCCTGCTCTGCTTGACTGCCTCTGCACCCCAGGAAAGCATGGAGATGGGGAAAACCTCCCTGGCTTTTAAAGGTTTTTTAAAGGTTCTTGGAAGTGTATTCCCAGCATCGCTGTGAGAGGGGATGGGGGGAAAAGACAAGAGCTCACTGCATGCGACTAGCAGGGCAGGCACGGAGAAATTATGCATTTTTCCGGACTGGCTTATTCCCTTCTGTGTATTAAACATTATTTTAATATTCGAGTGACAATGTTTCATAATTAAGCTAAATGTAAGAGGCTGAGTCCGCTGGAGAGCTCGGCGCGGTGTGAGGAGGTGAGGAAGGTTTCCACCGGCTGCCCAGGGTTAACCCCAGGTTGCAGCATCCTCCGCAGCCACGCTGGCAGATGCGGTGCCTGGCCCTCGAACGGAAACATGCCCTGGAATTCGGCAGGTAAAACCTTTCACTCGTAAAGGTTGTAATGTTAATGCAGAAGAAAAGCCTTTTAAAAAATTACATTAGTTCACAGGCATCTATTGAACTCATGAGGGGAAATCTAGCCCCTGAGAGATAGAAACTAAAGAGCTGAGCCATAAACCAGTACGATAACATCCTTATTATAAGATGCAAATTAAGGGGCCCAATTCACTTTAAAAAAGCATTATGAGTATTTAATTTTTCTAGTGGGAATAGCTCTGAAGTTGGCCTGTGTGTGGTTTTTTGTGCTGTGTACTTAAAAAAAAAAAAAAAAAAAAAAAGAAGCGGAAGAAAGTAAGTCAGGCCACGAAGAAGCTGCTGAAGGCAGAGGTGAGGATGCTGAGCGGTGGTTTGGGTGTCAGAAGAAGTAGCTGGCGCTTATCATGGGCAGGAGAGCTTGTGCTGGCACTAGGTTTGGCCACAGCCAAACCCAGCAGCATCAGGATGGGTTTCCAAGCGTGTAAACAGGGCTCTGAACCTGCCCTGGGGTTTCTTTCATTTAGGTGTTTCGGCTCCAGAGCCGCTGGCTGGGTCCCCAGGCATCTCTGGGTGCTGCCACTGCTGCTCTGCAGGTCCAGAAGCGTTTGGCTGCGACCCCATGTGAGTTACGGGGATTTTCTGGACAACGCACTCCCCACCCTTGGCATTGCATCTCCTTTCAGGGTGCCTGGGCTGCCGTGATGCCGCTGACAGCGTTATGGGTTGGGGGTTATAGGACACATGCAGCCTGGCAAAGGGTCCACGGGGCTATTGCTTGCTTTGCTTGAGGCACTTACATCAGGAGCCATCTGGGGCTTCACCATATCTGCTCTGTTGTTTTTCTTCTGGCCATTTCTTGTTTCCTCGAGCCTTTTTAAAATTTTTCCCCCCCCCTGCCTCTGAAGTTGGAAGACAGCGCAATCGCTGCCCTTGCCTTTTCCCTTGCTGTTTGTCAGCCGCCGAAGGTTAAAGTCGCGAGCCAGGAGAATGACTTGGCGTGCAAGGTGGGGACGGCTGGGATAAAAGGGAGAGAGCCTACGAGTGGTGGGTCTGCTCTCCATCCAGCTTTAGGGTTCAAAGGTCAAGACTTGTTCGAAGAAGGAAAGAAAATGCAGTACCCTGAATTCGCATCCTTAAAGACAAAAGGCCAGGTTCAGCCGCCTGCGTGCCAGAGCCGTCGGGAGGCTGGAATTCTCTTTTCAAACTCAGAAAATAAAACAAAACCCCGACGCTGAAAGATTGCTTTTCAGGCGGGCATTACACAGCTCCCCTGTATAATGCGCGGAGGTCAAGGGTTGAGTAAAATAGGGAGATCAGGTAAATACATTCATTTGAAACCCGGGGATTAGAAGATTTTATTTATTTTGCGGCGTTGTAGAGCATCTCTCCAATTATGGAGATGAAAACCGGGGCGGGATGGGGGCCGCCGGCTCCAGCCCCAGCTCTGCAGCTCGACTTTGGGGTCAGGCTCTGTTCCCACACTGTGGCTGCTGCCCAAGGTTTAGGGCACAAAATAAGGGGGTTTTCCCAATAGCGGATCGAGGAAAACCCCGGTCCCCAGCAGTACCTCAATGGACTGGGTCTGAGCTGTGCGTTGAAACCTGTTTCTCACCCCAAGGCTGCCTCCCTAACCCCTTTCTGGCAATCAAATACTTTCTTGTTTCCAAACCACTGTTTACCAGGAATATTGCTTTGTTTTAAAGCTGCACGGATTCACATAGCCAGCAAAGACCATGAAAGAGTGGTTGGTAACGCCTGCTGCCAGGTGCTGGGCCAGCTGAACCCTTAGGAATACAGACCCCTTGCTTTGAGTTTGCTTGCTTTTTATATTTGAAAGAAAACAAATCCGGTATATCCTTCTTTATTCTTGTTTAGGAATCAAAAACTGAGCAGGTAATGGGGTTAGTGGGCTGGCCAGGCGGCTGCGTGGGGTTCGTTAGGCTGGACTCGTTGATGGGGCTGTCGCTCAGCTAGTCCCTGGTGCGCTGCCAAGGGGGGCTCAGCACTTGTTGCACGTGGTATTAAACACCTATTAAAGTAAAAAAAAAACAACAAACCACCCCTTTTCTGATAGAGCAGGAGTTACCACGCCATGGTAATCCTCCCACAGATATCACTAAAAAGGCGTTTCATGAGTGTTTTTCCCCCTCACCTCCTCCTGCATCCAAGTAGGAGCACCCCGAGCATGGTATGTATTAACGGTTGGACTCAGTGATCTTAAAGGTCTTTCCCAGCCTAAACCATTCTATGATTCTATGTATGTGCATAGCTGAAAAATCACCCGGCTGTGGAGACAGACGGGGAATTTCGCTCGTCCTTTACAAAGCAAACTTTGTGGGAAGGCGGAGGGTAGATATCAGGACGATATAAAGCTCGTGGCCAAGCCCCGGCGATAATCTCTCAGCCAGGCACGCTGCCGCTTTCCACGCCATTTCCCAGCTCACCGTGCACCCCAAGAACCATCCCCCTCCCCTCGATTTAGGAATAGGAGCCTCGTAAATCCTTCCGACCCGGCTACTTTATCAGGTCGCCCAGCTTCTCTCCGCGAAACCACGGCGTGTGTGGCAGGGGCGAACATCTGCGCGGGGGGATATCCTCCTGCTCCCGCTGCTCCGCGCCCGCCCGCTGCCGCCTCCGGGAAGGCGGTTGTGGTTTCGGAGCTTTTTAGCTGCGAAATGAGGAAGGATGTTTTTCCTTGTGGTTTGCAATTATGGCGTAGAAAGTAAGAAAACATATTTTCGACATCCCACCCCAGATTGGCTCTCCTGCAGCCGGGCTGAGATAAGGGGCGATGCGTCGGAAAGTAAAACCCCGATGGTGAGCAAGTTGTGAAAGTGATTGTTAAAGCACCCAGGGAGACTAAACGCGGGTCTGTGCCCGTGTGTGGCTCTAGTGCGCTTAAAAACCAAACAACCAAAAAACCCAGTCTCCTTTCATGCCTGGGTTGCAGCAGTTGGGAAGGTGATGCCCTAAATCCAGCCTCTGTCTTTAACCCTGGAAAACCTTCAGCTTTTGGGAGCAGGTGATGAACACTTTGCACGCTGACGTTTGCCCCACTAAAGCTTAAAAGGCCCCAGGATTAGCACCAGCAAAGGGCTGGTCTGGTCCATCACTGGGGATGCTCTGGAAGAGCTGCAGGAGAGTTTGCTCCAGGTCGAAGTGATTCAGCATTTCAAGTTTGCTCTCACTTCAAAGATGGGTCCTGGTCCAGCTGGATGATGGCTCCTCAGGAGCTGCCGTGGGGATGGACGAAGCCGGACTGTACTCGCTATGTGTGGTTGGGGATAATAAGTTGAGAAATAGTGAATTATTGATTTACAAGCAGCCAGCTCATACCTGGTTATGGGTGTTTTCCCCCGGCCATGTGCCGACCACAGCAGGTCGGGTGGGTGAGGGCTCCCTAGGGCATGTCCAGCCACAGTGAGGATGTTTCTTGGCACAAGTGTTTTCTTGGAAGAGCATGGCGGGGATCCTGCCTGGGGCCAGATGTTTTTCCAGAGGTGCTTCTCCTTGCACCTCACATCTTACCATGAGGACGATGCAAGGTCTGATTCTTCACCTGGTCCCAGGGATGGAGCAGCAGTGCTGTTTGTCCTCTCAGTTTTACTTTTGTACCTACCTATATTCCTCTTCTTTGGAGGCAGAGGCTGAATGCCTCCCTGAGTTGCACTGGGTTGGATTTAAGGAGGGAAAAAGAGCAGCAAGCAACCTCAAAAGTCAATGGGACTCCTGAAAATACTTGATGCTTAAAGAAAAATAAATTAAAGTTTTACACACCGCAGCACGAAGGTAGAGGTGAATCCTCCCCAGACAGGGAGGTACAGCCAGGAAGGGGCTGATCTTTGCCGATGGCCCCAGCCAGGACGTGCCGTTCCCCCCACCGCAAGCCCCCGCAGCCAGGGCCCTTCTCCCCGCGCTGCTTGGCAGGTTTCGGCATGACTCACCAGAGCCCGGGACAAGGTAGGGTGTTTTCTTCCAGGTCAGGATTTAGGTAGATTGGCAAAGGGCTGTGGGAATGCTTTTAAGGTGTCTTCTTGCTTGTTTGTTTTGGGGTTTTTTCGTCTCCTTTTTGTCTCCCTGCCAGTGTCGGGCTCTCCTGCTCTGCCTTCACCTGGCAGATGAGTAAGGAAGGGTTCGAGGTGCTGAAGATGCACATTTAGAAATTGCCTGCATCCCACTTTGTATCTCTGCTCAGCATCTTGCCTCCCATTCTCCCCACCAGCCCCTCAAAACTGCTTCCCATCTCCAAAGAAGTCAATGCCTTCACTCTTCACTGGCGGCCACCAATGCCCTCTCATTTCCTCCCTCCTCATGGAGTACATTAGTGATGGGAACCAACTCACACTCACACAGGTATTGCCATAAGTGGACTAATCAAAATAACAGAACGAAAGCAATGAAACTGCTCGTGGAGAGCTAAATAATAAGCAGTGATTAAAGCTGCATGCACTGAATTGTAAGAGGCTTTGCAGTGGCTGGACATGCCATCATGCTGGTCAAGGTCCTTGTGGGATTTTGGGGTGGCCATGAGGGTCTGCAGCCACGCAGCCATGTACATGTGAGAGATGCTTTGCATTTGTGCTGCTATAAAGATCACATACCACCGAGCTGGGATAACCGTGAGGTTTTGTGCCACTGGTTCCCATTGTAATTATGTATCTGCATGGGATAGACCCGAGGGCAAACCGTCCTGGCACTCCATCAGCGCTTTCCTACGTGCGCTTCTGGGAAGCGGAGGGACAGCCACATGCATGACCTGTTCTTCTGGCCTCTCCTCAATCACATTGCAGCCTCAGGTGCATTTTTAGCTCCTCTGAAATATTTTGGGGGTGTTCTTTCACGTTAGTGCCTCAATCACTTTTTAAAATCTTTTTTTTCCCCCCTCCTTTGACATGTCCGAACCATTTCATCCCATTCCTAGTATTGACATAAAAATGCAGCTGAGAAAACACTGAAGCTGTTTCAACAACTGCCACCCTAAGAAGTAAAGTAAACCAGAAAGTAGTTATTACACTGAGAGCTTCCTCTTTAAATCGGCTGGGGGGGAGAAGTGAGAGTCCTTGGTAATGAGATTCCCTCCCTCATCCTAATTGCATTCCCAATAAATCAGCTCTGAAGATCTGGTTCTTTTTAAGTTTCCTTGAATTTAGCTTTTGTCTGAGAATCGTGGAACAACAGAGCCGCAGTAAATATGATTAAACTATAGTTAATTACCGGGGTATTTCGGCTCAGCCTGCGATGGTTAAACCATCGGCCCCTCGGAAACCAGCCCCCTGCCAAACGCGGCGGAGAGGACCGGCGGTGAGCTGCTCCCTCACTACCCATGTTGTTTAAGTAAATGTGCAGGAGGCTTTGCACTGAGGGGTACCTTGGCACGCACAAGAGTCTGATGGAAAAAATTAACTTTTCCTCAGTGCGCCTTTTTGTGCTGCCCTTTTTCTCCCTTCTCTTCCCAGGGTTGCCAAAAGCCCAGGGAGTTTTAGTTTACCAAACGCCTCTTACAAGTATCTCCTATAATTTCAGAGTCCCAGACCCTGAATCCCTTTAAGCTCTAACTAAACCATACGCACATTGTGTGTTTTCTTTTTTAGAAGAAGAGAGGATGTTTAGTTAATATATAATTACTGGGTCTGTGGGCTGTGGATGGCCATGGGGGGAAATCCATCCGCCAAGAGAGGGGAGGACAAAGAAAAGCTCTCCTGAAACCATATGGGGTGGCCCTTTTCCCTCCGCTGAAGCCAGGGCAGATCTCTTTCAATAAGAGAGGAGCGATGAGGGCCTATCAGTGACCTTCCACCGAAATCTTGTGCTGCCAAAAGCCGGTGGCTGCCCAGGAGGTGGGGTGGTGATGGACAGCACGCAGTACCGTGCCGCGGGACTGACAGTGAGCTCGTAACAAATCACAGAGCCCAACTCACCACCGGTGGCTCATGTGCAGTCTTCCCTTTGATGTACTGGTTCACGTGCACTGGGTTATGTCCTTACGACACGGGGCCAGATGATTTACCAGAAAAATCAATGCTGATGGTTTGAAAAAAATAAATCCTTGGTGAACATGATGTAAAATCTGCATCGGAGGAGCTTGCTCTCCCCACCACTCGACTCAAGTCCATGCTTTGCAAAGCTTTATTGATATCACGGAATGGTTGGAAGGGACCTCTGGGGATCATCTTGTCCAACTCCCCTGCTCCAGGAGGTCACCCAGAGCAGGGGGCCCAGCATCGTGCCCAAGTAGGCTTGGAATCTCTCCAGAGAAGGAGACTCCACAACCTCTCTGGGCAGCCTGGGCCAGACTCTGCCATCCTCACAGCAAAGAAGGTTTCCTCATGTTCAGACAGAACTTCTTGTGTTCCAGTTTGTTGCCCATTACCCCTTGTCCTGTTTCTGGGAACCACTGAAAAGAGTCTGGCCCTATCCTCTTGACAACCATGCTTTAGATATTGATAAGCACTGATAAGATCCCCTCTCAGTCTCCTCAGGATAAACAGTCCCAGGGCTCTCAGCCTTTCCTTTCTTTTCATCATCATCATAAATATCATGCCTGAGTTTCCTCTGAGAAAGGATGACAAGGACTGTTGTGCTGACAATGCACTCACCTTCAGCAGGAAGAAGAGGGAGTCATGCCCCCCAAACACAACCACCCTTGGGTGATTTTAATTGGGAAACTGGGGTTGAAGGGACACTGGAGCATGTTACCTCCCTTAGGAGAGCATCAGTGGGACTGGAGCTGCTCCATGATGGGGGATGAGCCAAGGGTGATGTCAGCACTCAGTGTAACCTCACTGATGGGGCATTGTCCCATGGGGTCTGACCTAGGTGGGCAGAGCCACATGCAGGTCACAGGCTCCACTGACAGCATCAGGCACGGCCAGGGGATGGACCAGGGCCAGGAGCCATCCAGGGAGCCGAGGCAGGATTAGCAAGAGATGGAGACAGAGATGAAGAGGCTGGAGGAAACAAGACTACATTCTTTAGGATTCAGAAACCTGGCCCACTAACCCTCTTAGGCTGCTCAGAAAACATTCAAGGCTGCCCTGCTTGGCCCAGGATGGGAATCACCTTCAGCTGTGGCCATGCTGCCCCCGCCACCCATCACCCACAGGTGGGAGCACTCAGCCCACTTCACCTCCAGCTGTTCCTAATTCCAGAGCTAGTTGATAAAAGCATGGGCTAAGGGCAAGCTTAGGAACAAAGGACTGGAGCTGAGCTTGGAAGGAGAAGCTGTGGTGAGAAGCTCGTATGTTTTGGGGTTTGCCTCAATGCTCCCCAGATATCACAGAGGGTCCCCTGCACTGGGTGAGCTGTGAGTGTGTTGGGGTCCCTGTGCCGGCCAGCAGCACTGTGATACCAGCCTTCACCCAGGGTCTGCTCTGGCCTCTGCAGCCTCGGGCTTACACCTGGGCTGGCTTTGTTTGTTTGGCTGGACCTTGGAGGTAATGCTTGAGGTCTTCAGTTGTGCTTGGATGGCTTAGAAGAACATCCCTCTGGGCTCAAAAAACCTCTGGGACTGTGCAAGGCCTATGCTCAGAAGTACAAGCGTGCTCTGGCTGTGGGAGAGCAAAGCTCCGTTGTTTTGGGAGGAAGGAGAGGACATCCTTGCCTAGCTTATGGAGGATGGAGGCTTTCCCGAGGTGCTTCCAATTGAACTTCAGCTGTGTGCCATGCTGAGTTTTAGGTGGCACCTCATCTTGACTTGCTCCTCTCTGTGACCATGTTCCTGATGAGGAGGACTGGACGTTCACCAGGGAGCTGCTCTCCATGGGACAGGTGAGTGATACGCTGCTATCTGCAGCTGCTCTTTAAAGTGATCCTGTCTTTAATGCGGTAGCCCTTTGCAAGTATCTGTTACCTCTTGAGGAACTCCCCGTGCCCACGGTATGATACCTGCAATGTATGTGATATCATGCTGCCTTTCTCCCATGTTTGCCAAAGGGGAAAGCTTAGCAGGGACTATGCACTAGATTTTTGGAAAGCCTCTATGCTCCCCAGCACTGTGGGCTTGGCTTAGCCCTACATCTGTCCAGGAGAAACCTGTTGGGTATAATGAGTGTGCAGGATTGTGTAGTGCTTTTTTGGAGGTGTACCTCTAGAGCTGGAGGCATGGCCTGTGTTGGTTTATCAATTGCAAGAAGATGCATTGCTCAAATATTCTGGCAGAAATACGTTTTTCTTCTCTGTACCTGACAATTAACGTTTTTGGGAAGGGCTGTATTTCAGTGCCGCAGTGGGCAGAACACTTTTGGTTTCTGGCAGGTTTATCTTGGAGGTCTGAAGTTTGTTGGAGGTCCTTAAGCACTGCTAAATTAACAACAATCACCAAACTACATTGCTTTGGGGACATCAGTGTCTCTTACAAGTGTTGAAAGGGAGGGAATATTCAACCTCGCTGATGAGCAGCTTAGTACCATAACTAGTGTTTCCCTAGCTGATGAGTCAGGGATGAAACCATGGTGGGTTAATTCCTCTTTACCTTGGGGAAGTAGCAGGGGACCTTGCAGAAACAAATGTGGGGGCTGGAGACCAGATTATGTCAAATGGCTGGATTTTGAAACTGAAATGTCCTCCCTGTGCAGCCCTGCAAGTGGCTGGATGGGGATGGGGCTGGAGGGAGGTGGGCAGGAGGATTTGGAACTGGGGGACTCCATAGCTGGTTCTGCCTGGAATTAGGGTGGATGAAAGAAGAAAGTGCAGCAGATGCTGGTCCAGTGCCAAAGCCAGAGCAGCTCCTGTGGTCCCAGATCCTTTAATTCCCTTCACTCCCTCCCTGGGTTTGGTTCCAGGCAGGAGATCCAACCCAGGGGATACCTCTTCTTCTTTTTGGCTCATCACAGAACAGTGGGTCAGGCTTATCCAGTGCCATCAGGTGTATGCCTAGGGTCTGCATGGTTGTGAACTCAGCCTGGGCCTCCTTGGGACACAAAAGCTGGTCTCTATCCCTCTCACTCCCTTGGTGAGGTTGTATCACCTTGTACTTGAAGACACCACAGCCCTGGTCTACCCCCTCCATAAACCACCCTCCTCCACTCTGAACACCCCAGCAAAGGTCAGCTTTATTCATTTTTCTGGCAAACCCACATTACAACTGGCTAGACTGGTTTGAAAATGCCTGGTGGCAGCTGCAGCCTCGCGCAAGGTTGCTTCAGGATTGCATCTCCCAGGCAATGAGTCACTTATGGGGACAGTATGAATTTGCACAGTGTCTGTGCCGCTATGCACCCAGCCAGAGCAGCCCAGCTTCATCTGTCGTGGTCCTCCCGTTGCCTGCTGGTGGCCCGAGGTGAGGTGGGTGGTGTTAGCTTGGAGGAAACAAGGGTATCTTGAATTTGTTTTGGCTACTCCTCCTTTTCCCCTTGCATCTCCATCTCTGGCAGGGGGTAACTGGCTTTAGCTTCTGAGTAACTCCAGCAGCAAGGACTGCAAGATAAAGACCTACCCATTGAAACTTCATCCTTGACTCAGGCGGACCCTGGGCCGCTCCCATCACTTCTTGCTGGAGCGATTAAGGGTTGAACCATTAGTCCACTGCTTAATGAATACTGTAATGCTGTCTGGAAATAAAAAGGCGTGTGTTTGCTGTGACACAAACTCATCAGAAATATTTCC
Organism: Eurystomus gularis; assembly: GCA_013400335.1. Classification (NCBI taxonomy): domain Eukaryota; kingdom Metazoa; phylum Chordata; class Aves; order Coraciiformes; family Coraciidae; genus Eurystomus; species Eurystomus gularis. The sequence continues at coordinate 86,680 of VZZY01024374.1, forward strand.
CGCTGCCGTACAGCCCTCTAAGTGTTGGCTGTCACCAATGATGCCCTCTTCTCTGAACTAAACTGAGGAGTGGGGATCTTGTGGCTGGCAATAGCGAGGCCATTATTTTAAGGATACAAATGTTTAATGTACAATAACGAGTCACATAATGAATGTCCAAATGAGCGATGCTTTCTTCGGTTTTACATTCCCACAGGCGCAGAAAGTATTGGTCACTTTGACACGGAAAGCAGCCAGGCAATTACACTGGCGTGCTCTGGAAAGAGGAGGTTTTATTTCATAATGCAAAACTTGGGGGAAAAAAGGCCCAGAAACAGCCTGTGCTTCCTGGTTGTTGCTTTGAATTCAATTTCCGTCTGCTCCATGTTAAAAAGGGCCATGGGGTTTAGGGCTGTGCTTACCTCTGAGCTAGCGCTGGCTCTTTGGAAGCGAGGATGGGGAAAGGAGAGAAAGAAGGTATCTATAAAGGGTTCCTCCTTTCCATGGAAGGAGAAAAGACAATGAGATCTGGTTCCCCTCTGCAGCGAGGGGGATGCTGCAAGGGGCAGAGGTAGGGTACTGCCAGCCTGCAGCAAAGCTGGCTTGCTTGAGCTGGGCTCTCTCCAGCTTGCTGTGTGCCTATGAACGTGTGGGGCTGGGTGATGGTCTGACCCCCTGCTGCTGTTACCAAAACTCCTTGTGGCTTTGGTGTGACAGGGCTTTACCCAGAAGCTTTCAGTACCCTCTTTTTTTTTTTTTTTCTCTTTACTAATAAATTAGTTAGAGAGAAGCCTTGCAAGATATTTTGAGAGCTTAGGACTTAAGGCTCAATTCCTCCCTTACTGAAATTTTGGGCAAAGCAGTACCCCTGCCATTTTGGCTGGGCAGGACCAATTAATTATTTGTCATGCTGTAGAAAACAATGAAACTTGAGTAATTTCAGCAATGGTGGAAAATCCGTCTCATGCATGTGCATGTCGAGGAGGTCTCAAATGAAATGTTGCCTTAGAAAGCAGAGTTCTGGTGTTCCAAACAAAAAATATCCAGGTTTTATCTATTTTACCAAAGGCTAAAATGAATTCTTATGTATATTTTATAAGAATATTTGTTTTGTTTATAGCCCAGCATTAAGGATACTTTTTTCTTAATAAGCTCATGTCAGAGCTCCTGTAACCGTAGCCCGAAGGATATGTTTTGTGAAAATGAAAAATGAACGTATTATTTACCTATCAATAGTGTGCTGCGTTGATCAATGCAAACCAGCGGAGCTCCCCCCTCCTGCTCCCACCACGACGGGAGGTGGGTTGCCCTGTCTGGGCAGTGCTGGGACTTTATCTGTAATATGGAGCTTTCAACCGGCGGGCCGACAAAATGCCTCTCTGACAGCCAAGCCATTAATTACCATCATCTGAGCCTAATTCATTCATCCCTTTCCCTCTCATGCAGAGGGACAGGGAGGGCTGAGGGCACTTGGGGAAACGTAGGCATGATTCCATATTCGTTATGCGGCGAGCGCTGCCTGCGACTTTGTTGGTTGCAGTGGCTTTAATTGAATTGGCTTGCCAATAAAGCTGTTGTCATTCAGTAAGTGAATTTGTTGTACTACTCACACCACAGCTGCTGCATACAACCAGGCGTTTCCTGAAGGCAAGCCAACCTTGTGCTACCCCGACTGGAGATGGGCTTTTTTTTTGCCTTTCCTCAAAACTCATCCGCAACATGCTGCGTAATAGCCTTGACGTAGTGTTTCCCACCGGGGGAGAAACGGGGCATCACCTGCCCAAGCCCCTCTTGCAGGGGTACCTTGTAACACCAAAAAGGGGTGGCTGTGGGCTGGGTGCTGGTAATTCAGTGGGATGTGGGACTGGCCGGTCAGCCCATGTGTTTTTTCAATTAAGGGGCTCTGACCTCCGTTACCCTGCGCTGGTCATGATAGAGCATCATTGTTCCTCGCAGTAAAAATAAATACAGAATATGGCAGATAATATATTTTGTTAGTCCGGAGCTTAGAGTGCCATTAAGAAGCCTAGCAATATTGATAAAATAAAGCAACATTAGGAGAGGCATTTATTATAGGATATGTAGGCTGCTGGGCCAAGAAATACTCCAACTTTCTGCAGTTTATAAAATATTAGGGAAGGAGAGGGGGGGACTGCTTGATTTATGGTGGCTGTAAACTGATGCTGAGATGGAGTAAAATATCCAGAGGGCTGAGAAAGCATTACTTTGTGTTTTAACGTGTGGGGTGAGTGTATACACCATAGCCCAGAGAGTGGTCCACGAGGCAGCTCGGTGGTGGCCAAGGACCGGCATTCCCCATGCTGACACCTCATCTTTCTCGTGGAGGAGCTGAGATGCAAACCTACATCTGAGCACTACCTCTGCCCTCTGTTCTCCTCCGGGTCACAGCAAAACCCCATATTTCATCACCCCTGAAGAAGGGAAGGAACAGATCTGGATCTGTTTCAAGACGTTGTGGCCGAGCCTCAACTCCGATTGGGATGAATTACTTTTTCTGGGTCCTAAGCTGAGCTGTGGGAATAACCCTGAGAAAGAAATTATCTTCAGAGAATTTTTTTTTAATAATCTTGTAAAATACGGTGTTGAAATCTGAGTTCATTCTGTTATATTTTCCAGATTTATGCTTATTGTAGATAATTTTTAACACATCCAAAAAATGGGCAGGTAGGGTATTTTGAGCTCTCTGCCCAAATGAAGTCATGCTCAGCTGGATGCATAACTGAAACTGCAGCAGCTGAAGTAATGTTTTGTGTTGATCTCACTTGATGTGAGTCATAAATTTGGAGAGAAGCTGGCAATTAGAGAGTTAAACTAGTACATGAGTGCCTGTTTCTAGACATCTAATAAAAAAGTAAACTTTGGCCCATATAGATTCATGTTATTTGAGTAGTAACTCATAAAGAGGAGTCTAAAATTGATTGATAACGGTAAAACTTTCCTCAGCTTCAGTACCAACGGAGGTAGCCTTTGATGGGGACCTGTTGCCTTCAGCGCTGTGAGCCTGCTTGTACAGATCTGTGGAAGTGGTCTTGGCAAAGGCTGTGGTGCCGATTTCCAGCCCAGGAAGAGTGTCTTTTCCTGTTAGTTTGGGAACAAAAGTGTATCAAGGGTAAAGCTTGAGGGCTTTAAAGTAACTGGCTTGTCTCATCTTTGGGGAGGATCAACTCTAGGAGTAAAACTATGATGGCAAACATCCCACTGATGTCCATAAGACCACAATCTTCTCTGCCTCGCTGTTTCTTGGAACGTTGCCTAGAAATTAAGGTGCTGATATACAAGCTTCAGGAAGCTTGTATGTGGTCATCCCTCAGCCAGAATGCCTGGTGTTAGTCCATGTGTTTGGAGGCATGGGGCAGTGAGGGTGTGTCAGAGGGTACATGAGTAAAGCCTGGGGTTTTAGGGCAGGACTATGTGAATCTACAGTAGCTACCTCTCCTAATGGTTTTGGGGTGATGCAAAGGGACAACAGGTCTGTCTGGCAATTGGGGTCTGCACCGTTAGCAACTGTGAGCTGATGCAACGACAGCAGGTGGTTTGCTATCTCTCCACTGAATTCAGGTGCTGAGTGAGTTATGTCAGAAGAGTGTGGATGAAGCTAAACAACCCAGGCAGGATCTGTTGTGTACTGCTGCAGAGAAGATTTGTGATGCCTGGGGGAAGCAGTTGCATTGCTGGGTCTGGGTTTCCTTCTGGGCTGGAGGCCCCAGGGAACAGTGAAGCTCCCCAGCTGTTGGTGGGACCTACAGGTCCCTTCCCACATGGATGAGGTTATCCCCTTTCCTCCACAAAAACCCACAAGTTTGGATGCCCATGGCATGGGGCAACCTGTTAGGTTGGAGCACTGTCTGCTGAAGCTCCAGCTTAGCTGGGGGTAAAAAGGATGGGGAAACCTTAATGGTGAATAACCTGTGGTTTAGGCTACTCTAAGTAACCTAATTTACCTTGGACACTCCTCTTAGAGCAGTAATGCTCAGTAAGTGGCTGTGTCAGTCAATTATAGACTTATGGTAGCTGACAACGTTTTCTCCTATCATCTCTTCCCACCACTCCCCAAACCTCTGCCAGAGAGGACAAGCCCAATGACAGCAAGCACACGTGAACCTCAGTAAGTAGTGGCAAGCAGCCAAGGTAGAAGTTGAGGATCGCTTCATATTGTCTTTTCCTTTCCTTGGTTATAATATTATGGATGTGAAATGCAACTGCATTACGATTTTTTAAAAGCCTGAGCTGACAAGGGCTTTTGTGTGCCTGTATCCCCCGTGCTATTAGAAAGAAATTTTCAGTATTAAGAGCCACGTGGTTCTCAATTAGCAGCTAATAAAGCCAGCTCTTCTTTATTTGGAAGGGTTATATTTTTCTTAATTCTGCTGTGCCCTCCACATTGACGGTTTAAGAAAATCACGCAAGCACGCTGACCTTCCTTTAGAATGAGATTTCTGCACAGAAAACATAAATCAAGCCTAGTTTTTCAGAGATGGAGGTGAATGGTTGGGAGAGTGATGACTTGGAGAAAGCAGGCTCGAGTGGAGGGGAACTGACCACTGAAACTAGACCCTAGAAGCTCCATAAATACAGGTTTGTAGCTGGCCAATGTTTATTTTAATTTCTCTATGGCAGGCATTGCTTTTGCCTTGCAGCTTAGCAGTGTTGGCAGAAGAAAAATTCATCTGGAATCATCTCGGGAAGGGAAGAGGAATGTGGTGAATAAACGGTCAGATCACAAAACCTGGTCATAACTGAGTGCTTCTCATAGAAATCTGAAATAATTCCGTGTGCCTTCAGCTTGTTGATGGTACAAGCTCAAAAAAGTTTATTTTGTGTGCCAAGATTATGTCAAAGTCACCTGTGCAAAAAAAGTCTGTGTGAGAGCTTTGGAGTTGGGGGGTGGAAAAAAGTGACATTCCATTAAGGCTGAAGAACACCTGATCTGTGAAAATCAGCTCGTGTCTTTCCCAGCTTGAGATACGGGGCACTGGCGGGATGTGCATCCGGGTGCCAACAGGCCTTCGTGTCTCTGCTAGCCACGGGAGGGCTTGGATCCTCTACACCCAACCCTCGGCTGGCTGTCGAGGGTGTAATTAACTGCGTGGGTGGTAAAATGGCCCAGGGCTCCCCGTTTGCCTTTTGTGCAACTGGAACGTACCCTTCTTGCTCGGGTAACGTGGCACATAAAACCCCAGCAGGGCAGTGGCGAGTGTTGACGAGGAGTTTTGAAATAGCATGAGAATGGGTTTTATTGCAGTCTATCGTTTGCTGAAACTGCAGGGCTTGGTGCAAATAATCTATTAAGAGAAGGCTTTTGTGAAGCTCTCTGGCTTTTTAAAGAGGTTTATGGCTTGGCTAGCAGTAGTTTGCTGTGTGAGAGTCTGTCGGTACGAGTCTTCACGGGGCCACCTTGGCAGAAGAGCTGCCTTGTGTTGCAACGGGTCGGGAGGTACCTGCAGCTGAAGTGCTGGGGCAAGATCCCAGTCCTGCTGGAGCTGCATGCCTGCATGGGGGATGCCAGCCTGACTCAGGCTTCCCCAGAGCTGTTACCTGACCCTGCCTTGGGTTTTCTTTGCGTGTGCAATTTCCACCCTATGACACCTGGGCTCATGCTCTTGCACTGGCAGTGAACTAGACACTTGTACCTCACTGTGTACTAACTCAAGCAATGTCTTTGTGTCTATGATGAGCACTTACAGGCTTTTTTTCTTAAGTTTCTGCAGGAAACAAGATTTGACACACATGGATGAGGCAGGGGTCTTGACCGTTGCAACTTTGCTTGTGTCACAAGGGAGAGCTGATGGGCTCCCTGCTGTGCTCCCCAGAGGCCAGGATTGGACCTTCCTTGAGCTCCCTTGTCTGCCTGTGTGACCTGAGATGCAGCCTGAGCTTTAGTGGTCCAAACGTGCTCGCTCTAAAAGGCAAAGCTAAAAGCCAGGTACTCATGGGAGGGGATCAGTTCAGTTTAAGGCTCTTTTCCCTGTACTCTTTTGCAGCATCTTCATGGGCTTGGTGAATTCAAGCCTTGCTGCATGCGAAGCTTTATCTGCTTTCCATGGGTTGCCTGTGCTCTTGTGTCATTTTTGGAGGCGAGCTCTAGAACAATTCAGATTTCTCTGTTTTGAGAAACACATTGCAGAAAAGAGCCTCACTGCTCTATTCCCTGCTGCCCTTCAGGTACATTTAAGTTTTCAGCAGTGATGGGAAAAGCACCTCAAAGCTTCCTATGGGCATTCCCTGCTTCCTCTTGGGCTGTGCAAGGAGGGAGCTTCTCCCTATAAGCTGGCAGGTACAAACTGCCTTTATCTGAGAATACTGTGTAGTAGAAGACCTTGTCTGAGGTCTCCCATAACCTTAAAGCCACGGGCTGGAGCTTGCACATGGGTCCTGGTGCACAAGGAGCTTTCGCAGGCAGGTGTGTTACAGGGGAGTGGGGCAGCGTCTCTTTAACAGGGTGGTGCCAGTAGTTAGAGACTTGTGTTTGGTCTGGGTCCACAGTGAACTGTACAGTACCCTTTTGTTTTGCAATACGTATGTAGATTTGCAGGGTGCAAAGCCCTTGTGCAAGAAGCATCTTTCAGATGTACGGAACATCCTGCTTGTTTTCCAGTCCCACATCCAATGGACATGGAGATTGGGAGATATTGCTGCTGCTGAGAACAGTTAACTGAGTCATGTGGCTGAGACCTGGGCGTTGCTAGAGGACATCTTGCATTCATTCCAGTAGAAACCTCACTGTGATGCTCCACAGCTCAATTTGGGACAATCCCCTTCAGGGCTTTGCTTTTCTCCAAGAGGTATTTCTTGAGTGGACTTGGAGGTCTGATGGGAATCTTCATGTAGCTGTGCCCTATGACAGCAGCTCTGCATTTGTATTTGTATAAATATTATGCACTGAGGTCCTCATCCAAAACTCCTAGGAGCTGATGAAAATCTTTCTGCTGGCTTTAATTGGCATTGCTCCAGCTCTGCGAGTGCAGAGAGCTGAATGAAATCAGATGTCAGAAACCGCAGAAGTGTGCGGGTGAGATGCGGAAAGACTGAAATAAGCCCTAGACATAAAACGAGGGGAGGAAAAAACCCAAACCAACAACAGGTGACACAGGTGCTTTTCTGAAACTTTCTCTACTGTTTATTTCCAAGTACTGTAAAAATGCTTTTTCAGTCTTATAGAGCTTTTCATGGAGACAATACTTGCTCTGAACAATTAATTTTCAGGTGACCCATTTCAACTTGCTTGTGCTCACCGGGAAGGGAGGATACTCAGCTTAAAGCAGCTAGCCTGTGTGGAATTCACAGTGAGGAGAAATATTCTGGAGCTGGGAGTAAGACTGAGTACTGTGCTTGACCACAAACCTTTGCACAAGTTAGATGGTGCCTTTCCTAGTCCAGGTCCTCCCTGCAGCTGGAATTCCTAATATCCAGTTACTCGGATAGGGCTAGATCTGTGTGCAGCAGAAGGATGGGCATCTGTAGCGGTTTTATTGAAGTTGAGAGATACTTCAGGTTTTCTGTGAAAAAACTAAAATCCAGCCTGTAACGACATTCACCCACAGACCTGAGAATATTCTGCAGATCACAAAAAGCATCATTCAGCATGTTGCTGTGGAGGATACCACAGCATGAGAGGAAAGGGATGAGAAGCGCTCCAAGGTCCTTGATTATGTCTGAAAGTCCCTGGATTTAGCCCTGATTTAGCTCCACACATGCTTGCCCAACTCCCATCGCTACTGGGCTGAGCAAGTGTGGACAAACCCTGCTGACAGCTGCTGCCAAGCTTCTCCAGCTCTTTTTTTTTTTTTTCTCCACCAGTTTGCCCAAGTGTTCAGGCGATAAGATTTGTCCTGCCCTGTTTTTTTTGCAAAGGGATTTGGTGATTGCAAAACATGTCACATTATTGACTGGAAGTTGTTACCATCTGGTGGCTGTTTAGATGGTCTGGTACTAATGAGTAGGTAATCTCCATCGAGTTTCTAGGGGACAGCTGTCCTCTCTCGCTTTCTTCCTCACGATCATACACATCATCGTTGTACCGGACACTAATTGGCGTTCTTATTTGCAAAGATGAGTTACGAATAGTCATGGAAGCGCTTTCCGCAAGAAATGGGCGGTGGTGTATGGATGGGGTAATGGGAGGAAAAACTGCCTTTCCAGCAGCTGTGTTGTGTGTTTTATGTGCAGAAAGGATTTCAGGTTTCCAGCAATCTTGTACAAGCCTTAAACACTCTCTAAAGAAGAAATCAAGGGATGCGAGCTGTTGCAGATGAAGTAAGATGGATAAAAATGCACTGTTATCCCCTTGGCTTCATTCCTAACCCTCCCACAAGTCAATAGGTGCCTGCTCCAAGGTGCCTTGTCTTGTAAATTCATGCCCAGAAAATGCAACTTAAATATCTAGTACATATTCAGAGTGGTGATCAGGTGGTGTGATCAGCTGTTCAGAGGCAGAAGCACATAATGGTTGCTGTGTTTGTGGTTGTTACAGGTTTGATGGTATTCAAAATGTTCTACAACATCAGGCAAGGTTGGATTCTATGCCTTGAGACATGGAGATGGGGAGACTGATGCTGCAGGTGATGTTCCCATGGAGGGTGACTCAGTAGGAGCGTGTTGGAGATGATGTGAGATAGTAAATCCTTCTCAAATACAACCTGAGAAGTGTCAGGGTCTCCCACAGCGCAGAGGAAGGCAGGAACACAGAGCAGTCACTTCTTGCTGCTCTAACACCCCTTTCCTTGTCCTCTCCATGTGGTCCCCATCGATCTGCTCATGGGAGGTCGTTGTGAGCCCATGCAAGCCCTGGGCTAGGTAGAGGATCTTCTACTTGTGTGGAGGTCTCCAAAGGATATGTTTGCTGAAAAACACGATGCATCTTGAGGACAGAGATGACTAGGCTTGTTTATAGCAGAGCACGTGCTCCACTGCGGTGGAGTCGAGCTCCCCTGCAGACCTCAACTTCTAAGGGTGGAGTTTGGGTTGTCTCTTTTTGCTGAACCATGTCTCCAAGTGCAACTACTGTATGAAGCCTCAAGTAGTTTGCATCTGGCTTGGACTTCCTTGCTGGCAAGTCATTTGTGATTGCAGGTGGTTATTTGCTTGTATGCGGTTCATCCTATCTCCCTCCTTATCTCCTCCTGTCTGTACTGACTTCAGGCCCCGCTTAAATCTGAGAGGAGCAGTGGTGGCTGTGGTGGTGCTAATTTGTCTGACCGTGCTTATTTTGAGTTCAGGTCAGCAAACGTGATAGCTCAGCCTGTTGGAAATGACTCGTGGTGGCTGGCTATAGGCGTGTGCGCTGTGCTTTCTTCACTTTAAAACACAACAGTAGATACAATGATGACTGTTTTATGGGGAAAAAAAGAACAATAAAAAGCATTGTTTTGTTCTGTTGTGGAGCAGGCTGGGGGATTGAGGCCAAAGGGGAAGGTAGGCTTCATCTTCATCGTGGAGCCATATGGTTTATCAGCACCAGGGCTTGATCCATTGGGCGCACTGCAGAGGCAAGGCAGCAAGGCGGGTGCGTTGGCCACAGATGTGGAGCAGCAGCACTGAATCACCTGCCATCCTGGATGGCGGGGGTGAAAGGGGAAGCTATTTACATAAATTATTGGAGAGCGGTAAATATTATTTCAGGATATCACATCAAGATTAACTTAATCAAACTTGATATTAAGAGGCAGTGCGATTTGCTTTTAGTCAAAGACACAATTAAAGAAGGTGCTTGAGGGTAAAGGAGAGTGCCTACTTAGGAAGATTTTTATCACACGATGGGTGATGGGTTGGGAAGCTTATAACTAAGATCTTAACTCCTTTGTGGATTTTTACAGCTACAGCCCTCCTAATTTTAGCAGCTGTTGCGTTTCAGGAAGGATAGAACAAAATCAGATGTGGGGGGGTTTGTTTATTGGTGGTTTTGTTTGGTTTTTTAGGAGTGCAACTTTGCCTTGAAGGGAGAGGTCTCTTAATCTTTTAAACACCTATTTCTTGTTTCAAGGGTTTTTGGAATTTTTTGCAAAGATTATCTCAACAAAGTTATAGACGGAGGGGGAGTCTGCTTGGCCATGGTTAAGCTGTGGGTCGAGACTGTGCCTTGTGCTGCCTGGGGTCTGTGGAGGGTTAGTGTTATTTCAACCTCTTCGCTGCCACTTTTGGCCAGTAGATCCATGTCTGTTGAATAAAATAATTTTACTTATTTGCTAGGAATAGGTTCACTTACTATTCAGGCAGCTATTTACTGTTTAGTATTTATATACTTATATACTATTTAGTCAGTCTTGAGTTTCCTGAGGTATCCATAGAATATGAAGCACTTTTAGCTCTTCCTGATGCTTTAAGGGAGAGTTCAGTGTGTATTAGTTGGATAGGAGAACAGATCCTGTGTTTATTGCCTCTAGAGCTGGCTGTAAGGTGATGACTCTTCCACAACTTCTTAAATGATCTTTTTCTATTTTTTCCCATTTTTTTAATAGAAAAACAAAAGCTGACCTATTTGGGCAGTTCCTAGATAAGTCGCTGCTCCCTTTCCTTTCTGAGGAATGCTTTTTCCCTCACTCATGTATTTTTATAATCAAAACCCAAATTATCAGTTGGGGGGGGAGCTTAAATTGAAAAAAATCTTTAACAAGTCTGAACTGCATCCTCTTTGTGCGAAGCGCGTCTTCCTCAGTTCCCAACAGCATCAACACGGGCCGGAGGAGCTGGGAAAGGTTGAGGATGTGCTCAGCGCATTCCAGGATTAGGACCATTGTTTAAGTAATAACACCCAATCTCACCAGCCCATGTTTACCGCAAAGTCTTTATTTTTATTTTCCATCATCATTTGCCTACATGAAAGTTGGAAGAGCTTTTTCTTTCCCTGTAGCTCTTTCCCTGTCCTTGCCTTCCTAGTGTTTTCGTAACCCATTGTGCAAGGTTATGTGGCTCCTCTCCCTGGGGTTCCAGGTGACTGAGGGCAGAATTTCACCCGGGATATTAGCAAACTACTTAAATTAAGAAATATGTAGCTCAATTACCATAATGCTTATTTCAAGTGATGCATAGCATTGGTTCTCCAGCAACCACCTGTGGGACGCTCGAGCATCCTCAATGTATCTATTCCTTGTTTCAGTGCCTGAGCAATACAAGCATCTGCTGCCACTTGACAAGTGATGCTCTATTGACCAATTCTGACAACTCCCACCTGCTCATGTTTGAATAAGCAAGTTTGAAATGCCCGGCTGTGGAAGAGCAGCCTTAGCACTGCTTGATAGCCAGGGCTTTTCCCTTTCTAGCTGCTTCAAGTATCCGCTTATCATTGATTCGCAGTGAGGACAACACCTTCTTTTTTAAGGGCTGATCACCTCTCAGATATTACATTTAAGTCCAACCTTGCCAAGCCTCATCACTGTAGGACTGCCTTCCAGTCTTTCTAAATAACTAAAGGTGCTTAAATCCTTTTTCCCCTGTCTTAAAGATGAAGATGTGTGTAGGTAGAGAGTTATTAGGTTTTCCTGTAATGATCTTCAAGCTGCAATACAGCTTCAATGGTAGGGAGAAGGGTGTGAAACTGAGACTTGTGATGTCCATATGACCTTGGCTGGGGAGTCCACTATTGCAGCTTTGGAGGCTGTGGGCACAAGCAAATGCAGAGAGCTCTGTGTGTAGCTATTAAAGCAGTGTCCACACTGTATCTTGTTTCGCCCACTCTTCATTATTTAAGTGCTCTACACTGGGGAGGAATAATCTCTTCTATAGTGAAGATAAGGGAAAATCATTCTTGTGTTACTTGCTCTGGGCCACCCTCTTTGGAGATGTAATGCCCTTCAGGTCAGGGGGTATGTGAGACTCTCCTCTGAGGACAGGTCTGCAGCTTGCACAGGGGATAGAGCCTGGACCTTGTTTCAGGGAGCTCCTTCTCTGGGAGACCCTGCACGGTCACCTTGGAGGCTGTACATCCTTGCTTCATCTGGCAAGCTGTTTAAGCTTGTCCACTGGAGCTTTAATGCTACATTAACATGGGTTTTATATTTATAGAACATTTAGTCCAATATTCTTTTCTGGTTTGATGCTGTATGTTCCGTATTCCCAGGACTTGGCAAGTAAACCTGTTGCAGCAACGAAATTTTCCATATGTAGCTTCCTCTTTCCTACTGCTGTGAGAGACCTTTGCTATCTCAGCTACTTGAACTCTGCCAAAAACTGTGCAGCTTCTGGAAGTGCCCGTTTCGGTCAGGTGCCTAAAGGAGAGGGGTGACACCCACATTTTCCTTACCAAGGCTTATTTTTTTGGGCCATCTCCAATATTTGATTGTATTTGCTTTGCTCAGCCAACTGCCACCTGTGACAGGGGAGAGATGATTTGGGCTCAGCTTAAGCTGAAGGACAAGTTGGTGAGCAAGTGGCCTGAGTGCAAGGTTGGAGATGGTTTAATTATTACCTGATAAATCCAAAATATTAATCCTCCTTAGATCATATTCCCTTTTAATAATGAGTAGCCTTAACAGTAGCTTTAGCTGTCTTTAAATACCTGATTTGTCATGGAAGTTAAAAAAAGCCGGTCAATTGTTTCCTTTGCACCGTAATGCTTTTGGGCTCAGGAACACCTGAGTAACTCTTTTAATGAGAAGAGTTCTGGTGAAACGCAGGTAAGATCTTAAAGACCTTAATTGTTCCTGTGAGAAGTCAGCTCGGGTTAAATACCTGTGCTCTGCTTGTGCAGTGGGTGCTGAGCCCTTGGGAGCTGGGGAGGGGAACACCTCCTCTGGGACCAGCTGGGGAAGCAGGTAGAGAAATGAAATGCAATGGGTGTTGCTGGTGCAATAGTACTTAATGTATCTGCTTCGGGATCATCGTGATAAGTATGTTGTGGAGATGTCAGTCAACAAGATAAGTGTGGGCAGAGCAAGGTCTCAACCTAGGGAGAAGTCAAGTGGTGTAAAGGGAAGCACCTCACTGCTGGCTCAGCTTGCTTGAACAGGGCTTACCTGTGGGTAAGGCATTCATTGGAGATGTGGGCTCAATTCTTAGTTTTAGTCAAGTTTTTGTGACATCTGGAAGCTTTAACGCAAAGCCCAGGCCCTGGGATATAGTTTAGTCCATGAGAGGATTGTACAGATTAATTAATGTTAGTGAAATACTTAGGAGCCACTTAAACATATCAATAAGTTTAGAGTGTTATTACTGCATGGACTTTGATTAAATCCCTTCGTGTCAGATCCCCTCTTAAACACTTTCATCAAAAGCTGATGCTTTTTAGGAGTGAGTTTGTTTGTTCAATGTTCATTTCAATTCAAAGTTTTGAAAAATCCAAGCCAGCTCTCTAGCTGCTTGGAAATGTTCAAAGCTTTTTCCAGGCTTATTTCTTTAGTCAATATTGTAGTGGATTGCAAGGATGAGCTGTGGAGAGTATTTTGGCAACTCTTGATTTTGCCCTTGGCAGCCCTGTGGGTCTCTGTCTGTGCAGCCCCGGTGAGCTTGGGTTCAGCCTGCTCCCTCCAAGGATGCAGGAATTATCTGGTGGGGTTTTTAAAGGCAAGAGTAGGGTAAACCCAAGTGAAAATGATTCCGTTGCTTTGGCTATGACTAGGCTGAAACTGGGAAGTGCTTGCTCGATGCTAAGGACAGATGAACGTTAAGAATTTGATGTAATCCTAGACCTCAGGCATGAAACTCAGCTTGACCTTTCCTGTTGGGTGCTTTTGTGCAATCCTACTGGACATTTAGCAATGAGAAAGGAAGCGGAGGAAGGATATCGGTTCAACCATATGTCAATGCTGGGACGTAAAGTGACAGGGAGAGGAAGGGCTGAGACGTGCGTGGAGTCACTGGTTAAAATAAGAGCCTTTCTAGAGGGGAACTGGGGGGCTCAAGGGACTGTTGCACTTGCTGGAGGTCATCGGTTCAAACCCAGTTTATGGAAGTAGTGACCAAAAATTATTGTTGTGAGATAGCCAATCTGCTTCCTAAGTCCAGTGAGCTTTGCTTTCCTATGGTCCTCCCTGGCCTGATCTCTGGTTCTAAAAGCATTTGCCACAACTGGTCCCTGTTGGCAGATTAATGGAGGGGCTAATGACTCTGCTGGGGCATGAGAGGTGTCTTGTCCCCAAAAGCCAGCTCCCTGGGGAAGGTCAGAAGTCCATAGCAGGGCTGTGTAGAAAAGCTGCTGTGCTGTGGTGAGAAAAACAGTGATCTATGTGTGTGGGTTTTTTTTAAACAACTAAGCTCTTCTTGCCTTCTTCCTAAAACAGAAATAGGGATTTTGAGCTCTGATATATTTTTTTTTTTTATCTCCCCCTCCTCCCAATTTTGCCTCAAAGAGCAGCAAGCTGTTACGAAGTTTGTTAAGCTTTTAAATAAAATGCTCCCGGTCTTTCACAAGGCTGCCATTACCTCCAAGGGCAAAACAACATCCCACAGCCATACACTCAGGAGATGGGAACCAGGCACCTAAGGCAAGTTGAAATGCTTTTAAAAGCTCCTCAGCACCCTTGCTTGTGAAGTTTGGTGTCTAATAGCAGCCTGCTTGGACAATGTTGACAAAAACTCACTTTGATTATGGCTTTCTATGGGCTTTGCAGGAGTGTGAGGTGAGAAGCAGAGATGAACTGATGGGAAGTTGTCTTCTGTGGTGGGCAGTGTGTGGAGGCTGCAACGGGTGGCTCTGAGTGAGGGAGCTGTCTGACGGGGTCTCCAGGACATGTAATTGCGATGCGTAAGATAGGTGTGGAGGCTGGAATTGGGGTTTGTACCAATGTGTTGCAGGTAATGGACTGAAAACAGTGCTGGGATGAAGATGGGGTTGTCCCTGATGAGGTCTGAGGCAGTTCTTACCCCTGTATCTCATAAAGGGCTGCAGTTTGGTTTCTGACTGGGCTTTCTTAGTGAAAACCAGTGGTGTTAGTCTGAGCACTTTTAACTATTAACTGTTGACTGGCCCCAGCGTAACACAGAGGGTTTGAACGCTGTAGTGAGATGGGGGAGAGCTGGGGACTGAGCTGGACCACAGCAGCCTCCCCAGTCAGAAGATGCTGAGGTGGGTGTTATGATTTGAACAGATTCATGCTGCACATTTTTTTTTCCCCACGTTTTCTTCTTGCCAGAAATCAGAGCCTCTGGCTCTGGGCTCATTTACTTTAGACTTGCACTAACTTTAGAGGCTTTTCTTTAGTTTCATGGCTCTGGCACTGAGCTTGAGCTAGTAAAATGCAGCAACAGCGTGACATTAATTCTTTCAGCAGCGTAGAAGCATGTCTGAAAATAGATGCCAATTTAAAAGTGATATTTCAGGGCTTGCTCAGTGCCAAATCAGACCTCTGGCCATTTATAGTATCTGTCTTTCTGGCAGAGAATGGCTTCTGATGCTTCATATCAAGATCTGGTGTTCAGTCAAGAAGGGCATAAGGAAATGTATTGTTTAAATGCAGGCAGAAAGATGAAAAAAAACCAAACAAAAAGCCCCAAAGCTCTCCCAGACAACACTTCTCCCCATCGAGCAAGAAAACACAATCTCAGAGATGGTCTCGCAGATCTTTGGCAGTGAATAGTTACTGCCCATTTAAAGGGAATGGCTTTTAATGAATAAAGATAACTCAAATGTATCAAAGTTTGTAAGTTCATATCTGGAAATTTGTATGCTAGAAGCAGCTTGAGTTGCAAGGGAAAACTTAAGCTTTTGGTCATTTGTAACAGAACTTTATTGTAACTTTATTTCTGTTGGTTTAGTAGGAGCCTGTGGTTTGTTGCGAGGCTGGATGCAGAGGAGATTCTAGAGCGCCTTTGTTTTTCTTCAAGATCCCAAGAGCTGCAGCTCCATCTGGCATTCCTCTTCCTTTACTTGTAGGGCTGACCATTCATCTTATCTCCCTTAATTTATAGGCACATGTACAGATCTGATAACGAGAATCGCCCCCTGAGCTGTTGGCCCAGAGGTGTGAGCAGACCCCAGTGTGCTCGATGTCTCTGGTGGGACATTCCTTTCTTGAAGATGCTGAGCACCCAGGAGGATGTCCTTGAATATCGTATTTTAAAAAGCACTTATCAGAATTTAGTTTAATGCAATGTATGATACTTCATATTATTATGCTGGATAACACCACAAAAGTGAGATCTTTGGACAGAAATGTGTAATAAGGTAGAAGGTAATTTGCAAGCATTAATTTTTCTTTGAGGATGAGAAGTTACCAGCACCAGTTGAAAGGAAACTGAGGAACAGAGGAGCAAAGTGAGTCCAAGGTCTTGAGTTGCTGCCAAAAATGAGACCAAGTTTTCTCAGTAACTGGCCCGAGTCTGGGGAACCAACCCTTATAGGAACTAGATGTCAAGACGAGCCTTTCCATTCTCCACAAGCAAAAACTACATGCAATTAAGTCAGGGTCCTGGGTGGATGGAGGTGTTCATGTCCATATGTCCCCCTTCAAGCAAAGCACCTCTGTTCTGGGGAGGTCCCCCTCAAAGCAGCCCCTGTGCATGATGCTGGCTGTGGTCGGTGCGGGGATGGGAGCAGAAGGCGGCAGGACCCAACAGTTCCTTTTTCTGACCGCCACACCACAACTGAGACGAGGCAGGCACTCTCCCTTCCCAAATTTTCTTTCTAAATTCAGGTTGGAGTCACATGGGAATTTTTTTTTTGTTTGAAACCGCCAGCAGAAGTCTGAAGTGTCTTGCAAATGGTAAAGGGTTTTTCTAATTTGCTTGGAGCTGCTTGCTTGCCAGAGAAAGGGAGAAGATGGATCGTGTGGATTCTCAGTGCAAGGAGCTCACTTGTTGTGAAAAAGCGATACTGACCTGTAAGGAGGGGACTTTTGGGTGGTTGTCTGTCAGGAGAGTTTCATTTTAAATCAAATTCTACTGAAACAGTGAAGTTCTGGGCTTACAACAACTTGCGTGGACCTCCCTTCAGGAGATCCTTCTTGAGTGTGCCAACTGTATTTGGAGGGGTTTAAGAAAAAACCCTTTTCACCTGATGCTACTGCTGTAATTCACATGGAGGTGGCTTCATCCAATAAAATCAGCTGGAGGGATGCTTTGGGTTGCTTCCATCCTTCCTGCAGCCAGTGACAGTGTGTCTTGGAGGGGGGGAAAAAATGGGGAGCAGGTTTGGCAATGGTGGGGTTTGTTTGGCAGAAGGCATCCTCATTTTTCCAAACACCTCTACTCTGCTTTTTCTGAACTTTTGGGATTTTGGGCCGGTTCTGGCCATCAATTCATGTCTATAATACTTTGGTCCAGGTGGATGAGAGCCATTTGCAGAGAGCCAAGGGCTATATCCCCAGCTGGAGAGAGCCTGCATGGCCCTGTAGAGATGGGCTTATTTATGCCACCTAAATAAAATCCCTAACCCATGGAGTTTTAATGCGAGTGAATAAAAGCTCCCCACTTGTCTTAACTCTTCCAGGGGCTGAGTCACTGAGGTCTCCTGCACGTGTGGTCTGACCAAGGGCAGAGATGTACTTCCATAGGTCTGGTCCCCAGGTAGATGGCAGGAACAGGGAGAGTGCTAATTACCAAACCCCATAGAAGCCAGCTATTTGAATAAGCTATTGAAGTCAAAACCAGTTATTTTTCTCTGCCTGAAATAATTCCTTTAGCCAGTGCATAAATACCCATCACTCCCCAAACCTTGGGGGCTGTCCACTGCAGCTGGGCCATCCCTGGGGTATTACCCACATCATCCAGCACCGTGAAGCATCATGCTGGGGTATTACCCACATCATCCAGCACCGTGAAGCATCATGCTGTCACAGCCTCAGCACTGAGAAAGCTGAGAGGAGCCTCTGGTTGGCACTCCCTGTATAATCAAACTGCCAAACCCACATTCCTCTGAAAGCAAGAAAAATAGCCCCGCTGCCTTTTTCCCTTTTTTTATTACACTTTTACACAAATTCATTTAATTTCCTTTCATACCAGTACTTGTGGTTGGTCTTAATTTGGTGGAGCAGGCACTTCATAACAAACCCGGAGCTGGCGGCATCCCTGTGGAAAGGATGCTGAAGGAGGGGGGGACACTATGGGGACATGTGTGTACCTATTGGTGCCTGCTACTGGCACCCTCCTGCCCTGCCACACTAGGTCCCCTTGGTATAGGGACACTTGTCAAAGCCTGGATGATGATCACCTGCACCCAGGGTCTTGAGGATGCTTGAGCTTTGCTGTGATCAGTGTGGAGCTGCTTCAGCCAGAGCATGCTAAAAGCGGGGTGAGGACCATGGGAGTGTTGATGGTCACTGGCTGTATCCTTCTTGCAATCCTAGTGAGCCACACTGCCCTTCCCTGAGCCTTTTTTAGCTACTGTACCCTTGTTGAGACATGACAAGGTTATGTCGGTGTGGTCTGGGGATCTATTGATCACCGCCGGGGAAGGCTTGTGCAGGAGGTTGGGGATTTGCTGCTTTGTGCCAGGCAGGTTAACTCATCCTGTCCCAGCATGGGATGCTCAGGCACCCCAAGGGATGCTGTCCCCCTGAAACTCGGGCATTTTTAAGACAGCTGCTCTTTTCCACACTGCATCCAAAGGTCAACAAGCTCATCCAAAGATCACCAGGGAAGATATCAAATTGGGTGTAATGACTGTTACACCAACCCTCAGGCGCTGGTAGAAAGCTGGGTGAGCCGGGAAGGGGCCGGAATCTTCTGGGTCCTTCCTCTTTCCATGTAAGCCTGCATCAGTTTGAGCTGCTGCCATGGAACTGGCTGGAAAGACTGCTTGCTGCAGGGGACAGGCATGGCTGTGGTTATCCTAACATCCCATCAGAGGAAACTTCCATCAGGTGCCTATTTGTTTGCACAGTCCATGTCCGAGGCCCCCAGCGTGCTCTTGGCTGGGGAAGCTGTGAACAGAAAGATGCTGGAAGGTCTTCTTAGCAGGAGAAGAACATATTTGACTCTTTCTGTACTTGGAAGTGTCCTTGGGATTAGGAGCAGATTTTTCAGGAGATGGAGAAATAACCTACTTGATGTAGCAAACCAAGCTGTCCATTTAAAAAAAAAAAAACAAAATCCAACCACTTTTTCATGTAAATACCATGTTTCCTGGTGCTGGAGCTTTAGGAAATACTCACTGGTTTGAATTTGAAGGTGCAGGGAGCACTGTTGGCATCTCTCCGTCACACCTTGCCCAGCTGCTGGCGGATTTCTGGGAACTTTTTGGGAGCTGATGGGACGTACAGCGTTGCTGGCCAGAGAGCTGCTGGGTTTACACAAGGTTGGGAAGGGGTGTGGAGAGTGCTTCTTGAATGATGCTGAGCCAGGTAGAGGGTGTCACTGAGCTGACACAGGTCACTGTAGATGACACTGGAGCCTAGGAATAAATCAATGGGTCGTGGGGAAGGGGGAGAGGGGCACATGAAAAACAAGTTGGAGGATGTGATACAGGGAGGAAGAGCAAATCTTCTGGCATTCAATTCCCCAGCCTCTTCCTGAACTTGAGCTTTTCATCCTCTGCTGTCTTAAAAGCCTCATTTGCAGAGATGGATGGGCTTGCTCTGCTCCACCATGAGTGTGAATGTGTCTGAGAGTGGTGGTCCTCGGTCTGGGTGCTGATGGGTTGCTGTCCCTTGCTGTGCAACCTCCAGGTCCCCCCTTAATGGCTTTAGGGGTGGTTGTGCCTCAGGAGAGAGGACAGACTGTGCCTGGGCTGGATATTGCAATGGGCAGCACTTGGCTCTTCTGCTGCCTGAACCCTGGTATTTTTGCCTGATTTCACCGCTGCATTAAAGTTTAAACTCCTTTCAAAGGTGTATATATGATGCCAAAGAATTTGAGTTTAACACAGTCCACCAAAATCTTCTGCAAAGGCTTGTCCTGCACGGATGCTGACCCTGAACCCCCCTTCTCCTGTCCTGGGGAGGATGATGAAGGGGTGGCAGGAGCAGATGGGTACAATTACATGTATTCTTGATCCCAAGCAGCACCTCAGTGTTGGTGAGATTGTGGTGAGAGGTGAGGAGTGGGACCTCAGAGTTTGAACCTCTGCGTATTTTTTTATTTGTATTATAACCCCCCCCCTATAAAATTGCATCCTCCTCCCAGAGGCTTTAGAAGATGCCTGAACCCAGTGTGCTCAATGACCTTTGAAAATAACTTTTTTTTTTCTAAAACCCAACCCCCAGGGCTCATCTGTTTGAAGGAGTTTCACTTCTACCTCCCCTCTTTCGTTTCCCCTTTACCTCCCCGCTCGGTGCTTTTCCCAGTCGCCCGCGCCCTGTTTAGGTCAATGGGAGCCCAGTCAGGAGAGGTGCTGGAGGTGCCGCAAAGGAGCTCCCCCTTTGCTCCCACCCTGGCGAGGTGCAAAACCAATGGACAAAAGGATTAAGATACTTAATGGCAAAATACCCACCCTCACTGTGCAAAATATTTTACTTTTTAGTAGTATTTGAAAAGAAAAGCCTTTCGTTTTTGTTTTGGGGCATTGCAATGAGCCCGGGATGGTTTTTATTTACATGTGTATATTTTCCCAGCTGTTTTAACCAGAAAAATTAATGGGCTTTTGATGGCTTGGAAATAGAATGTTTGTAAACCTTTGTAAAACTGTTATTATGTAGCAAAGTGGAAATCCAACACATTGTGTGTTTTGCTTCCCCGTTGAAACTGGCTAGGTGGTTTTTTTTTTTCCCAGTTCTTGTAGAAATTTATTTAGAAACTGTCTCCATTAAACCCTGCTCCCCTATTAATTCAATGCAGAGTTTTTAAAAGTTGTTTTTGTGAACGAGGAGTAAAATATCTATCACTGTGTGTATGGGTAAAATTTTATTTTACTATTTTGCTTTTAATGTATTTGCGTAAGGAAAGATCAAGCATATATCTGGCCAAAAAAACACCCCTTTCTGGTCTTAATCTCATTGTAATGTGTGATTATAGGACTTGGGAAGAAAAAACAACCCAAAAGCTGTTAAACAATCTTTCCATACCTGTACTATAGCATAAAGAGTATGTTTGGTGTATTGCACAGAGATGAGTTGTTGAGATCCTTGTGTCTGAACAAAAAGCCTGCATCAGGAGACCAAAAACTCTGAGCAAGGCAGAAAACCAAACAGAGGGGGGGAAAAAAAACAAAACAACAAAACCACATGGGAAGGTAAAACCCTTACAGGAGGGAGGAAAACCAAAAGCGATTAGTTAAAGTCCTGCCTTGCCACTGTTTGCCTTGCAAAGAGGGAGGCTGATTTAAAGGAGGAGGGGAGGGAAAAAAAAAATTGCTGGATTAATGTGAACTTTAATACTGAAGCAGTGTGTGTTTACTGCTGGTGACCACAAGACATAAATCTTGCGAGCACAATGTACAATGCGAGGCAGCCCCCAGGTTTTTTTCCTTTTTTTTTTTTTCCTCCAGCCTCAATTTGTGTGCAAGTGTGTGTTAAGTGCCGTTGAAAAATAGTGACCTTTAATAAAGGATCGTATCCTGAGACTATTTTCCCAGACACACAGTGACCTTTCAAACCAGACTGGGGTGAGGGGGTGTGGGCTTTGGACTTTGAACCGGCCAGTTCCCGCTGCGTGCCTCTGTTTGCCAGGCTACTTTTTATTGTGTGGCCGGGGAGCGCTGGCTATGCAAAGCAGGCTGAGCTGCCAGCCTCAACCTTTGCAAATCAATTTGTCTGCACCCGAGTGAAAGATGCTGCGGCGGGGACAGACTGCGTCGCTTTGTGCCACCGGCCTTCGTGGCACTCCTGGCGAACCCCCCCTCCGAGCCACTGTGCGCTTTTATTTTTAATTTTTTTTATCTTATTTTTTTGTTGTTATTCTTTGAAAATTTGTTTTCTTCTGCTTGTAACCCCTTTTCCATGGGAGGGGGGAAAAAAAGGGGGGCTTCCTCTCCCTGGCAGCTGCAGCCAGCCCCCAAAACCCCAGGGGCTGAGGGGGTGGCACTGGGAGACCCCTCCAACTTTCCATCTCACTTGAAGTAAAAAAACCCCAGCCCATCACCCATGCAGCTACATTCTCTACATAAATGCAAACGCTTCCTGAGGGTTAAGATTATTGATTTCCCTGGGCTGCCCGGGCTCTACATTAATCAGTACCTAAAAAATGCCAGGAAAAGACAGAGAAACGCAATTACTTTAGGTCCTCTAAATTTCAGCTTCTCCAGGTGGCCCCTCCCAAAGAAATGGAAATCCCGCGCTTTTCGTAAGACTGGATCGATTCCTGCCTAAGCCATTAATCACCCGTAGTCTCTGCAAAAGCTGGGGGGCAAAGGATGGGGGCCCCTCTCTGGGGATCCCCCAAGGTCCCCCTGGGATGTCACCAGTGCTCTCCCCTCATCTCCTGCTGTGTCCTCCTTGAGCTGACCTGTGAAATCAATGGTTGGGCTCCTTTTGCATTTCTCCTGGAGACTCGTGGTCATCAGATTCATTTTGCTCTCGGTTTCTCTGTATCTTGTGAGCTATCGTTATTAGAACAGTACCAAGGAGCCAGGTGTGCTCACAAAAGTTTCATCCTCTTGCAATCCACAAATCCTCCCCAGATGCTCCTTGGTTGTGGTTTGCCTTGTTGCCTTGTACCTATGAAGTAATTAATGGCCACAGAGGACAGGTTGCTGCTGGCTATCCTTGTTCAACCTGGGCTTTGACATCAAGCTTTGGGTTTTTCCTTTATCTTTAGTTTTTTTACTCAAATCTTGCTGTCTATCTTATTTCCCTGAGCGTTATGTTAACACCCTCTCCAGCTAGTGCCATGGCAAGTGATCTAGGGCTATAAGTACATGGAGAAACTATCATAGCACAGGCAAAGGTGAGGGGATGGAGCACAGACATGTCATTCCCTTCACGGTAGCTGCCCCCATAGGAGCCCTTACCAGGTAGGTGGAACAGCTCAATCCTCACTTCAGGGCTGGTGGGGACAAGTGGTCTCACCCTCGTGCACCTCTGCCAGGGCTGCGAGCGCATGTCCTGGGAAGGGGAGAGGAACAGGGATCCTGGATTACTTAAAGTTTAAAGAGTTCGTATTTTAGAAAGACCATAAAAATGAAAGAAGGGGACAGAATTTACTACAGTTGAGATGGGAAGTAATTATGGGCTGGATAGAGACTTCAGCTATGGCAGGGTCAAGGTGAGGATAGGCTTTGTCAGTGATCTGGAGGTGGCGACAGGCGGATTTATGGACACGGGAGACAGGAGAGGGAAAGAAAGCTTGAGTGTCAAGGATGACTCCAAGGTTTCTGGCCTTGGGAGAAGGTCAGAGGCAAGCAGAGCACCAACAGAGCCCAAGGCACAGGGCGTTTTATATTTCCAGTAACTGTAAATAATACAGGTGGAGGGGGAAAGGCTGTTTTGCTGTAATACCAAAGTGGAGGGAGTTTGCAAGTAGCGACTGCGAGTGTTATGTGTTGTGGAGAACCATGAAGGGCTTTAGGTGTGACACAAGAAGAATTACTGATATGTACAGAATGTGAATATTTCACCTAGGCCAGGCTTATGAAGGTTTTAGTAGGTGAGCTGGAGACAGGAGGCCAGTTCCCTACCGACACATCTCGTGTGTTTGCCGGGCAGGACAGTCTCTGCTCGTGGGCTGCCCTTGGCAGGAGGCACCGCAAGCTGTGGCTGCTGCACTGCTGGGCCACTCTTGTTCTGCCTTTATTCCTCTCTGTATTGGGAGGCTTCAGGGTGGCACTGGGTTTTTGAACACTTACTCCAAGACCTTATTCATACAGAGAATTCATACTTTATTCATACCGAGTTTATTCATAGCATTCTGTCTTGTTAGCCCTCTGATTCAAGGCATACACAAGGCTATGAAAGGGGGGTTAGCAAGTGGATGTGTGCTCTGAATGCTAATAGCATCTGCTTTATTTTTATGTCCTTTCTGACCAGTATATGGTGGATCAGTGTGCCCAGGTCTCGTGCGGGAGCGGGTCATGGATGAATGGTAGCTTTGATTCAGACCAGCCGAAGGAAGCAACCAGAAGGGCTGGCTCTGGGCAGACAGCACGTTACTAGAGTTAAGATAATTTCTTTTTTTCTCTCTCCTGTAGGGGTAAATATTCCCAAAAATGAGAGAAGAAATGGTTTAGTTACAATTTTCCATGAAAATCATTGATCTTTGGGGTTAAAAGAAAATCTGACAGCAAAGCCTGCCAACTTTTGACTTCAACATTCCCTTCTGTCTCCTCTGTGAGGGACTTGCCTCTCCTGGGATACACCTTGATTCTCTTTCGTGGAGCCCTTCTGTACTTAACAGGAGTCAGTCATGGCGGGTCATGATGAGAGGAAGAGGGTGTCCAGCACTGGTTAGAAAATTCAGTCATATAAGGGGAAAACGTGGAGGTTGAAGTGGATCTGTCAAAATAAATGATGGATCCTGTAAGAACCAGTGGAAACCTTCTTCAGTTGCTATGGCTTAGCTTGTGGTGGATGTTTTGTTTTTTTTTTCCTGTTCAAGTGCTTGTTTCTGTGATGAAAACCAAGGGCTACCAGGGAAAACAGTCTTGGTGCTTTGAAAAGTGAGAGGTATCATCTCCTCCTCCCGGGGCAACAGTGAAGACCAACATGTTTCTTGCAGCTGCATGAGGCCAGATGTGTTGGCTGAAGGGTGCTTTGTGGTTGTCTCTGGAGTTGGGTCTGTTGGACTCACCACTGGTTTGAGCCCGTGCTGTTGTATCCAGCCATTTCTGAGGTTTTTTTTACCCTAGACATGAGCAATTTGGGTGGGACCGAGCTGTGCCTGGCAACGTTGCTATGTTAAGAGATGCTGCTTCAGAAAGCATAGTTTATCAAGTTTGCTTTAATTCCCTAATTCAGTCTCTTCTATACTTTCTAAGGCTGGCATTATTGTTTACAGCCAAGCACATCAGCAAATCTCTCACCCGCGGAAGCATATGTGCAAATGTTTTAATTCGTGTTTAAAGCTAAGCCTTTGTGTCTACCTGAGGCTTTATCTCACCATTGAAGAGCTGCTTCTGTCCCCTCATAGTAGGGCCTGGCAGTATCTTGGATGGAGAGAAGTGGCTGGGTTGGTGCCATGAGAGGACCTTGTTATAGCCACTGCCTTGCATGCTCTTAGCCAGGATGATTTTGGGGTAATCTCACTTATTTCCAGCTTTAGTAGATGAGGCAATATTTGGATAAGTGGAATAAACAATTTCCTGGCAGTGGGGATTTGCAGGAGCTGAAAAAGCCTCTGAGGGAGGGAAGAGTCTCTGATCTGGCTGCTGAACTGAGGTGGGACAGGCATCTAAGGGAAAGACGATTTTAGTGGATGTGGGGTCTAATTTCTCTGCCTAAACTGTAGATAGTCATCAAAAGAGGGCTGGTGGAAAGAGGTGATAAGAACACTTGATACTGAAAAATAAGCAATTTATACCCTTTTCACCTGAGAACTTGCTCGAGTATATCTCATCCCTGTGAATATTTAGCTATATCCTGTGATGTCAACAGGATCACTGAGGTCCCTTGAATACTTTGCCTCACTCTTAAGGGGGCCACCATTATTTTCTTTTCCTATGTTCACCTAGGCTTCTTTCTTTCTTTGGCGTCCCTTGGCCTGTCTTAAACACGCTTCTTGGCTCACTTGCATTTCTGGAAAGCCTCCTGTGTATGTGTGTCTACACACACACAAGTTCTTGGATATCAATGTACTTGGTTAAACATGAGCCACACAACAAGTGTCTTCCCTGAGTCTGCTTTTCTTTCCTTTTGATCTAGATCAAGTCATCTGTCAATTTGGTGGGGAAGCCACATGGTTATCTACCTAATTACAGATATTTTTTTTAATAGCCTTAAAGTAATTGGAACTAAACATCTAGGATAATTTTGTGTTCTTTTAAAAGAGAAGGGTTGTTTTTTTTTATCCTGGGAGAGTTTGAAGAGCTGGGGTTTGGTGCTGCTCTGGCTGAGAGCTGGGATGAATTGACACCACCAGGAAGGGGGCAGCTTTCTTCATCCTTGTAGAGTTAGTCAATGGGTGCTGAGGATCGAAACCCTCTAGTTTTCACCCCTTACCACCTGGCTGGAGATCTGATTTCTGTGCTGATCAGAGCATCTCGTGCTTTCTGCTCTGGGCTCCTTAGACTTTGGTAGTTGACAGTCTCACCATGGTGATGGCTTAAAGTCTGTGGGGTGAGAAACAGCAGCATTTTGACTCTTAAACTTCCCCCTGTCCACACTTGACCGCCTCTGCAGGTGTGTCCTCCAGCTGTGAAATGGACTTGAACGTTACCCATGCTCTGAAAGATGCTGGTGAAACGAGGGGGAATGGTGAAGGGCATGAGCAGACCCTGCTCCTTCTTCCACATGTCCCATCATCGGCCTTTGCCCATCCTCCTCTTCCTCACCCTGGCAGCAGATCTGTGCTCTTTGCAAGCAGAGTCAGGTCTCCTGTGAAATCTGTTTCCTGACTGTATTTAAATGCATTTTCCCCCCCTTGCCAAAGCCCAAAGGGATGGGCGTGCCGGCTGGGCAGAGGTTTGATACCTCCAGTGCCTCACTTCATTGATTTACCCAGAGTTTTAAATACATGTTACATGAAACTCAGTCTCTTTCCTTTTTTCTTTTTTTTAAAGAAGAAAAAGTTGCATAAATGCCCCTTTTCTTCTCAACTCAGTCCTCGGGGAATACAAGGAGTTAACATTTGTATTTATAGCAACAAGTCAAGCTAATAACCACTGCGGAGCTGGGAGGGCGGTTGTGAGGTTATCAGCAAACACG
Source organism: Eurystomus gularis (assembly GCA_013400335.1). NCBI lineage: Eukaryota > Metazoa > Chordata > Aves > Coraciiformes > Coraciidae > Eurystomus > Eurystomus gularis. Next base: position 113,277 of record VZZY01024374.1, read on the forward strand.
GGACCGAAAAAAAATATTGTTTTTTGAAGAATTAAAGGGCTCTTGTACCCCTCCCCTCTCACCCCAAAGTGTGGGACCATTGCGGCTGTTGGTACAGAAATGAAAGGTATTACAGGAGAGTCATTGTGTTACTGTTGGGGGGGGGAAAGTGTCTGTATGTCTCTCTCTTTTCTCTCTTTTAAACTTCCTGGTTGGTCAGGCTGGGGCTGACAAAGGGGAACTGGTCGTGTCCAGACACATTGCAGACTTCTGGCAAAATAGCCCAAGCCCACGAAAATTTACACGTTTCCTGGCGCCTGGCCAGGCGGTACTTGTAGGACTTGGCATGCCTTCTCCTTCAGTTAGAAAAATGGCCTTTTTTTTCCCCCTCCTTCTTTCTTTGGAGGTCCAGGGGATGGAAAGCTTCTGTGTGCTGGGTCAGGACTGCAGAAAAGAGTCCAAGTTAGGGCATGGGGAGCGGTTCCTGCGATGACATTGCAACTTAGCAGTGTGCGTAGCTTGCCCTCATCCTTGATCTCAGTGGGCACAACCTGGCTGCTGCCTGTCTTCATGTGAAGGACCATCAGATGACCACAATGGTGCAGACAGCCACTACTGAGCATTGTTTTTAGGTTGCCAACAGTGTTCTGACAGGCAGGAGGTATGTGCATGGGTGGTACCTCAGCTGGGAACCAAGGGTTTTGGGAAAAAATGGGTCAATTATTGCAGTTTTAAGCTCCCTGCCTGGCTGTGGGTTTCTGGCCGGCTCTGATGCCTTGTCTCCATTTCTCCGTGGGGGGATTGAAACCAGCCTCCCGCCGGTCAGCAAGCTCTGTGTCACTTCCTTCCCTTCACCAGCCTCACTCTTTCCACAGAGCAGACTTTCAGATGAACGTTTTCGGTTCATTAAAGGTAGCTTTGAAAACATTTTTAGTTCTGTAAAAATAAAAAAAAACCAAAGTGGGAGCTCATCTAGACCTGGTGGCACAGGCTCAAAATGAGGGATGTGAGAAGCACTCTCCATTTGGGACTGATGGGCTAATAAGATTGCCGTTTAAATACTCATATCCATTTTTTGACAGCTCACCTCGGTGTAAAGCACCCTCCCACAACTGCAACTCTTTGTCTCAACACTGCTCATATCCATTGCAAACTCCCCCAGGGTCCATTCTCGTCTCCAGTCGTGGGGAGCTGTGGAAGTAGATCCTCCTGCATTAGGCTGGGAATATCCTACCAGCCCCTTGATGCTCACGTACTTTGTGGTGTGAAGTTTAGAATAACATGTGAGCATCTGTAGTATCAACCGAAGCAGGGAGAAGAGGGGACGCTGAAAATGCTTGGACCATTGCGGCATGGGGGTGGCTGGAGTCTGGTAATTCAGCATGCTCAGAACAGGAAAGGGAACCTTGGGTTTTTGGTTAAGAGCTTCAAAGCACAGAAGTGATCCTGCCCCTTGGCCTTTGGATATATATCTATTTCTTTTTTTTCTGCTGTTTTAAAGCACTGAATATTTTGGCCCCGTGGAGGACATTGCTGCTTTTCCTTATCACAGACCTCTGAGCTTTTTTGGGCAGTGTAGGAGCAGATTTACATTTTAATCCCCAGCTAAGGATCCTGAAGCATCTCACACAACCTAGGCACACTGATGTCTTTGCCCATGGCAGAAGTGCAGCTGCGAAGCAATGCTTGCCCGGCTGTGTGGAGTACTGCAGCCCTGCAGCTCTGGGACTCCGGGTCTGGTGGAGTCATAGAGGGTGACTGCAAAGCCCATGTCTGGGTGCGAGCTTCTCTGCAGCAGTAGGGTGAAGGAAAACTGACTTGGGATCGCAGGTGGAGAGCTCAAGACCCATTCTCTTGACTGAGAAGCAAAGAGTGGTACATGTAGTCAAAACAGTAGAGGACATTTTATGTGGGTGGCATGCAATTACCTGGGAATCCAGCCAGGATTAAGACCATGTCTCTTATGAAACACAGCATGGGATCTTTCCATCTTTAGCACACCATCTTTACTGATCTTACGGCTTGGGCTCCAGGCTTCTGCTTTCTAAGATGGCACCTGGAGAGTAGACCTGTTGTTGGTGCCAAGAGCACTCATGCTTGCTTCCATCTCTCATTCCCTCACAAGGCATTCTTCCAAGGAATGAACCAGGGCTTTGACCATCACATCAGAATGCAGTTTTTACTGAGGCAGGGTTTTCATGGCAGTAAGACCTGTTGGATTTATATGTTTGACTTCTGTTCACCTGCTCTTCATGGCATGGTAGAGAGATACTGCACTGCTGTTAATTTTCTCCATGTAACCACCTGAGGGATAGGTTCTTTAACTAAATCCTGATTTCTGCCAGGCAAGATTCCTGCTGATGTACAAAGGTGCAGCAGAAAGCACAGTGGATCTGCAGCTGTATCACAGTTCATCTTGCTGCTTATTTCTGTTTGTTCAGCACTGGCTGAGCTTGGCAGTGCCTCGCTCTTGCTTGTTAACAGTGTGGGGGTTTATTCACACAAGTGGTTGAGTCTCACGTGATCTTTTGGGTGCAGCTGAATGAACTACCTGTACAAATAAGGATCCAGAAAGGACAGAGGTTTCTTAGATTTTATCCTCAGTTGAAGGGCAGGGGAACACAAACCTTTTTGACCTTGGGTGGTGGTGCTCTTCAGCTTCCTTGCTGCCTGGTGAGGGAGCAGTGATGAGTGATAGGTCCTTGGTTCCAGCCTGGTGCCCCATCCACTTACCTAGGTACACCCTCAGCCAGCAAACAAACAGCCGAGAAGCAAAACCCACAGAGGGAGCTGCTCTCTCAGATTTGGGTGGACAAAGGAGGGGAAGTTAAAACTTAGACAAGAAGAGACAATTTTTTTTGAGAGTTCATTTTTCAGCTCACAAACCTATTTCTTCTACGTATGCATGTATGCACAGACACACGTGAACATGTGCACTCCTGCTTCTCCCTCCTTTTGTTCTGAGGAATATTAGATGTTTGTAGAGCAGTGGCCAGAGTGATTAGATCATAGCAGGAGGTACTGAGCAAAGCTCATGTTGTGGAGTGGTCATGCACCCTGCTGAGAATCCCTGGGCGGTGTGTGGGAGTTCTCTTGCAAGGACCTACTTGTCCATAGGAGGGACTCCATGGTTTGCTGTAACCCTGCTCTAGCAGAGACATGACTGTGGTGCTTGGGCAAGATGTCTCACCTCTTACCTGCTGACCAAGTGAGGTCTTGGACAGTTGTCTGTCTGCAGTCTAAATTCTCATTGGCATCAGACACATAAGAGGACCTAGGAGGAGCCTGCCGAGTCTGTAATAGCACTAGACACTTGAGATGGAGTGGTAACCACTAGGTTATTCTTGGGCTGCCCGTGTCCACCTCAACCTGAAATGTGGAGGAAAACCTCTATGTTGAAGGGAAAGCATGAATGGAGAAGATAATGTGGCAGAGTTGCCCCCAGTGGTGAGCCCCAGGGTCCGCATTTGCAGGAACATCCTCCCTAGGGTTGGTTGTTAGATGAGCAGCTGGTGGTTCTGTACAGCACGGCAAGATGGGAACCACCCCGTGCTGTGCCCCAAAACTGGGGCCCCCAGGCACAGATGTTAATGGACTAGCTGTACTCATTGGTTTGTAATTTGGTGTCTTGAGTGACAAGCTGAGGATTTTCTGTATTTCTGGGAACTGACTGGGTAAAGCACGGCAAAGGCATCTTTATTTCGTGCGGTGGAAGTTTCTTGGGGTACGAATGGGGATGGAGGTGTGTGTTGTAGGGGCTGAACTAAAATGCTGGAAGAAATTGCCTCAGATTTGGATAGGTCTGTCTGCTGTCTACAGCACCTTCTTCCGAGTCTCTCTGAGTGTGTGCTAAGTGAGGCCAAGCTTTGAATTTTATGAGGAAGGTGTTTGTCCCACAAGTACAAATGTCTAATTAGACCTGACACAGCAGAGGCATTTCCCTGACATTCATGCCACTGTCTTTCAATCCTCAGGAGCATGTAGTCTGGTGGGAGGCACCACAAACAATGTCAGAAACAACATAAAATTGCCCATTAGCCACAACCCCCAGAAAAGAAAAAACAACAAACCAACACCCAACCCTCACACTACTTTTATTAGGCACGCTCAAAGTGAAAGCAGAAGGGTGGGGCTGGGTTTGTTGATCTTCGCTTGTTGGAAGACATAAAATGGCTCATTTAAATTCTTAAGAACTGCATAGGAGGCATGAGACACAATGAGGGTCTTGGAGAAGAAAGGCCATCAGCTGAACAAACTAATCGCATGGTAATCAAAGGGGAGTTATCCAGAGCCTACTGGGAAGCGCTTTAGAGGACGTTCCAGCTAGGCATTGCAAGTGTCCTGTCAACTGGCATCTTTAATAAATTATAAATGAAAAAAAAGCACAAAGGGATGTGTAGCAAAAGGGGAAGATGGGTCTAAGACATTCCTAAACCATGTGTGTTCCACATCTGTGCGGCTGTGGCTGCACCTCCTCCACGGGGAAACTCAGTGGAGTTGTCACTGTTGAGGGTAACTTCCAAATCTCACTTTGCTGATGAGCTCCGTTATGCATGAGAGGTATGGTCCATGCTTGGAGTGACCTCTGCAAGTATGGCTCTGGAGGTTCAGTTCTGCAAGGAAGCAGATGTGGCAGAAGCACGTTGGAGGGGATGAGGGATCACCTTGCAGAAACAAGGACTGTGTCAATCCACAGTATCTTCTCTGGGTTGATAGGTGCTGCGAAAGCGTGAGCTGCCATACGCTGCCAAGTACCCTTCCAAACAATAATGTTACAACAAGACTGAAAAGTTGAAAAAATAAAAAACCCCACTAATTGTGGGGTGCGTCATCCTCAAAGTGTTCCACAAGCATTCGTTAAGCTTCACAACACCACTGTGTGGTGGGACAGTAACCTTTGTGATGGTTGTTTCTACAGGTGAACAAGTCAGGAGGGGTTTTCTTTTTCATTAGCAAAAGTGAAATTAAGCATCATTTCTGATAAACAGGAAACTAAGTTAAAAAGATGGTGAACGAAGTCCGCAAAGTCAAAAACAACTAGTGCTAACCCACAAAATGGGGAAACAGGAGGTAACAATTAAATACAAAAAAAAAATCTTAGAAGCGGAAATGTCTAAAACTGCAGAAATGTGTTTGATTTTTAACTAAAAAACTAATATCTTCTTTCAGTGGTACAACTGGCTTTGGTAGAAGCTACATGGTGGAGCGATTTAGCCTCAAGGAAAATGTTTTCTCCAGAGAAGTTGTGATGGGGGTGACTTAAGGAGGGGAGATATGAGCTGCTAAACAGAAATTCGCGTTAGGAGGTCAGGAGAGCTGTCCCTCCAAGGTGCTGAGCTTTGGGTCGATCAAGCATCAAAGCATTTTGGTGCTGTACCATAGTTTTAAATCAACCGTTGCTCTCTGTCTACTCAAGAAAAGCCTTGACATTCAAATCCTACCAGTTGGAAAATTTTGCTTTAGGAAAAGCTGATCAGCATTTGACCTGATGCAAACTTGTCTTGCTTCAACTTCTGGCATTGCTTTTCAGATCTCCTACAAATAAATTAATGAAAGCTCAGAATCGGAGTTGGTTTTAGAAGCATGGAATCAGCTCTACCTGTGAGCAGAGGGCAAATGCAGAATGGCAGCATTTTTTAAAATTTAACTTTAGATCCTTTGGAATTGAAATACTGGGAAGTTTCCTAGCGGGAACTATGAAATAGCCTTAGGTGTGGGGTATTGGCGCAAATTCAATATGATGATAATTGTCCTTTTCCCTTGTTACAGCCTCTGTGTGTGACCCGTTGCCTTTGCTTTCGCTTTCTTCTTCAGCTCTGAGTTTTGTTACCTTTCTCAGCAAATGGGGGTGCTCAGGAGAAACAGAGCCTGCAATGTACTTAACAACAACTCAGAAAAGCCAAACCCAAACTTTATTCTGTGGGAGACAAAGCTTTCTGGTTCTGCTGGCTGTGGAGTACAGCTAGAGATGGGAACTGTAAGAGTTCCAAAATAAATTTAAAAAAAATCCCCAAACCAGTAGACCTGCTGCAGAGAGAGCTCTGAAGAAAAAAACTTCTTATTCCTGATGTTTGGATTAATCTTTTGTTTTTTATAGGTATAAAAACCGATCTCCCTTTTGTGCACTATTCCTGTTCTGGTTGAAGCTGAGCACCTGAGGGGGATTTTGATTCTCTTGTCTTTGATCCTCTGGGTGCAATGGTCCTGAAGCACTGGGGGGAAAAAAAGGTTAATTAATGGGGAAAAGCCCCTATCTCTGTTTTGGGTATTGGTTTTCCATTTCAACTGGACTGGTCTGCTCAGAGGTGGGAACGATCCATGCTCTGGTGTGGCTTAGCTGGCTTGAAAATACAGAATGGCTTCAAGGCTCGATTTTCCTCGTCTTACACTGAATCACAAGTTACACCCCTGCACCCCTACTTTGTGTGACATCTTCTTTCTCAATGCATCTGCAGCCACATCCAGCAATAGGGCATAAAACCACAGGCCAGCAATGAGAAGGTGGTGCTGATTTTTGTGATGATGTTCCCATTTCAAGATAAGGATGCTCAAATATAATTGCCTGTTTGGGCTCTAAATATTAAGTGCGAATGCCTGGTTAAAGGGATTGCAAGTGGCAGTGCAGAAGCTGCAGCAGGGGCATGATCGAGGATTAATTAGAAAACCATGAGGCATCATGGTTGGTGTTGCAGTGTGGGTTTGCCTAGAAAGCCAGGCTATGTGGTCCCACAGGGGCAGGGGACATGGGCACATACACTTGGATGATTATTTTTCCTTCATGTGTGACTGCTTGCTGGTCTTTGAAGACACCCTGCATTGTTGTTGGCTTTACAATGAGCACCACTTCTTTTGGGGAGAGCTTTCAGGAGCAGCAGGAGAGTTTGTTCCCTGCCTTAATCATGTGGATTAGAGTCAATCCTGGGGTCAGAGTTGCTCCCCAGAGGCTGGACAAAGGCGTTTAGGGCTTAATTTTTGAATGAGGAGATTGCCTGCATGTTGTGTTGGTGAAGGGATGGTGCGTATGTGGTGTGTGTGAAGCAAACAAACCACCCTGCAAACGTTCCCCTGCTCGACGTCACCTTCTGCGGCAAATGGCTGCGAGACCCTGGCACCTCCTGTGCCTGCAATTACAGAGTCAAATGTTTTGCTTTGCTCGAGTATGTGGCAGGATTTGCCTAAACTGAGAAATTAACTTGTTGTTTCAAAAAAACCCTAAATTCCTAGAAGTTAAGCACAAGTGCATCGTCAATTATATCAAGGCTTGTGAATGCTCAACATGAACACTGGAAAACTTGCTTTGACTCAAATTGAAGACTTGTTGCAGTGCCGACAATTTAAAGTAGATTTTTTTTCTCTGTCAAACCTTTGGAAAATCTCCTTCCCTTTTCACATAAAATTTTGTTATTATTTCCTAGAATGACAAAGATGACAAAGTGTAAAAATTATGAGCAAGCCTCTTCACACTCCTTCCTTCCTTCCTCTTCCCCCACTCCCTCATGTGTATTTTGTAAGTAAGTGTCACTAAGGTTCCTGAGAAGCAAATACCCAAATAGTGTTTCTGCCAATAATGCTGAAACTATGCTTTGTTCCCACCAGCCTTGATTTTTTTTTTAATCATAGTGAGAGAAGCTTTTTGTCCTGCTAACACAAGTAATGGCCCATCTAGGAGAGCACCATAACATTTCATAGAATTACAGAATGGTTTGGGTTGGAAGGGACCTTTTGAGGGTCATCTAGTCCAACCCCTCATGTGGTGAGCAGGGCCATCTTCAACTAGAGCAGGTTGCCAACCTGACCTTGAATGTTTCCAGGGATGGGGCATCCACTGCCTCTCTGGGCAACCTGGGCCAGTGTTTCACCACCCTCATTGTAAAAAAAAAAAATTTTTTTCTATCTAGTCCACATGTCCAGTCTTTTAAACTATTAGCCTTGGTTCTGTCACAATAGAACTTAAAAAAAGTTGTCCTTGTCTTTCTTACAGGCCCCCTTTAAGTACTGAAAGACCACAATAAGGTCCGTGGTATTTTGTATGGGGAACCTGTAGGGTTGCAACCTTCACGTATGGCTGAAAGCTTGTCTCAAAATTGTAAATATGGGAGGGGCACGGGGCCAAAGGCCTGAATTTTCCTTAAATATTTCTTCTACATGAGTATTTTTGATCCGAAGGAAAAAAATCCAGTCTCTCAAGTGCATAGCTTATGTTATCAAGCCTGGCAGGAGCAGTACCATGCACCCTCTGGGCTCTGCTCTGGGCTGCGATGTCTCATGTTTAGGTACATGAACCCAACTTGGTGCGTGCACAATGAGGATGTAAGAAGTTGGAGATCAGGCTAAATTGGCTTTGAAAAATCAGCCCTGGAAGACTAGGACTGGTCTTGGGTTATGCTGGGGTTGAACACTGACTCAGGTAATTAATCCTATTGCCTCTGGTGGGCCTTGTTGGGTGAGTGTTCATCCATGTTAGAGAGGCAATAATTTCTGATGAGTTTCTTCGTTTTAAATTAATTCCCAGCAATTTGGCCCTGGTGCAATAGTGTCACTGAGTTCAGAGGAGTGACTCCTGATTTCAGCGGGTGTAACCGGGAGAGCAGCGTCACTGGTTTTGACCAGGCATGTCTGCTTGAATTTTCTGAGCAAGCAACTTGTTGGGATTCCTGCAAAGTCTTTTGAAACCACCTTGTGACCCAGCCCTGAAGGCGCTGGCTATCTCCTATGGATCCTGTGTACTGACACCACTGTGGTCCACAGCCCTAGGGAGGGGATAACAGGATCAGACCCTTCATAGAAAGGCAGATCCAGGGACACTCCTTTGGGTGTTCACACTATTCATGCTGCGGAAAGCACTACTAGTACTACTACCACACTAACCTGTCCAGAGATCTGCTGACTGAGCAGGTGCAGTTATGGGTAGATGCTCCACAAAGTGCACGATACTCTGATGAAAAGTAATTTTGGGTACGTTTGGCAGAAAGTCATACAGCTCCATGAAAAAACAAGGGCTTTTCCACTGTTTCAAGTCCTTATTCCTTAGCCTTTATTGGTTTATCTCCCTGGCCTCCCTGGTTTATCTGAGAGGGGATTTCCCTGGCCTAATTTGCTCTTGCACCGAATGCCTCCATTTGCTTTAATTAAGCTGTTTCTTGACAGTGTCTTTAAGAGAAGAAGCTTTGAGGAAGAAGAGCATCTCTGTGCCATGACAGTGGAGCTGGGGAGGTGAGGTTAGAAATGGTTTTGCCGACAGCTGCCATTAAAGAAAGAGCACAAACAACAGGCTTTTCCCCATGGTGGCAGCATAGAATTTGTTTCAGTGTTTGCAGAAAAGCGCGCTTTCCTTGTAGAAGGACACATGATTGTGTGTGGGAAGGTCCTTTGCCTACACAAACATCGTGGCTCGTGCAGGTTTCTCTTCCATTGCTGCAAAACTGCTCACTGTGTCAGTGGAGCAAAACCTGTGAGCAAAACTTGCATGGCAGAGGCATTTTTTATGTCTGAAGATCCTCATTTTGGAGGCAACCTGGTGGTACTACTTGTCATTAGCTGCTGCAGGTGTTGGCTGGTCCTGGGTGATGCTGTGGGACACCAAGCTGGGAAACCAGTGCCCAGAGTCAGGTCCCACCTGTGATCAAGAGCATTTGTTGGAGAGCTCTTATTTGAAAGTTTAGGGATGGGTATTTCTGACTAGCGAAAATTACCCGCCAAAACCCACCTGCGAGTTAATTATTAGAAATCATTTATCTTCTGTGGTGCTATGAAGTTGCAGCTTGATATAAAACTGCAGAGAGAGGAAAAGGTCTGCCTGGGAAGGGGATAGTAGGAAACCTGTGGATGGAGGCATGTTTTTGTCTAAACATTGAACTCCTTTACTGCTTGTGCAGGAACTGAAGGGCATGAGCTCGGAGGTGGTGGAGTCTGTTACGTTGCCAGTCGTAAAGATGCAATTATCACCCCTTGTTTGACCGAAGACTGTAAAAGGAGATACGGTGCTAGTATTTACTGTGTTTTTCTCCCCCTCTATTAAAAGGATGGCCAATTTTGAATTATGATAATAGCGGCACTCTGGGTTTAGGACTTGCCTCCCTGAAATTTTCAGGACCACTAATTTGTGGTTACTCCAGTGCTAGAATGGACTCGGTGGTGGTGGCCTTTAGACTGACAATGCAGTAAAAGTTTAAAGCTGCAACTGCTTCAGAGCCAAAGAAAGAGAGAAGATTGAAACCTAAAGGTTAGCGTGAAATGCACTTTACTGTTATCTATGAGAACAAATGAGTTAAAAAAATTTCAAATACCAGAATACCCTACAGGGAGGAGATATAACTATTAAAGGGCTGTTATAGCTGCAATAAATGTAGGAACAATAAAAATAAATTGATGAAGTAAATGTCAGCGCTGTTCCCCTGAGCTGCCCCCACACCTTTGTCCAAAAGTAGAACATCTCCAATTACAGAGGGTGGAATCAGCCTTCAATGACAATATGACAAGGACAGAACATAGAGCAGTGGCACAGGGAACACAATTATGCACAGCCTTGAAAAATTGTATCATAGTACAATGTATGGAAGAAATCAATTAATGATGCAGGGCCTCCACTTCTGTCTAATAATCCTGCAAGAGAAGGATGAACCTCCCCCCCCTCCTCGCCTTGGAAAGGGAGAAGGAAACAACGGTGAAGAAGTATGACCCACGAGTGAAAGTCTGCAGAACAGAGTGGGTCAACATTTGCACACTTCATGGAAATTCCTCTTTACCCATTGTTATTTTTTAAAATCATAGCTTTTAAGAAAGTATTAACTGAAACCCACTTTGTCTGTTAAATAGCCCACTGAAAAAAAGAAAGGTTCCTTTGGCAAAAAGGCCAAAGATGAGAAGAGCTAATGGCTTAAATCCAAAGCCAGGAGCTGAAAGGGAAATGCAAAATTTTAGGAGTAAACAGAGTAGATGGTAGAAGACGATTTATCTTGTGCAATTTACAACAGGTGCTAAACATTACGAAAACCAGAGCTATTAAGCAATCAAATTAAGCTATAATTAACAGAAGAAAACTGTGCAGGAATTCTAATTAATACATATCTGAGCACATCCGTGATCGCCTCCAACAGCTCTGCTTTCTAAAGCCCTGCCACTACCCGAGAATAGCCGAAGGGGTAACGCTTTGGGAGTGTGCAGGACGTTACGGGTATCACCAGAGATTCTCCCTAACAGCCACAGTCCCGTATGTTTGGGGAGATGCTTTAACTGGGGAGACATTATTCTGAGACAGTAGGAAGAAAGGCTCCTCTTTTGTTTGAAGATGCGATTGAGAGAAGCCTGTAACAAGCTGGGGTTTATCCCCCTCTCTGTTTGTCCTTCATGGTCATTCTCCCTTCCCCATGAGGTGTCATTTCTTCTTGACCTTGTATCTCTGGGTAAGACCCATTTCCGCAGGTTGCTGTCAGCTGACAGCTGTAGTGCCTGAATAGGAGATGCTATGGTAGATGCACCTGAAGATAGGAGAGGACTGATGGCCATGACTGACATGAACTTGAATTCCTGCTTTGCCAAGGACCTGATATGGTCTTGAACAAGGTGCTGGATAAAATGTGCATGTCCTGGGTACTCCAGGTGATTAAGAACCCTATGAGATGACTGGGACAAGTTTGCTCAGCTTTGGTTGAAAGCAGAGCTCAACTCCCTTGTCTACACGCTTCCCATAAGGAGATAATGGTGCTTCCCTACCTTACAGTAGTGTTGTGAAGATCAATTGGTTAATGACTGTATGCACTTTCAAGTGCTATCGTTATAGTACCATAGTCTCTCTTAGGGAGGATTTGTTATTTTTACAAAATTAATTGTAAATCCAATAGAAAATAATTCAGCCTCTGAAATTCTGGTGAGATAATTATTGTGAAGACAGTATTAGTATAGTGCCTTTCAGATGATTCACTACTTTAATTATTACTTTCTAATTCTATGCAAATACCATTTAAAAACCCTGTAACCTTCTCACAGGTTGGTTACGTTTACCCCCTCAAATAGCTCCTTCAGGTCCCGTATTAGGCTTCTTAGGTGGGTTGCTCTGGCTGGCAGCGAAAGCTCCCTGAGAAAACATCTGTCACTGGTGGTTGAGAGATGCCCTATTTCTGCAGATTTTTGTTTCTTTGCTTGTGTTATGGGTCTTGCTGTTGGCCATTGGCTGAGTGTGTCTTGCAGGACTCAACCATCTTTCAGTGTGGGCATCACCAGATGCCAACTATCTGCTCCAAGACTGGGTAACCATCCCCATGCCCCCTCAGTCCCCAGGTACCTATTACCAGCAAGGACTGGGACCTCATCGAGAGGGGGGGGGGTCTTTTATTCTCATTTTTGACAGGCATGAAGTGATCAAGTGCTGCTTGTACTTCTAGTTGTCTGTCAATGAACTGTCACACTTGCTTGTCCCAAGTGCAGTCCATCATGGAGTGCTATGTCTCTTGGTGGCTTTGGCAGCACACTCTGGGGTTAAAGATGATGCTAAGTGTTTTCTTCTCTCTCTGCAGCTGGCCTAGTTCTAGGTTGGTGTTTGCCTTTCTTTATGCTTGTACTCACTGAATATCTTCAGCCTCAGCTTGTCCTGGGTTATCCTGGTATGACAAAAGCCTATGGTGGTCTTTTTGGTTTTGTTTCTTGGAACAATAAGCAAATAGGACCTTTTTGAAAGCAAACCACAACCCTGCTAAGGGCAGGGGTAGGGCTGGTTGGAAATCACTGAACCCTAAGGATGTGCTTCTTCAGCCCCAGCCTTGGAAATGTCAGGTGGATTTGGAGGCAGCTGAGCTAATTTAACCTGATCATTCTGCTCCTGCATGGCCCTCCTCTCTGAACTGGGGCCAAAGGAGGAGCTTTCTTCTGCAGTTTTCCATACCAACGTTTCTGCTTGGAAAGACATGTTTTAGTAGTGCTCTGAATAATTTCTAGACCCACTTGCCCTGCATGGCTCCCTGCCAAGCTTGTGCATAAACAGCCTCCGGGGTCCTTGGGAGCATCCCTCCCTGGGCACTGCTGGTGGCTGTCCCCGAAGCCATACCTGGGGAGGTGGTTATGGGGGTCCAACCTGGGGTGGTGGGTTTCAGCTGGCTGAACACCCAAAGTTGTCCTTGAATGGGGAAGTTTCAGCCACGGTGCTGAAATGAAACATTTGTGCTCAGTGCTGGCTTGTGCCCTCACAAATCTTGGTCTCCTCTGGGATGCTCCTCTGACAGGATGCTCTGCGTGAGCTGGGAGTGTTTGTTTAAAATACTCTCAAGCTCTGGAAACATCACTCCTGGAAGCCATTGCAAGTGTTCTAACCTCGCGTGCATGGATGTCCCAAAGCCAAGTGCCTGCGTGCCTGCCTGAAGGATCAGGACCTCAGTTATAAATAACGATTAACAATTAATTAATTATTCCTGCTAGGCAGAGATGCAAACCTCTGGTTTACTGCTGGACATGCAATACGGCAAATTAAAGAGAGCTTTTAAAGTGCATATCCTTCACTTCCCTTGGCTGATGTCTTATGCATCAAAGTATATATTTTTAAATATTTTATGGCAAACTCCCCTTTTTTTTTGCCCATCTTTCTTTAATTCAAAATTTTGATTGGTAAATTGTAAGGGATTTCGGTGCCCGTTGGAGTGAATGATTAACAGTGAGGGTGCGAGAAGGAGGCAGCAAGTAAGCACTGGGAGGAAAAGCTGGTTTTAGAGCAGGCAGCAGGGGAGAGACCCCAGCCCGGCCCCAGGCAGGGTGACACCGGGTCGGGGGGATAACTCCACCACAGCCTCCAAAACCAGTGCCTGGAGGACACGCAGAAATCCCGCTGCGCGAGAGGAGAAAGGACACCCAGCACAGGCAGGAATTCAAGCAATTAATCCTTTACTTAAAGAATAATAGCAGCCAGATTTTTACATACTGAAAGTGGGAACAAGGTAAAAGGGGTTAAAAACTAAAAAGCAAGGACAGCAGACACCAATTAACACAATGCTAATTGACAATTTCCCCAAGCCTCCATGAAACATGCCAGACCTATTTCCCCAATTACTAATTAAATCAAATGGCATGCACAATACTAATTTCCCTAACTTGGGGAGCTCAGTAGACAAATAAAATGTGAAACTAAGTTAAATGTGTTGTCGAAGTGCAGGGAGAATATGGAACTTAAAAGAAAAGTGGATAAACTTTTGCTCTGGATATATTCTTTAAAGTTTTGGCCTGTTTGGGGAGTTAGAAGGGGGATCCTAACAAAGGCAGGGATGTGGTGGGGTCCTGCTTGCTGGATGTGATTAACACCCTGAGAGAAGGTGGTGAGGTGAGGCTGGTCTGGCTTGGTGCTTAATGAGGAAGTTGTTCCTGAAAAGCAGCCTAGAAGGGATGCTTGTGCATCCTGGGATGACATGCAGGTGTGAAGGAGAGTATGTGTTACTTGGAGAAGCTCTTTAGGGTTGGGGGAGATATGGAGGCATCGGTGCCTGCCAAGCTGCACCATGGTGGGGCATGATGATGGGGTTGGAGACAGGTTTTGAGGATTGCTGGAGATGCGCTTGTGGCTGGAGCGTCCTTGCTCTTGCCCAGGGCTGAGGCAGCCTGTGGAGTTGGGCAGGAGGAGCAGAAGGACAGCTCAAAGTCTTCCTGTTCGTTGTGCTTTATCAAACCGCTGACCCCTCCCCCAGCATGAAATAAGGATGAAATAGTAATGCGATAGGTTAATGCCGATAATTAAAGAGAGTTTAAAACTAAGCAGGAGACTGAACTGCGTGTGTGGGTGGCTGGAATGGTTGTTTGATGTGAAAGTCAATGACTGAATTATTCAGAGAGAGTGATTTCCAAATGATAATTTTACATTTCCCATAACTGATTTTGATTTATTACAGCAGCACCCGATAGCCCGGCGGGAGCCGGGAGAGGCACTAGGCTCTGCCGCTGCTTCCCCCTCTCCTTCGGGCACTCGGAGCTGAAACCCACCGATGTCTGGGGACCCAGCTTTTTGTGCCCATCACTGGTGAGGCTTGGAATTTTTCAAAGGAAAAAGGCAGAGAAAATGTTTGTTTTAAACTGGGTTGTTTCTTTATCAATATAACTATTTACTGCTTGGTGGTGTTCCTGGATGTGGGCAAGCACTTGGAAACCGTCTGGATGCTGACTTGGCTATTGCGGTGTTGGCTTTGCATCACAGCAAGGAAAAGCACTTGCCTTCATATGACAGTATCTAGTGAAGCTTGTTGCCTGCTCTCCTCATTCACGTTTTCTCCCAGTCCTTCAAGTGGATTTCAAGTGATTGTTTTTACCACCACCAAGCCTATTTTTTTCAGCACCCACTCAGGATGCTGGAGTGCAAATCAGGTTGTAAATCTCCTGTGAAGAGGCAGCTTCCCAGTACACGTGGTACTTTCTGTGCCTGAGCATGCCGGAAGTGCTGCAGGGATGTCCTGGGGCAGTCAGGAGTTTCTGCTTTTTAACCACAAAACAAGAAGTAAGGACAGTCCGTGGGGGAAACCATGACCCATAGTCCTGGTCTGGGCACCATGCACAGGGGACATGTGTCCACTGAGACGTGTAAGCAGGTATTTGAGATCAGACGGTTTGCTGAGAACTAAAGAGGGAAACTACCAAAAATAGTGGAGGTCCAGATTCCTTCTCTGGTAGATTAAAAATATCCATTGCGGTTTCAGGAGGCCAGCCTGTTAACCCCTTCTGTACCTGCTGGGGCAGGTGTGGTGGTACCACAGTGCAGCCAAGCCTGGCAGGGATGCTCCAGAGAATGGGTGCTTGTCTGTGCTGCTGCCTCATGGGGATGCTCAAAGTGAACTTTTTTGAACCTGGATGGAGTTTTGGTTTGGGTTAAGTTTGAAAGATGAGGAGGGAGACAAATACATTGGTTCCCACTTCGTCCCCCCAGCTCGTATATCTGGCCTGCCAGAGCCCTGCATCCCCTCCTGTGCTGAGCTGCATCCCCAGGGATGAGCAGGATTTACAACCATGTCTCCAGCTTGTGTCTATGGGGTCTTTACTGTCATTATTCTTTGTGCCTGGGAGGTAGCGGATGGCGGCAAAAGGCCTGGAGAGGGGCAGAAGGATGAGGGTGGCGAAATGAGAGGTGGAGGTGGCAAATTTTAGTGTTGGGGGTGGACTTTATCTCCCTATTGGGGCTGTTCTCTTTGGCATCAGCAATGAAATAGCCAGTGGGGACAAGCACTGTCACCAGAGGGAAGGCTCTGTGCTCCCACCCTCCTGCGTCCTCACAGAGACCTCTGGTATGGAGCATCCCTCTCCCAGGAGAAATGGGTATTTAATTTCTTACAGGAGGCATTGCGGCTCCAGCCAGGAAAGCAGCGGGACAACAGTGTTGTGGTGTGCATGGGCTGACGGGATGTGTAGGATGGTGCTGACACTGGTCCCTTGTGATCCAGGTGAAAGCTGCAGGTCGTTTCAGGGGAGGCCTCTGTCTCTCTTCTTGTGGTCGTTAATTCTGTCCGGGGCCAGGGAGATCTCCCCTAATGAAAGCTTCAGTGAGATTGGTTTGTTGTATGGAAGAGCTTCAGTTTCAGTGAATCAGCAATTTCTGATGAAAAATCTGTCATCTGAAAATTCCCAAGAAGCTCTGACTCTGACCTCGGAGTGGCTGCCTTCCTCCGAGCACATTACTGGGATTTATGGCACACTCCCATGGTTTATTGTTCTACAGTAAACGGAGCTGCTGGATGAGGTTTGACTATTCTTCTGGGCAGGAAAGCAAATCAGTGTCGCGGGACTATCCAAACTTGCATGATTTAACAGGAGTCCTTGCTGTGGGGTGAGTGAGTTGCCCAGATCAACTCGCTCCCCGCCAGTTTGAGGCTGCTCAGGATGGATGCGCATCTTACCTTATCTGGGGCCATCTCCTCCTTTACCTGGCCTGGTGAGTGGTCCTGCAGAAATGTTGCTGGTAACATCAGCTCTTTAATTGGGAAAAGAAGTGGTGGCTGCATCCTGAGCTTGTAGTGTATTTTCTGAGGGCTGCTGGGATGGAGAGGATGCTGGCTTGCTTGTTTATGCTGTGGACCTGTCAAGTTTGCCTTAGTGGCAGTAAATAGCCATGGTGAGACAGTCTCTGCTACAAAAAAACTTGCAGAGCATGAGAAATAATAAAAAAAAGTTATTATTCCCATTTTACAGCTGTAGCCCCAGCATGTTGGTACTGTAGTATTTGCTCAAGGCTGCAAGACAAGAAACCCTGAGCTTGGGATTGAAGTGAAATCTGCAGAATAACATCACCATCCTCAAAGTGTGCAATTACAGGAGCCTCTACTGGGTTATAAGCACCTGTATTTGCCTCTTTAAAGACTACAGCAGAAGGAATGTGATAGCAGAAGGGCTCTAAAAGGCTTTTGCCCACTAAAGAGGAAAGAAGTATTATAAAAAGCATAACATATAAGCGGGGAGAGATCACTGATGTGCCTTGTCAGGGCTGAGGCACCTGCTGTATATATGAAACCTTTCATTAATTCTAACAGAGGTGGTAGTTAGGAGTTCTGGAAAACATGAAAATCGAGGAAAACCCCAGGATGGATGGAGACTGTTCCAGCCCATCCTTCCCATGTCCAACCTCTACTTGTACCCAGGATTCCCCAAAACTTTATGAACTGTGTATTTAAGAGCTGTGGCACTGAGATGCCCAAAGGTGAGGTGACCTCCTCAAGACCAAGCAGCGTGTTGGGAATGGAGGCAGGGCCAGGAGCTCAACACTTTGGCTGCCTGGAGTATGGCCCATGCAGAAGGCCAAGCTCCCTCCCCGTAATCATAGGGAAAAGTAATCAAATTACTGCCTTTTATGTCACATTAGAGAAAATGGATACTAGTATGATGCATATTAATATAATATGATGGGAAATTGCTAATACAATTAGACCATCACTTTTTATTAGTACCGGAGTGACAACTCACACTGAAGAACAGCTCGTGCGGGCGGTGGCTGGGAGCAGGCACGAGCCTGTTGCATGGGCATGGGGGTGGTTATTTAACTTTCTAAAAAGCCTTATTCCACTCCCCTGTCCCGTAAGTGTTTGGTCACCTGAGAAAGCCTTACACCAGCCCTTTGTAAATGTTGTTTGGCTTTGCCATGAAATGAGTCCACACCTCAAAAGTTGTAACCCTCTCAGACACATTTTTTCCTCCCATATATAAAAATATATCTATATAGAGGAAGATGGTATAAATTGTCCTTAATACATTCTGCCTTTTTGGGCTTCTATTTTCTTCTTTACTCTTTAGTTATAAAATGATCCTGTACGAGTTTAGTGGGTTGCGTATTGCAAAAGCAGCAACTCTTTCATACTGACAAGGCTCATCCCCAATCGAAGGGCCAGCCTCCAAGCAGAGAAGACTTCTGTCTTAGCTGGCAACGTGTTAGGTGGATGAGCAGCCCTGTGACAGGGCAGCACATGGGAGGTCCAACCAGGATGAGATGCTTTTCCCAGTGATGCATGACCCAAGCAGCCGGACTCCTGAACAGGAATGGCTTTGCTAAACCGCTTCTTGTTCTGGCTGTGGGCTCTGCCTTGGAGATACTATATCACAATTATAGTATCTATAATAATAGTATTACCTATCATCTCAAAAAGCATGCCATGGGTTTGCTACAGCAGGCAGGTGCAATTTTTACATACAATGCCCAGGTTGCTGATTGTCTTTGTCAAATTGGGCAACAAAGGAAGGACTTGGCGCAGTGAAAAACAGTGATTTCATCAATACAGCATGAGGAGGACGGCACCAAATACTTGTGCAAAGCTGAGCAGAGGAGGAGATCCTTTTCTGGGGGCTTAAGGCTTTGGGTAATATTTAAAGGAAAGACATTTCCGTATTTTTAGGTTCAAATAGAGCCCAGAAAAATATGATGTGTTGTGTTTGTATCTCTTGTTACTAGTTTCTATGACAAAAATAGTAATTTGTGTTTATAGCTGGTTGTCACCTCATGAAAGAAAGTGTTTCTGTGCACTTGCATGGAGATGTTTTTCTACGTCTGTTTTTAGTATCACCTTTAACAGAGGCACTTCATAAATGTGAGCTCTAACATGATACAATGGGTGAAGACTGATTATTTCTTATTTGGTAAGAGAAATGGAGGCTGAAGGGAAACCTGGGCAGCAAAGGAGGGCAATGACTTAACCTCAAGCTGGGGAAGTGGTGGTGGGAGCCTCAAGCCTAATTAAAAATGTATTTTTTCTTATGGTGTAATACTCCACCAAGTATTCCAGAAGAACTGTGCTTGTGATTCTGCCCATTAAAATAAATGAAATATTTATATTTTATATTTACTTCAAAGTCTGCCAGTGGAAAGGAAATGCTTTCTGAGTAGTTTAACATGTGAGCAGTTTGGCAAATGTGGGAAACGAGTGTGCTGATATTAAGTGACGAAGACCACAGGAATATTTAGAGGTCCTTTTGGAAGCGTAAGGTGGGCTTCCCTGACCCTTTGGCACAGGCTGCTGGTGTGGAGGGTGCGGGTGAGGAGGAGGAATGTGCGCAGTGAGGAGCAAGTGAAGGAGTGCTCCTTATTTTCTTGCTTTTCTATTTACAAGCTTTTGTGCAGAAAATCTCCCCACCCTGTGGAATGCCTTTGGTGGCTTTGGATGCCACGGGCAGCTGTGGATGTCACCATGTGCTGCACTCCAGCAATGTCATCCTGCAACTTCTTGAGAGACAGACAGGGACAGATGTCAAACCCCATCAGATATCTTTGATTATTCTCATTATTTTGGAGATATTGGTGTAAGTCTGAGTGCCGAGGGCCCGATCTCACCTGGGTTTAAAAGCATTGGACTGGAAAGCAAGTCACGCACCTTCTCCACCTCTTGTGTTCAGAGATAGTCTTCATTACATTCTCTAGTTGTTCTTTGGGAAAGGATGAGGTAAAGCCCTTGTCATCCTACTGATGTGGGTAAAAATAATGCTTAACATTTCTCATCTTTGAAGTGCTTTACAAATATTAAATAATTAATCCACCCAAGAATGGAAGAAAGAGTATCATCCTTTGACTTACACACTGGGGAGCAACGGCAGAGAAATCATATGGTTTCTCCAGGCCAGGGAGGGGAGTTGCTACCAACAGGTGGTGAGGACTTGGGTCCATTACATGTGGTCACTGTCTGAGGCCACTTGACCACTGGCCAGTGTGCTTGGATGGTGGGATCATAGAGGATGCACCAGGGAATGATGCGTTCTTGCCATGCTTGTAGACCCTCTGAGCAGGAAAGCAGGTACATGGTGTTTCCTCTAACATCTCCTGGAAAGTCCAGGCAGTTCCAAGGAGAGACAGCCACTTTATAGGACTAATTTTTGCAGTGAGGGGGCTGCTGGGAGTAACATAGCTTGTGATATGGGTGAGGGCTGGTCATGATTTAGCTTTGCTGTGGGAGTTGGGGTGGATTCTCTGTGTGGTAATGACACGAGGAACAAGGAGGGCAGCTGCTGGACCTCGGATCACAGCCTGGGAACAAAAGCAGTGAGAGCAAGGATAATATGGGCTATGCTTTCCAGAGTGATAGAGAAAAATCACATACAAACGCTGTTTATAGCAGCTTTCCAGATATCAGAGACTTTCTATAAACACCGAGTAAAGACCTTTAACATAGATAAGAATTGTTCATTTCTTTGTTGTGGGTTAGCAAATCCCAAGCTTGAGCGACTTGCCTTAAGCTCGTGACTTATGGTGTCATGGGTGATGGAGACGGGAGGGTTTTCCACGGAAATGTCGTGAAGGTGGGGTGTATTTTACCCGCGGCTCAGGGTGAGGCAGGACATCCCAGCTCCCAGGCTGGAGACTGCCTGTCCTTGGCTGTGTTGGGTAGGCAAAAACAGAGGCTGCAGACTGGGTTTCTCACACCCAGGGGAGGTTTTTGGCTTCTGGCTAGTCTGGGATGACTTTTTACCTCATTTCTTTGGGCCAGAAACTTCATCCTTCAGCTGAGAAACTTTTCCCAGTGAAAGTTAGGTTGAAATTGGCAAATTTAGCAAAGTGCTTTTGGTGGTTGTTTGTTTTTATTTTTTAATTAAAAAAAATAAATAATGACCAGCTTTACCCAAGATACTCTGATTTTGCCCTTCATCTTAGCCAAAATATGCTCTTGTGTATAGCAAGTACTGCAGCATGGCTGATCTGGCAACGAAGCCCCCGTCTCGTTACTTTATTTGGCTTTTCCTTTTCTTCCCCTGCGGGTTCGGTGCCGGGCAACTAAAAATCGTTTTGGCTTTCCCTGTCTTTTATCTAACCTCCACAAAGTGGGCCAGGCAACCCTGTTATTTCCACACAATTCAAGCAGTGTTGTGGTTTCGGTGTTTTTTTTTTTTTTATATCTCAGAGGGCAAATCCCAGAATAGAGCATAAATAAATAGATGATTTTAGAGGACTGTAGATCATTGAGTGAGATGTAGAAAAGGCCCCTTGTTTTGGAAGAGCAGCGTGAGGCTCAGCAACAATGAGTCTTGAAGCCCGATGAGAATCTCGGATGCTTTGAGGCTGTGTGTGTTGGGTGAACTTTATTTCCATTTGGCACAAAATGCGCTCATGTGTGATGCCAGCGGCTGCCAGGGTATGTGGACAGAGCTGAATAAAGCTTATCCCAAGCTGATATAAGGAAATATTGAAACAGGCTGGAGACTGTCATTTCCAAGCCTTGGGTTTTGAAATCAGCACAATTTCCATTTCTTTTTTTTTTTTTTCAAGAAGCAGACCCTCTCACCATAATAAATACAGACAGCACTTGTGTTGCTGTTTCCATAAGGAAGGAAAACCGCTGTAACAGTTCTCTAGATATTCAGTCTCCTTCTCATCCCCAAAGACTTAGTGCAGCATGCTTCTGTTTTAAGACATTTGTTACAACCAGCAGTCCCCCACTTCTTCAATGAACTCCTGCAGAACCCATCTCCTTTGCTGGAAAGAGGGACATTTGTCAGCCCTGGAAAAGAGCAGCAAGAAAAGAACACACCTTAACTCTGCATCAAAACTCCTGACAGTTGAACATGCACATATATATATAGAGAGAGAGAGAGACAGATATGTATGTTTGTGTATATGTATTTTTTTAGCTCAGCAAATACATCCTCCGAGGGTAAACCTCTCGATGCTGCCAAAGGGAGGAAGGTGGAGGCAGCTCGTTTTCCATGTATATTGGGAAACATCACCTTTGCAAAGCTCCGGCTTGGAAAAGTCTTAGCCGGTTGCATATGACAGAGCTCTGTCTTCCCTCCCAGATTTACTACTTTGAATACAATAAAGTTGCTTTTAACTTTTTCAATTATTTAACAACTTTCAAGTGGAGAAATATTTGGGTCTTCTAATTTCATTTTTGGCTCCTTTTTTTTTTTCCTTTGCCTCCATTCTGTTTGCTAAACAGTAATTGCAGATCTTTCCTGCCACCTTTAATACTCCCAGCTAATTATCCTGAAATAAATCTCTTTCAAGTCTGCATGCCAGCAGTTGTGGGATATGAGCGGCTCTTTCAGCTCCCGGCTGCCTGTCACTCAAATGGGCCTCAGCTGCAGCGCCGAATGATGAGTATTAGTCTCCCGCTGGGATGATTCTCCCAATCTCCCCACTTCCAACAGCATCTCCCAGGGCTGCACCACGTTCCTACCTGTTAGCCTAATCTGGGATTTTCTTTTGCTAACGCTGTTATTTTGAAAGGAGGAAGAAGATTCCTGGGAGAAAGGCACTCGGTTAACCTTTTCCTAATTGCCATTCAAAGCTGAAAGGAAGGGGGGAAAAAGAAGAGGAAAAAAAAGAAAAGATGATGGGTGTCTCTGCATGGAAGGATGGCACGGGAAGGGTGGGGTCCCTCACTGACCTCCCAGTGTTAGTGATGTGGTCAAGGTAGGATTTTTTGGAGAGAGGTTCCTGATTTAGGCAGCCTTGGGCACTTGCCTGCGTTATTTCCAGCTTGTGTCCCGCTCACTCAGAAACAAGGTTGTCGGGTTGTAGGCAGAGCTAAATGCTCCATCATTAATTTATTATGTGCTAGCAGTAATAGCAAGGGCTATTTTTAAATGCCACTTAAGCTCGCGCTCACACGTGGGTTTGTAATTTGACTATAGGACATGCATAAAATGACATATTGTTACGCACTTAAAGATACGGCTTTAAATGAAAGAACTATTAAACTATTAGTATTTAAAGTGCTTACTATCTTTTTTTCTTGTTGTATGTGCACCTTCTAATGACTCTGCAGTTGGATTAACTCCAGAAACAGCCTTGCTGGAGGTTGCTACATGGATGCATCCTGGCTGGGTGACATGATGAAGTTCGTGGTACCCGTTGCCTTTTGGGTACTGCTGGTGGGGGGCTCAGCAGGGAGGGGTGCTCAGAAGGCAGCACAGGCATCCTCCAGCTCGGGGCTTGCATCTCCACCTCATTCCTGAAGCGAACAGGTTTGGTTATCCATTCAATGCGCACTCCAGTTGCTTGGCTGGCCTTGAATCCCCTCTTCCTCAAGAGCTGTTTTTCACTCAGGGCTCCCTCTCCAAACCCACGATGGGCTGCGTTGAATTAATTCTATTAACTGCCAAAGGAATTCCTTGCTGCTGAATTATATTTCCTGTGTCCGTAAATCATTTCACCGCTGCTTTCCCTGACAGTTATGCAAGTGACCTTTTGATTTCACTGTTGTTTTTTTTTTTATTTATTTATGACATTGCTAACCACTCCATGGCTGTGCATCGCAGTAAGATTGGGCAGTCACGTAGGATGTTCAAGAACACAGAATATTTTATAAATATGCATATATATATATGTTTAAAAAAATGAAATCAACATAAAGTTGAATGTTTCAGACTTGGACCTGGAAACATAATATTTACACTAAGTCATGTTAGTTTTAAGAGTCTATTTCTGGATATTTTCACTTCCAGAGGAAGAATTGCTTGAAACCTTCCCCTTCTTCTAAGTGAGTTGTGTGGTTTTTTTTGTGTTTTTTTTTTTTTTTTAACTCTGTCACTGGGCCCAGTTCTGCAGAGGCCAAGGAGTCGCTGGGTTAAGTGGGAGCTGTGGATGCTCAGAGCTTTGGTAATACTAGAGCCAGGGACGGTACCATCTGACTCGTATTGTACCAGGGCTGTGAATTCCCCTAAGGAAAGGGGAATTAGACCCCCCAACTCCTGCGTTGGTGGCTTATTACTGTAGACACGGTTCTTCAGCAGCACGAAAAGTGGTTTCTGGGTGGGGATGAGACCCTCTGAAAGTTCCTGGTTTGTCTGGGGAGCCCTGCCTTAACATTTCGCTTTTTCGCTGTGATCTCATCCCAACGGGTCTGAGCAGAAAATGCTGTGAGTACAACTGCTATTCTAGGCTGGGAAACCATGTTGGCATCCCAGTGCTTGATTTGTAAGTCTAATTAGAAGTTAGAAGTGTCAATGGCAGCACTTGCAGGCACAATTATAGCACCTGCAAAAAAATGGAGCTTGCTTTTCCCATTTGGCTCATCCTCTGGGTGCAAGTCTCCTATAAATATAGTGGTCTGACAAGGAGAGCTGGGGTGATGTTTGCCTTGCCATGGCTGAGGTCCCCTCTCAGGTGTATGCAGCTAAGAAATGAGCTGTACCACTACCTATAAAAACCTGTAAACAAGGAGGGATCCCCACTCTGGCCCTCTTAACAAATCCGAGGCGTTGTGGTTGGCTTGTGCAAGGTTTTGCCTAAGTAATAAATCGAGGTTTCCTGCAAAACATCTGGTTGCTTTGGCTCTTATCTTGCTCCTCAAGAGGTGAAAAAACCCTTTGTGGTTCTCCTTTGCTGTGTTACAAATATAGACACCTATTCATACGGAAATATCAAAATAGAAGCTTGAAAATATTCTCACGTTCGTTCCCCAGTGCTGAATTAAATATGTTTTGGGGCTGTTTGTAATGTCCTTTTCAATCCTGATTAGACAGCAGTGCAGAACAAGCATGTCCTTCTTCACCTGAGTTTGTAGCACTTCTGCCAGGGACAAGGTTCACGGTTTTGGAAAGCAAGGGCCACGGTAAGAGCTGCAGAGGCACGGTGCCTTTACGTTGTGCCTCTTATGCTTTCTGTGGTTTAATCCCAAAACCAGACTTAAGTTTCAGAGCTGCTGAGTCCTTGTAACCCATACCCAGGGTTGTGTTATTTGGCCCAAGCTATCGGTCCCCGGTAGAGGGGAATATATGATACATGACAACATAATGTAACTAGTGTATTCCCTGACATCTCAGGACGTGGCTGAATCTGGTTCCACATCTTTACCTGTCATGAATGATGTAGCTTAGATAATATCTAATTGTTGGCATCACTTGTATACTTCTAAGTCTGCTCCCTCTGCTTTTTTCTTAGTCTCTGGGTCTTTCCATTTGGTCTGTATCCCCCATTTTGGTCTTTAAGTTGTGTCCTAATCATTATCCCAGTTTCTACCCTTCAGCCTCCAAATCCAACATCAGGAAAAAAAAAAATTGAGTCCTTTCACTGCTCCTGGTGTGCTTGCACACAGCCTTCCTGAAACAAACCAATAAATAATGCTTCTCACCCCCCTAAAAATTAAATTAAACCTAAATTTCTCTGGGGAGGAGGCTGGGTTAATTACAAAGAGCTACCAATGCCATCTCTAAAAAGGCTCCTTCATTTTCGTTTTTAATATTTAGGATGAAACTTAATATCTGATCCCTTTTTTTTTTTGGCCAAACTAGTCAGTTTAGAAGCAGAGAGGCTGCCAGATGCAGCTAATATTATTCTACCCAAATGCTTCTGTCGATTAACTCCTTGCAGTGTTTGCTGGGGAGACTGAAGGGGAAGATGCTCCAGCCTGTAATCCGGATGTTCAGCATGGCTAGGGTTTGGTGGGAATTGCTTTCTGGTTGAACACTAGGGGCTTCCTGCTGTAGCCTCAGCATGTGCAAAACACATTGACGCAGCTGGATATTGAAGTTAGTAGAAAAACTTGGTGAAACCCCAAAGATTGATGGGAAAGTGTATATTGGATTGCCAAAGAAGAAGAAAGCATTGCGTTCATATTTGAAAGCAGGGTGGGAAGCAACCGGTATCTCCTGATGTCCTTGAGTGGTGTGTTGGCCATTTGAGAGTTAAACTGCCACTGTGAACCTGAAAGCGAAGTGGGAATTGGAAGATGATGGCTCACAAAATCCAGTCTGTGAAAAAAAGTGCCGCTGTTATACACGGACGGTGGAATATTTTCATTTCGGCAAAATGATGCTGAAATGAAGAGGTTTTGGGATGTTTATTGGGAACTATGGGAATGGGAGGAGAGCCACAGTGTGCAGCAGGGTCACGCTTGGTAGCTCATATAAATATTACTGTTACTCAGCACGAAAGAGTTACCAAACCAGACAATTACGCTGTCACTGTTTTATCTCTGATTGATGCTGTCAGTTCTGCTGACTGATTTACTGAACGCTACTTTCCCTTGAGCATCTCTCCATCCCCTTAGTATCTACTGATCTCTATATCTAGACCCAAATTTATCATGCACAGGCAAGTGTTTGAGTGCGCACACAGGTATTCAGGGTTGTTGTTGGCTGCCTTTTTTTGGAGCAGGAGAGGGGGAAACGGTTAAATATCCCTGCGGAGCTTGGCTGCCTGGCCTACGCAGGATACTTTGACTCTACATGACATCCTGCTCATTTTGGAGAATAATGCTCATTGGAAAATTGCAATGCTAAATCATTAACTTCTAAGGAGTTGAAGGGGAAAAAGAGAACTCGCTTAAAGGATCCCTGTGTGTCGCTCCTGGCTTGCTCTGTGTTGTTCTACATATGATGTAAACCACTGTTAAAATACTTCTTGCTACATTGTATAACACAAGGTCCGGGCCATTTAAAAACCTACCCTCCTAGCAGTGATGTCTTCTTTATGCTGGAGATAGAACTTCAATGAAGCAGTGAAATGAAGAAACTCAGGGCAAGAGTTCATAAGGAAAAAGGAAAAAAAAGGAGGAGGGAGAGAAAGATTGCCTGAAATTAAGCTCCTAAATAGGTGGAGAGGATAAGTGTCTGTCACCTGCCTTCTCCATGAGGATTTGGGCGGGTGCCCATCATCATGAGGCTGTCTGTGATCTAGTGGCATGGGGAACATTTGTTTGGGAGACAGGAGAAGGCGGGTGTCCACTTTCTTCTGAACTGACTTATTTCAGCTCTTCGGTTTCGGATAGAAGCTGTGGAGACAGTGCAGCAGTGGCCAAATGGTCATGGCAAAGGTGATGGTTCTGTACAAGAGA
The DNA here is from genome assembly GCA_013400335.1 of Eurystomus gularis. Lineage (NCBI taxonomy): Eukaryota > Metazoa > Chordata > Aves > Coraciiformes > Coraciidae > Eurystomus > Eurystomus gularis. Next base: position 140,456 of record VZZY01024374.1, read on the forward strand.
TGCATTGCACATGGTGGGTCGATACAATGAAGGACCCCCATCGGTTGCTAACTGGATGATAAATCAGAAATGGCAAGACGGGCTGGAGTCTCTGAAATATGGTGTCCATATGGTGAAATGATAAAGCTTTATCACAGTCGCTTTAGAAGTAGTTCTTGTCTCCAAGTATCTAACCACCAGGACTTTTTTTTCTTTAACGGGCTCCTTGTGTAATTAAAACTCAAGTATTAGGCTTGGTTTGAATAGTTGGTGAGTGGAGAAACATCCCTCAGCATCTCAGCCCTTGTGTTTCATTCCCAGCGTTGTCCTCAGATGTGCACTGGGTTTGGTGCAACTGGCATGTGGGTGTCTGATGCCAGGCTTATAGGGAGATTTAAATGCTATTGAGGTGTAGGAGATGCAGAGATGGTCTTTGTAGGATTTGGTTGGACCTGGCCCACTTTGCTGTGTGGGGAAAAACAAAAAGAAAAAACAAAATCAACCAAAATCAAGAAAAACCCTGACAAAAAACACTGTATGCCACTTGTCTACTTCTAAAATTTAAACCACCTTTGAAATCTTGGTCCTTTGTCTCCTATTGGAAGGGAAAGGTGAATTAAAGGGATCATGTACCACATTGGTGGGAATCAAGACTTTTCATGCTGGCTTACAAATATATAACAAATTATAATTATTTTTAATATTATTATTTTGGGTTGTAATATAATGGAGGAAATTCAAAACAGAAAGCTCTATAGCAAAGGCCAATCTGTCTGTTGAAACCAACAATCTGTTCAAGTGCTCGCGCTCCCCCTGCCCTGGCTCTCTTAACTCTTTCAGGAAGCGCATTACTGGTGGCTCTGGTTGCAGAGATGGAGCTCGTCCAGCTTCACATAGTCCTCTTCTGCTGCACCAGCACAGAGCTGCTACAGAGGACAACTGTGTGGATGCGTATTTAGGGGTGGTAGGGAAATGGAATGGAGAAAGAAGACAGAAAATGGATTTATTTTTTTTTTCCTCCTGTAAATACAGCAAATGACACTCTTTGCACTTTTGTCATGGTACCGCCTTCTCCTTTCCACCCTTGTGTTCTAGACCTTGCAAATAGCAAGCTGAGGTCTTCTGGATCCTTCCCAGCTTTTTGAGACAAGAAGCAGCAGTGCTAGAAAGGCAGTAGGAAGGTTACCCACCAGCAGGAGTCCTCGAGCAGATCTGGGAATATTAAGGTCACTGTTGTTTTACACTCCTGTTTGTGAAACGGTGGTGAGAGGTCACGTCACATGGGTGGTGGTGGCCAATGACAAATCTGTTTTGTTGGGACTCTCCTAGATTTTGTGTGCTTACATTCGTGCAGTGCATAAGTAAGCCTTATCACAGAAATTTAGAGCATTAGGTATGAAATGTGGGCAAAAAGATCAGAAGCATTGTCACCTTCAGCGAGGTGGCCTAGGGAGCGTGCAGCACGTGTATGAAGACGTTCTGTTGATGTTGTACAACAGCATGCTAATATTCCCTGTGTTACTCTTCATCCAGCCTGATATGGCAATATACATATCTTGGGGTTTTGTGTGTGTTTGTTGGTTTCTTTAAATCTCAAATGAG
>VZZY01024374.1:147036-295496 GCA_013400335.1 Eurystomus gularis
GCTGCTTTGTAGGGGCATGTATGTGTGTTGGCACGTATATCTGCTAGGACATGTATCTGCCAGGATGTGCCTAGTTTTCTTGAGGGAATGGGACAAACCCTTCCTGCAGACCCCTTTCTAAGGGGCTCCTGTTGTACAAGTGTGTGCCCGTTGTGCAGACTGTTAAGCCTGTCTGCTCCTGAAAAGGCTTTCATTGGAAAATTGATTTCAATTTTATTGGAATAATCAGTATTATTTTAGAAAATCAATATATCATCAACCTGAAGTAATTTGCAGGGCTTTTCAATTTACTGAATTTTGAAAAAAAAAAAAGGAAAATCTTTGGGTTTTGTTCCCGATTAATAGAAGCGTTTTTAACTGTCAAAATTGCCAAATCTGAAAACAAAAGCTGTAGCTCTGACTGTGGAAATGGAAAAGAAGATGCTGAGCATTTCACACCCTACATGGGTGCTGTCTCCCATTGCCCTGTGGTGAGCGAGAGGGGAGCCTGGCCCCTATGCCCACCTCTTGCAGATGTTCTCCTGGCCATGAGGTAACTACCCTGCGTAGCTTATGTTTATGGTGGACTTATTTCTGTGTGGGATTCTGGAGAGAGAGACCTCAACTTAGCTCACCTCCATCCATGCTTGGCAGTGAGCTGTTGCTGGTTGTTCCTGGAACGCTGCCCCAGTCTGAGATTGAACCTGTGGCTTTGACTTGTGGCTAATGAGTTAAAAAAAGTGTTATTTCTCACCAACCTAGACTTTTTAGTCTGGATTTAACTTTTTCTAGATGATAGAGGGGGGAAAATTCATGTCGCTGCATGAACTTGGTTGCTCCTGCAACCATAAAACCAGGATGATCCTTCTGAGCTAATACCAAGTGCTCTGATTGGAAAGACCCCTGTTGGTTTCTTGGGCCAAGTTTTGGGGAAAACCTTGGCCTGGCAGAAAGGCAGCTCAAAGCAGTGGAGCTGCTGGGATCCAAACTCCCCCAGGCTGGTGTTATAGGTTGCTTGCAGCACTGGCCAAGGTGGGAGAAGGTGATGCGGGTGGTGACAGGGAGCTCTGCACTGCTTCGGGCTGGACCTCATGTCCTCCACTGAGCTGCTGGGCTTGCAGTGCTGCCAAGTCGGGGTAAAAAATTAAAGCTTTCTGAATTTTTGTAAATTCCTGTGGTGGCCATGGTATTCTGTGGTGCAAGAGAGACACCCGGGACTTTAATTATCTGTATGTGAAGCAGAAAAGGAGCTGTGAAAGGAGGTGCTGTAGTCTGGGAATCAATAAGCCAAAAATCTGTCCCTAGGAGTGCCTTGTTATGAAAATTTTTTTCTCTTGGACCAACACTGCCAGCTCCACCATGCTTTCTGCATGCATTTGCTGTTTGTTGTTCATCAAGTCTTGACCTGTATTATCAGCAGACTGGCCTTGAAAAGGCCCATGATGTAGAACCTGAAGGAACCAGCTTGGGTCTGAGCTTCTAAAACGTTGAAAAAATAAATGGGGGTGAGAGCATAGCAAAAACCCCCCCTGGATCAAAAAGCTCCGCTGGCATGTTTTGGTTTGTGAGGAGGCAGGAGAGGAAGGGAGTAGGCGAATGTGAGTGAAGCTTTACCAAACCGGCCCCCGCAGGCATATTTTATACTATCGTTTATCAAAGTTTTATGAGCATCTGGTCTTGGCCCCAAAATCTTTTCAATTGAGGGATTTCTTTTTTTTTTTACTTTTTTTTTTAATCTATCTGAGCTTGACTACAAGCAGAATCTGCTGTAATTCATTTTTTAGGGTGGTTTTTTTTTTTTTTTCCCTCATCGATTTTTACCTGGGCTGGCTTTGCCTAGGCAGACCCGCACGGACCAGTGCTCCAGCCTGGCTCCACATGCAGCACATAAACCACAGGTGACATGGAGTGGCTGTTCTCGTATTTTATTTCCCAAGGGAGAATTTATTCAGGAGTGTCTCTGTTACTTAAAAACACTTTCTTGTCCTTTTAAAGCTGGAGTGAATGGAGGGGGGCTCGGCAGCACTTAACGGACTGGGGAGGAAAGGGCAGGGGGAGGTGGGAACGGGCAAAAAGAGCCAGTTCTGTGTTATTTCTCCACAGAACAGGGCCTGGGAATGAAAGCGAGGACCTTGGGCAGGTTTAAGTTATGCAGTGCTCTGTTTTGTTGCCATATGTTACAGGAAGAAATCCTAGAGTTAAGGTTTTTGGTAGTTTGCTATGTATTTTTTTTTCTACTTTGTACCACTGAGCAATCCCTCAAGACTTTCCTCGGCTCTCCAACCTCATCTCATCAACATTCATATGCATACTGCCACATTCATTCACGCACGTCTAAAGGAAAACCAGATATGTTTCACATTTCACAAAAAGTGGGGTTTTTTGGTGGGTTTTTTGTTGTGTGGTTTGTTTTTTTTTTTTTTTAGATCACTCTGGCTTAGAAATATCAAGTACTTGGGCATCAGTTCCCATCTTCTCATGATTTAATGGTCCCTCCTGAGGAAACGCCATAGAGCCTGCAGCAAAATTTATATGAATATTTGGATGAACTTCTGGACAGAAGTTCCTATCAGTTGTAGAAGAAGGTCTTTTTATTTGTAGATGGGTGATTTTTTACTTAGACTTGTGAAGAAACGATAGATTTGATGACTTCAGCATGGTGATAATTTTTTATCCACCCAGAAAAATCCTCATTCCTGGGCCACAAGCCCTGGCAGAGTTCAATCTTCTTTACCTTGTGGGTAATTTCTGAAGGTTTGTTTTTGAAAAAGAAAAAATAGAAGGAGGAGATGAGTAGTTGAATTTTCCATACATCTTTTCTTTTGGTATTCTCTGTTCAACTTCCATATTCAATCTTTAATTTTGAGGTGCATTTGCAAAATTTTTACTTGTAGGAGTTTGTAGGAAGGCTTTTTGGCACAGGTCTGAGGAAGCCGGACATCCTGAGATGATGTTACATGCTGATAGGGCTCACAAGTGAGCTTATTTGCCGGGTAGGTTTGCTCAATTTAGGAGGACTTTATTCATAAGTCTAGACAGCTTAACACTGAGTGACCATCTTATTTCACATTAATGCAGATTCAAAGCCATTTGCATTTTTAGCACTTCACTTCGACTCCCAGGCCTGATGGATTCAGGAAGTGATGGGCACATTATTTAAAAACTGTGAAGAGCAGCGACGTTTTACAACAGTGGGTCAATAGCCAGCCTAATATTGGAGCCCTGATGTTTGAGCCTGGGACTCTGAGCTACACTTTTTCTCAGCTCTCTGTGGCTTAAAAAAATCTCCAGAGAAGCTCTGACTTTTTATTATTATTACTATTTTTCTTTTATCCTGTTCAACAACCCACTCTCTTCTGCACATACAGATGGAGGTGACCTGAGTGGAGAGGGTGAAGGTCTCAGGTGTGCTCCCAGACTTGCGTTGTAGCTCCTGCCAGCAGGTCTGGGACCATGGGCAGGTCAAGAGGGAGAGCTGCTGGTGTTTTTCCATGAATATCTCCCTGAGCATCCTGGTCCCATGCTGCTCATGGCTCTCAGGAAAGGGCTTTGAGACCCACTGTTAACTCCCACCTGATTTCAAATACAGTGCTAAATACTTGGCCTTTCTTAAAATTCTGCTAAAACACCCAGAACTTGAGGCTATTTTAGAAATCCTGAGAGCACAGCTACGATTCCCAAGAAAGGGGTTTGAGTGCGGTTACATCAGAGGGAGGAAGCCTACTTGATTGGCTGTGTTTTATATATGTTATTTGTTATTGAATGTATTTAACAGGGTAGTTACATATTGCATTGAAACTTGGCTTCTGCTGCCTTCTGACTTGCATGTGTGCTGCAGAGGTTTGGTGTTTCAGTTTTAGACCTCACCCTGTGCATTGTCTGGCAGCATCCCTCCCCCAGAAAAGATGATGGATCCCTGAAACCCCATCACTACAATGTATGGGGAGTGGAGGAGAGGGAGAACAAAAAGACTTTCCTGCTAAAAATATCAGATGTTCGACATACACGTTGGCTAAATAGGAGATAGAAAAATATTTAAAATATTTTCTAATTGTTCCTGTATTTAGTCTCAGCTCTACTGAGCTAAAGTGAAAACAAGAAAAGCAGATGATAAGCATAAAAAGCTGGATTCAGCTAGAAATATTTAGAGTTTCTGCACTGCAGGAACTGTGCACGGTTTTGTTTTCTACTGGCTTCAGCCCTTTTGTATGAACATACATATACTAGTAACTACAGCCTAACTGCTCGGTGACTACCGGAGTGCGAACGGATGCAAAGCGAAAGTTTCCTGCTAGAAATGTGAATATTCCCAGAAAAATTGGTATTTTCTCCTGGATAATTTAGCTTTTACAGAAACACTTTTTGGTGCTTGAAAAGCTGGTCATTTAAAATTCCTGAGCAAGTCCCATAATGGTATATGTGGTGGTTTTTTAAATTTGTGTGTGGAAATCTTGTCTAAGAAGTGGTAAGGATAATAAGATCTTCCCCTCCCTGGGAGGAAAAGTAATGCTGTCCTAAAAGTCCGGGCAGCACTAGGAGGACAAGCTCTCACTTAGTTTTCCTATGAAAAAGACATTCTTTCCTGTTTTATAGCGTGATTGCAACTCATGTGAATAGAAAGATGAACATAAGGCTTTGATTCCCACTTTTAAAGCCAATTATCCTAGATAATTTCATCTCTGTTAAGCTGTATAGAAATATTTCATGATCCCCTGGTAGGAAGGCAAGGCGTTGCCTTTAGATTTTCACCTGAGCTCCTTGCACCTGCCTGCAAGGACTATAGGACTGGACTTTTCTGCCCATAGCACTTTAGGGATATACCTGTGAGAGCTGGAAAGTCCCAGCTGGACCCCTCTAAGATCCAAAATGAAGCCATAAACAGCATCCCATGGCTTTTCTGGAGTCAGAAGGGCTGGTGAGGCCTCGTCCACATTGCAGCAGAGACCCAAGATGGCTTTTGAATGGTGCTCTCAGTAAAAGTGTAACCGTTCCCAGAGCAATCACCACCAAATTAAAAAATGGGTCTGTGTGACATCAGGAAAAAATATGACTTGAGGTTTTTTAGCAAATTTTAGTTTTAAGAATATAATTACTCTAGTCAAAGTCATTTGCTGAAGTGGGTGATTTATTGGGTTGTGGTTTGACTTGAATCCGTTCTTTCTCCATTCCTGTTGTGCAACCTTCCTGTAATTCCTAATTTGCTTTTCTAGACATTTTGGTATTTTGCTTAGAACAAGCAGCAACCCAAATACATTTTTGGTGCTTTTAGCATCTGTTGTTAGTAAAAAGCCAGCACAGGGTGGAGAGGAAGACTAAGTTGTCTTGTACGTCCCCCAAAGCAGGTAAATATTGTTACCTTGCAACTGTTCAAGACCATTTACAAGTCTTCTGGTGTCACCAGGCATGTTGTCTTAAAATTTTCCACTGTCGCCATTTGTGTTGGGAAGCATGAAGAGCACGGCCATGGAGGACACCCTGGTAATTGCACTGAGTCACTGTGGCTAAGTGCACGTGCCAAATTGCTGCATCGAGCTATCTGAGCGGCATTAAAGCGATAAACGAACTTGCTTGGCTACTGGAACAATATCGGGAATTCCTGCCAGCTCTGCTCAGGCTTAATTTCTCCCTATTACTATGTGGCACCACCCACTATCAGGGAGATGGAGAGGAGATAGTGTAAGCTCACAAAGTACGGTTATCCTTAAAAAGGCGCTTAAGGGAGTGTACAGAGCTCGGATCCAAAGGTGAAGGCAACTCTCACTGTGATTGCTATGAACTTATCAAATTCAAGGCACCTTTAGGCTAACTGTGAATATCACACATCGAATTACCCCATCCTATAATGAGGTTTGTGTTCTATGTGGTCTAGAAATTATCCTTTGTGATCCATGAGAATCTCCTGGCTGAGGTCAATGCAAACCTCCCGTGTGCTCTGACATCCAAATTTAGGTCTGTGCTCTTGTATTCGATACTTAAATCAAAGGGGTAGTGGGAGGATGATTGTTTCCCATGGCTGAAGAGCAAAGTAAAAGCATTAGCTTAATAATATTAGTTACAAGATGCAGAGATAAGAGAAATGGGTGGGGAGCAGCAGTTCTCATCTGAGCCCTAATGGGGACTGTGGGAAAACTTTGGTGAGCAAACCTCAAACCAGGCGAAAGCCATTACAGCTGAAACCCATTTCACATCCCACCTTGGGCCAAGTTCACGGAGGTTTTGCGAACCTTTTGATGAACCTGGGCTGAGTTTTAAGTGAGTCTGGCCTGAGTTAGAGAGTCAGGTGGAAGGGCTATTGCTTGGGCTGAGTTATGCTGTCTGTTTGAACTCAAAAGTCGATGTGAAATTTAGGATGTGAGAAGCTGACGCAGACCCGGAGAACAGAAGAAAGATCCCTGTAGAGTTCTGTTAAAACAGGACATCACCTGATTTTCCCTGTATCATTATTTTGTTGAATTTGCTGTATTTCGCAGCCACATTTAGAAGGGCTCAGCCAATTCTCATTCACCCCATTTTTCAGAAATCCTCCTTTACACAATGTTTCCATCCCATTGTTGGAGGGCAGGTCTGTGTTAAGTACCTGGAGTGTTAATGAAATGAAACCACAATGAATTAAATTTTCCAGGTTTTATGATGATTTCCTCAGTGCAGGAAGAGCATTTCTGCTGATTCAAACCTAGCCGAAACAGCATTGTTCATGGCAAGAATATTACTTTTAAGACCAGTGAAGCTTTGTGAGACAACCTCTGCCTTATCACTGGGCTTGATGAACGCATCTCCCACAGTGCTGCTTTCTCCCCTTTGGTGGCATCTCCACCAAGGTGCCTCTCCAGATGCGGTCCATCTTTTCCACACAGATGCTGCTGCACAGATAAAAAGCAACACAGATTACCCCTGGAGCTGGCGTTGCTTTTATTATCTGGGCATGCGTTGTTACATGCCTTATGCCCACTGAGGCTGGCTGCTAAGGAGGTGGTCTTTCGCTCTGCCATCTGCAAGGAGAAAAGGCAGCTTGTAACAGGTCATCTGGTGGAGCAGAAAAGCTTGGACCTGCTTGTTTATTTTTTTTCCAAGGAAATAATGCAGAGAAAACATGTAGAAAATGAACTTGGGCTATGCTGTGTAAAGGCGCTGTTGTGGCTGTATCGCTCGGGCTTTGTGCAGCAATATTGCTGTTTTTAGGCATGGCGAGTCTTTCTGTAGGAGTATGGGACACAATAGATCGGAGGACACAATGAGAGTGCCTCAAATACAATGTTTTGTGACAATAAGCAGCCATCAGTGTCGGGAGTTATTAGCGAAGCAGCGATAGCGCAAGCCACCGGTTAATGCAGAACGTGCCATGTGGTCTCGCAGCGAAGCCCTATCATTTACTGAAAAGTATCGCGTAAGGGAATATAGCGTTGAAACCACATGAAAAGGCAATTAAAAAAAAGGCAGCAGAAATCATGAGACAGAATTATGTTACAGTGTTCAGCCAGATTCTCAGCTGGTTTTATTTAAGGGAATTTCTGCTGAAGCCCGAGGAGCTCTGCCAGGTGATGCTGGTGGTGTTTGTACGTGGCCACTTGCACTCAGAAGATGAAGTTTGCTTTATGCATTAAAAAAAAAAAAATTAAAATATTTGCTGATTTCGGAAGAGCGTGTCCTGTGAATGAAATGCTTCACTTTAGGATGATATGTTGTGACTTATGAAAATTTGAAATACCTGTTATGGATCGGCTCTCACTTAGCGGGGACTGTGTTTGTCAAGCGATGATTGAAGTTGCAAATCAGTATTCTCCAAGCTGGAATTTCCGATGGGGAGGCAGATAGTGGCAAAAACATCAGTTTTAAGAATAAAATAAAATGAAACAAGCAGTAATAAAAAAAGTACTTGACAGGCAAATTTGGTGTTACACGTTCTGCATTTCTTTTCAGTCTTTCAAACTTTCTGAACACTATAATTTGTTTCTAGTGTTAGCATCACTATCATCAAAGATGTTGGACTCTATTAGCTCAGCTGTCTGAGGGATGTCTTTTTAAAAAAGAAGAGAGTAGGGGGGGGAAAAAAAACCCCAACCCACCAACAAGGAGTTCAGCCACTTGAATATAAGCATAATTGCTTTTCTTAACACATGTCTCTCATTTGCAATCAAGGCAAGGACAGGAGGAGAAATCTCAGCCAACTGCTCGCTTGCCCCAAGCTCGGCGGAGTTTCTGCCTTAGTTGTGGTTTCACTGAGGTCACTCTTTCAAGGCAAGAATGCCTGTGTGGAATGGCTTGTGCCACAGCATGGATTGAGATTTGGGTTAAACAAAACCTATAATTTTATGTAACCATCCAAAAATTCATCTCAGTGGATGTTTCTTCCTACCCATCATTTTTCCTAGAGGAAGAATGTGGGGGTCCCTCTCTCCAGCTTTGTCTCTAATAGTAGCTTATTCAGTCAAGAACAGCAGATGTAGGATGATGGGTATGGAGAATAATAGATGATCACCAGTTTAGCTAAAGGTTTGAGTCCTCCTGGTCGAGGTTCTACTACAGAGAACTACAGGTTCTACAGAGGTTTTATCTCTGAAATAGAGATTTAGATCTTAGCTTAGGTGTGATTTCCCTACCTCAGCATGTCACTTCTCAGACAACGTTGTTGGTCCTTCCCTTCCATTTTTGCATCTTAACTATGACAGTGTGAGCGATTGGTGGAAGGCACTGCTGCTGTGTCAGTGTCCTGCTCCTCATGCGGCAGGTCCCAGCCACGGCCAGGACTTGATGATGTCATCTTGGCTCCAGAATTATTGCCTCTCGTTACTAAAGATCAACAAATAATTCATCATCATGTCATCTTTTCTGTTTTCAGTTATCAGTAGGTTACAAACTTTCTCAGATGAGTTATTTGAAATTGTTTATCAGTTAATTCTGTTGCTGAATTAATAAGTAGTTCAGTTTTGCATATGTAGTCAAAACAAAATACAGGTTGTCTTCAAAGCTGTATGGAGCACATAGTATTTTTCTGTTTGGTTGGAGGAAGAAAACTTTCATAGGTTTCTGTGGCCAATACAGAAACTAAAGCATGAACTATTAACTTTCTGTGAACGTGCTTCACATTTCCTTGAAATTTCCTCTTTTTGGTGGTGTTCCTGATCATACCTTCTTGTGTTGGAACATTCAGGGAAACAAGGTACAATGGTGACACAAAATCATCCAAAACACAGACGTGAAAATTTCACTGAAGATTCCCAGGAGGTATTTGCAGGGTTTCAGTGACTTTGCTCGTGTCTGATTGTGTTTAATACAGGTTTTTGCAGAATATGAGACAGAATTTTTAACATGGCAGGATTTAAATTTTTTCTAGGTTTTGGAGCGTTTGCCCCTCATTTCTCATGTCAGCAACTATGTTCTCATGAAAGCCTCTATATAACGCTGATTGAATGTACTCTCAAATGAACATGACAGGAGGTGGGGATGGCTTTTTTTCCATTGTTAATTCTCTACTAGGAAAAGGTAAAAAAAAAAATCCCGTTTAAATCTCTCCAATGCTACTAACATGACTTGCTTAACTATGTACTAGAAACACAGGGATATTAGAACCATAGGTGAACCTCCAAGGGAATGAAAGTTGTGTGCGGTCTCCGCTTTCAGTTGTTTATGTGCTGTTTGGTGAGTCTGAGGTGTTTTGGGGCAGGGTCTCAGAGATCTAGCATCTGCTGGGTCCAAGGGACTGTGGAAGATGCAAAGAGACAGTCTGTCATGACTGAGTCGTGGGTGGTGGAAACGGTCTGTAGACACATCTACCCAAGGCGGAAGAATTACAGAACTTTGGGTAGATATATGCCAGGGTAAATGGTTTGCTGCAGGAAAGTCTGTGGGATAAGACTGGATTTAGTCAAGTAGGGAGAGTCATGGGGACTTTGGGGTTCATTACATTAGGAAGAAGAAAGCAGAAGATTGTGGTGGGTACATTGGGGTGGTTGCACTGGGCAATGGGGAATGATTTTCCAAAAGTGGCTGATGCTTTGCCTGCTTGCTCGTGGATACGATGTCAGACCTTTACACATCTGTGTGTTACAAACATATCCAGAAAGCAATGTGTTTTGTCCTGGAGGTCAGGAAAGTAAGCAGCTCTTTATTCTAGAAATGATCGTGCTCCACAAGGCTTTAGCAACTCTACCTTGCTTGTACTTGGAAACTTTCCCTCCAGTTCCCTTACTGTTTGCAATGACCTTTCCCTTTCAGTGGAAGGTATGAGTTGTATTTTTGAAGACAGAAAGTTTGCCCAGCAGAGACCGAACCTCTGGAGGAAGAGGCTCTGATGGGATCTCTGTGTATTCTGCTGATCTTGGGGCATATGGCAGCACTGGCCTTCATAGCTTGAAGAGGGTGACGCAGATTTCAGTTTTCTCTGCCTGATTTGGATTAGGGATATTTTTCACAATAACCCCTCTGAGGAAATGCGCTATCTGGAGAACCTCTGCCAAATATCTTAATGGCACTTGAGGCTTGGGCTAGTTAGTGGCACCAAGTGAAACAAAAGCACCTCCCTGACAATAGCAGGAGCCTTTCCCATTGTGAGTGAAAATCATTTTCAAACATGAAAATACACCAGCCAGGTCAAGTAACGCTTATGAAAAATTCTCCAGTGTTACTTTGATATGCTCGGCAAAGGAACTTTAATTTAATGGGACTCAGTTGAAAAGAACCAATCAAGGAACAGTGGAAAAGCTGAATGCCCAACATAAATACCTGGAGTTCAAGCCAAACAATGCCATTGTTGGGTTGTAATCAGGAGAGGGCTCTCAAACAATGCCCGCCGGTGTCCCTCGCCAGCCGGTGCAGGTAGCGCGCTCGCGGATGACTAACGCCTACCATGTATTTGGGCGCATAAATTACTGTTTACTAATCTCGCACTCTCTTAGTCATCCTCAAAAGACTCCTCAAAGCAGTGACGCTAACGCCAGGCGCTTTTTTACAATAAGTAAATGCTCTGTTTGCGATACGAGTCGCCGGATGCAGAATTCAACTTTGCTGTAGCTGTGGTTCGCTTGGATGATCTTGACCTGATCTTGAAGGGTTTGAAAGGCTAATCCATTCATTCCTATTCCAGACATACACAGATTAGGCTTCTGTTGAAACAACTTGCACTTTTGAAAAAAGCAGCAAAACTGCGATCGGCTTTACATGTGTCTTAAGTTTCCAGCCTGGCAAATGCTACTGGCCTTTGTGCCCTTCCTTTGCTGGCTTCCCCAAGGAGAACAACTGCTCTGGTCAGCCATGGTGCACTCTCTTCAGCTGGTAAATTCAGTAGCTGGAGGTTTCAGGCATGGCTTCTGCTTGATCTCTGCTTTGGTTTCACTGTAGAGTTTCAGTATGAGGTAACCTGATGAGCTGTCTTGTGTGTGGGCTTCAAGTGCAGTTTATCTTGGTTCAACATTTACTTTCTTTTGCAGATTTTTGAAAGAAGTCTCACAAAAAACCCCCCAAACAACGAACTAGTGGCTTTGAAATAGTTCTTTCTCATTTCTCCTTTCAGATGTCAGGTGATAACAGAAATGTTTCACAGCCAGAAACATGGAGCTATGCTGGTGGGTGTCAGCTGGGGCATCTGGGCTTGGGTATGTCTGCATATGTCTGTGCAGATATCCCCACTGTCCCCTGGTTTGTGTGCATCCACACCCAGCCTTGGGTGCCTATACATAACTGATGAGTTCTGGTGAGAGGGTTGTTAATTTTCATGTCGGTGGAGGCATCTCTTGCGCTGCTGAGCTGGAAGTAATGGTGTGTTGGGGAGCTGTGCACAGTCTACACGTGTGGGTGTCCCTGTGTTTATGCCTGTCACCAACCATGAAGGTCAGAGCCTTGGTAGGATGGTACCTGAACTTCACATAGACTTGGAAAGCTACGAATCTGGTTATCCCAAGAAACTGGATCTGAGTGGGACGGTCTGGTCAGGGTTCATACAGAAGTGAGACAGCTGCCGAGCCCCTCCACCTGCTGATGTATACATTTGTGCATTCCTTTATGTACAGATAGAGTCATTACATATAGCCATCACACACACATGTATATATGTGTGCATTCTTCTAAAGCCAACCATACATTGCTGCAAGAAAATTGATGTTAACCAAGGTGTGAACACACCTTGGCAGGAGTAGCTTTCCTTGAGGCGCTTTATGAAAGTTAATTTTCTCCATCAGTGCTGAGTGATGTGTCCACATTCCTGGCTGCATCCTGCAGACAAGTCTCCTACATTTCTCCATCTCCCCTATATAGCTCAGAAGTGCATCTGCTTCTCCAGGCTTGCGTACACATACACATGAAATGCTGCCCATGCTGCTTTTGGCCAGTGCCGCCCTCCACCTAACTCAGAAGCTTGATGGCTGCTGCTTGAATCAATAAGGTGCAGTTTGGCACATCCCTCTCTCTGTATATCATCAGCACACGGTGTCTGCGCAGTGCCCTTTTGTAATTAAAACACTGGACAGTTTCCTTGTGCCCATTAATACAGTGCTGCATAAATCTGTCCCTTGGCCCCCAGCTTGTCCAGCTCTATCTCACAAACGGCTTTGGCTTTCTTTGAGACTCGGTTGTTGTACGCAGCAAAATTATTATCCCAGGAAGACCTTGCTGGGTTTTCCCCTGTGAGTGAAAAAATTCTTGGGAGGTGTTGGGCTTCCCTTCAGTGTGTCTGGGACTTTACAAGCAAGGATGCCTCGTGCGGTCAATAGACCTGACAGAGTGTTGGAAAGAGATTTTGGCCCCAAGTTTGAAGGTTCTGGGAAACTTGCATGGACTATTGTCCAATTCCCTTTCAAAAAGGGGGATGTGAACAAGTGCCTACATCTGAATCACTGGCAGAAGTGCTTTTTGCCATATTTCTGCTGTTGCACCAGCCATGGAAATGCACCTTGCCAAGAAGAGCTAGTCCATGGTCACTGATGCCACAGGCATCGGGAGACCTTGTTGCAGCCTTTCAGTACTGAAAGGGAGCCTGTAAGAAATATGGGGACAGTTTTTATAGCAGAGTCTGTTGTGGCAGGACGAGGGATTATGGCTTTAAACTAAAAGAGGGGAGATTTAGGCTAGACAGAAATTTTTTATACTGAGGGTAGTGAAACACTGGCTCAGGTTGCCCAGGGATGGGGGAGATGTCCCATCCCTGTACACATTCCAGATAAGATTGGAGAGGGCTCTGAACAACCTGCTGTGGTTGCACATGTCCCTACACATTGCAGGGGGGTTGGACTAGATGGCCTTCAAAGATGCCTTTCAACACAAACCATTCTCTGACCATGTGGATGACCTGCCCAGGCTGGGCTATGTTATGGCTGTGAGCAGATTACTCCTCCGCAGAGCTGGAGCTACAATGGCATCAGGAGTGAGCCCCCAAGAAGGGTAATTCCTTCCTGCATATTTACAACATGTTTGCTGGGCAGACTGCCTATGTGGGCTGCATAACGAATGTGGGCGGCCGCCCAACACCTTCCCTGCTGTCCATCCAGCTCCCTAAGGCATGAAAACTATACGCCTGGACTTAAAACTAGAGCGGTGCAGACCGCTCCTATCCTTCACGTGGGCTGCGTGACACTGACAAAGAGAAAGGCTTTTCGTATTGTCTCTGCCAGGCTGACCTTTAGAGTGTTTACTTTTCAATCAGCTTTAAGAAGGCGAGCTTGAACTCCCTGGCGTGAGCAAGTTCAGCGCGGGAGCGCTCTCACCCAAACATTTGCCAAGATAACGCCGAAGTGACAAATAAACACGAGTTGTTTTTACAGGTGTAAAATCAACAGATCAAATGCTGACCCCAGCCGTGGTCGTGAAGCCGGCCCGCGTTGTGTTTGAAGAATACCACTGCATCATTTACACTTGCAAACCCTTTGTAATCTTAATCTCTTTGTTGCTTTTATGTTATACTGGCCCCCCAAGGTTAAAGAAAGAGATTTAGACCTTAAACACAAATCCAGCCTTCAAGCTCTGGAATTATCTTTGCCTTTAAATGCAACTGATCAATGCCCATTTCTTTTGAAAATAAAACCCTTTTGAACCTTGAAAGCCTTCCACTGTTGAGCTATGTCTAAGTGCCACATGGGGAAATGGGCAGAAAAAAGCCCATTTTTCCCTTAGTGCTTGCATTAGAGGTCCTAAAGTTCAGTCCAACGCAATCAATTTAATTGGCGCTAGCTCTAGTGACAAATTATACTGGTTTACACTCAAGTGTAGCACAGATTCCTCAAACGCTGGGAAAGAAGGGAGATACACTTCTTGGTCTCTACTTAAAGAGGGCAACAGTATTGGAAAAGGAGCACATTTAATTTATCACTGTCAGAGCAGGTGCAAAGTTTAATTCTAACTAAAAGCATTAAACAATTAACCCAGACAGTCAGGCCCTTCTGAAAACGCTCAGTTGCAGGGAACACATGGACCAGATTACCAATGGAAAAAGTCGTGGCTCCTCTTTTATTTAAATGAACGTCTTCTACCACTTAAAAAAATAAAAAAGAAAAAAAAAGGGGAGGATGGAAGTAAAAAGGGAAAGAACTCTATATCCCTCTGGTAACTACTGAATAAAATCCAGGATAGGAAACTCCACCAAAGTGGTAGCAAATAGCTGGCTTTTAAGTAACTCATTGATCTTTGATGCTCTATGAATTGGGGAACCTATTCTTTATAACTTGCCAATACCAACTCTCCATAATACACACACATGCTTGTCAAAGTGCTTGGCTGCTATTTTCTTCTGCAAGGTGATGCTCTCCTTAGGCTGGATTTTATCCCTCTGATACGTTGGAGATATGCAAGGAGTCTTTTCCAATTGGGCATAGCTTGCCCAGAAGCTTTTGCAACCTGAGGTTTCCATTTCAAATAGGAGCTTCCCCCAAAATTAGGGTCCCATTGAAGAAAAGCCAATAAATTCATCCTTTAATCCTTCCTTCATTAGCAAATTGAGATCTCACAGCTATAGGAGACATTGGTGCATGCTTGAATTTAATGAATGCTTTGGCAGGTAAAAACAGTGTTAGATGAGGGTCAGAACGTGGTATAGATGGTGCAGAGTTTGGGGCTAAAAAGCACGCTCTGGAGGACTTGCACCCAACTTGAGTTCCAGTTTTGAATTCACGGATTGTGCATTTATAATATTCATCCTTCTGTGAGGTAAGAGCAGAGACCTTCCAAGAACCATCAGGTTTCTTGTCCAGAAGAAGCTTGTGTCTACTGTGAAGGAGCAAACTCTACTTAAGGCTTAATGAGGGAAGAGCTCAAATCCTTCCATGGTGTCTCTGGACGTCCTCATTGTCTTCTAGAAGTAGGCAAAAATCCCTGTCGCTTCTGATGTGTTTTGTGTCAGTCTAAATTTGAATAGCCGAGGCAATTTAGAACTCTGTCTTTTCTTTCCAAGTCTTTATAAAATATGTGTTTGTGGAGGATAAATCGTTTCATTATACTCCATTATTTTGTGGATAACATGCCGGTGATATCAAAACAACGAGAATAATAATATTGTTCCCACTCTGGTGCCACCAGCAGATTCCCTCCTTCCCACCGTCATTTCAGCATCATTACTATGTCTCATTGCTTAGACCTCAGGTAGCCAATTTTGAAACAATTCATCCTCGCAAAAAATGCCAAGTGCCCATGTCAGGCATTCAGGCTGCATTTGTCAAACTCCCAGGTACAAATCCATGCAGGCTGGAGGGTTTGGATCTTTATGGTATCGTGTAACTAGAGCCGATGTTCTTCAAATGTATTAGTAATATGACTTTTGTTCTTATTTTTTGAAACCTACAAAACATCCTATTGAGCAAAGGCTCATTTTCAGACATGCATAAACAGCTCAAACAGCTTGAAATTAGGTGGCCTCTTTGCTTACATATCTGTGAATGGGAATTTAACTCTGCAATTTATAGAGAACTTATCCCAAGAGGCTTGGAGTAGCGCAGGAATGAGATGCATGTGATTTCGGTGGACTTTGTGGTTCCTGCTGTGTGTTTGCATCCATCCTTTGGCGGTGTGACCATGGCATGTTCAACAGAAACTGCTCAGAGGATCCCCAGGGTCCTTTCTGGAAAAGCAGTACAAGAAGAGAAAAATAACTGACTTTACATGTTTTCCCGTGGTGCCTGGTAAGGGGGTGTTTGGCTGTCTCCCGTATGAAATGCCTGTGCCCCATCTGAGGAAGCTCTACACATCTATGACATTTCCTGTCCCCAGACAGAAATCTGTGTGAGAGGATGGTGGGTGTCTGCAAAGATCTAGCGGTGGCTGGAGGAAAGGCACAGCTCAGGAGATCCCACAACAAGGCCCAGAAATTTGTCAGGAGTTTCACTGATCTTGCTCTAGGTGTTGAGGGGGCCTTGTGAGATGGTTACTTTTGAATGTGTTTTCTTGGAGCCGGTGGATGGAAGTCTCATGCGAACAGGTTTGCTTGGAAATAGATCCCGTTGTTTCTGGTTTCTGCTTATTTCTGACTTGGGAGTGGGGCCAGACCAGAGACTGGCCCAGAGCCCCAGAGTAGGGCTACCAGAGGAGTGTGCCTTCAGGGGGTCTTGATTAAGGGGTCTTTAGGAAGGAAATCCTCTTGCTTTCAAACTCGGGCTGCCCAGCTCACTCATGGGACTCTATGATGTGAAATGCAGAGGCCTCTGATGTCCAGGAAGATCTTTCCTGTGCCTCCGTTTGGGTTTTGGTGAGGTGGCAGGCAAGACTGGGACCACTCTTGGCATGGGTGTGTTCCATACTGGTACCTGCTGAGCATGCAGTGATGGCTCGGGGCTCCTGGGAGAAGGAACCAGAAGGAAACGCAAGGGCATATGGGAAATTTTGCTGAGATATTTTCATATCCGTTCCTTTCTTCCAGAGCTTTTAAAATTGTTTTTATCCCTTAAAGTGTAAACCATTTATTACAAATACCAACATGAATTTCCTTGCAGTAGGATAAACACTCAGCTGTTCCACTTACTGGAGTGCTGCAACATAAACAAAAACAAACCCAATGATTTTTGCAGTGAATTCTTCCTCTGGTAGGGAGTAGTATTTCTGCGTTGTAATCAAGCCAGTGTTTACGCCTGCATCCGAATAACGCAATCTGAATGACGGGATCCCACATGTACTTTTATATAGTGGAGAGATAAGGCGCTGGAAGGCAGAGGAAGGAATACAAATGATGCGCTCGATAATGGCACCAGCTTTTCTTTGTCTGTTGGGGTTGTACGAGTGAGGGGCAAGACAAAAAAGCCTTGGCTGTATCCTCACACAAACCACGAGACTTTTGGTCTTGCCTGCCTCGGTCTCACCAAGGCCCAGGTTGAACCAGAATGACTCTGGTGATGTTTTCCCCAAAAGGATGATAAAAATGCACTGTCATGGTACACGGGTTATTTTAGATCAGTTTTGTGCGTTGGTCTCTCTAGGGATTCTTTTCAAGATTGTCCTTTCAGTCCTGAGGATAAGCAACTCTTACAATTACAAACTTGGAATTGCTTATAATCATAAGACTCTAGGAGCTGGGACTTTTAAGAAAAGAACCACATTTCCAAACTTTACATTCAAATCATGAGAGCTGGTACAATCCACCCCCCAAACTGATGCTTATTGCTTCCTTCCTTTACTACAACCAGCATCTAAAATGGGATGGATGAGGCAGAGCCAATCATCCCATTTCAAAGCAGCATCAAGGTGCCAACACGAAGGGCCTCCAGGTCCCAGCGTGGTTCTGCGTGACGTGGCCACAGCACATGTGCCATACAGTAGCTCTGGTGTACTTGCTACCTCTTCTTTCAGTGAAACAGGGCCTGGATTTGTTTGGACTACAGCACTTTGTTAGGTGTTATAACATGAAAATATAAACGTCTAGAGCTTTTGACTCTTTCAGTCATAACATTCTAGTAATGGCCAACTAATCCGGCCTAAGTGAAAGTAATAATGCAAGAACAGTCAAAATATTTTCACTATCTATAAGTTACATTGTAACATAAGAATTGAGTTTGGTAAACTGGAAGAAGAGCCACTTTAAATTGTATCAAAACAAAAGGTTTTGACCATATCCCAGGCAAATATTTTGAGGAGGTCAAATACAAACATCATTTTGATTTTTTTTTTTTTTTTTTTCCCTAGTGCAGCCTTTTAAGCTCAGCTTCACATGGAAATCTGGAATTTCCTTTGTAGCAGGAGTCCTTTACTGCTGTCAGTGAGAGACAGTGGGTTCTTCTCTTCAGCCATATAGGTGTGCGATCCCTTTTTTTTGGTGTGTTGGTACCCTTGGCAGCAGAACAAGGCAATGAACTTCAAAGGCTTAAATGCACCTTGCCTTTTATATCGGTTTTACATCTATCACTTTTTGGCTGCTTGTCTCGGTGCTGTGGGAACATGGATGCAAATCCTCTGTGATGGGTTACATGCCCACTTGAGGAGTGTTTTCTCATCCTTAGTTGGGCTAGTGCCCCTCAATTTCCCCCATGCTAGGCAGAGCTGAGCCTGTGTCTTGCTTGAGGACTTGTTTTGAGGGATTTTTGGAAGGAATGTGGATGTTGGAGACATGAAAAATGTGTGTGAAAACCTGCTGCTGGTGCTTCTCTTTTGCTCTTTTTGGTTTTGCTTGTCCAAAGCCTGGTCTGCAGCCAGCTGGGGTCAACGAGAGGGGAGAAAGGATGGATACAATTAAAGTCTTATTATTATTATTACCACAACAGTTAAACTTAAAGCTGCAACAGAAAAGGGAACTCTTCAGTGAAGTGTAAAGCACCATGAGACTCCAGCTCCAATTGTTTCCCTGGAGTAGGTGGTTTTACCTTAAAGCACATTCTGCATCTCAGTAAATGAGGTTGAGTCCCACAAACATGGTCTTGCTTGGAATGGGGAGCACAGTGGGGAAAAGGCTGAGTTTTCCATGAATTAATAATTACTAAGTTTGTGAAGGGAGCAGCAGAGGATGAAGTGGCCAGTGTAAACACGTGATGCTCTTCCATGAGTCAAGAAAGTATTTAAGCATGTCCTAAACCTGAGTGGCATTTGAATTCATACACAGGATTTCCTTTAAAATGAATATTACCAGGATTTGGGGTTTCTGTGACTTACTGAGGTGGGATCAGATCCTGCTCTGCCCACCCCATGAGAGCAAAGCTGGTTTCCTTGTGGTATGCTGGCGCAAGCCTCCTCAGAATTTGCCTTCCTGGGGAAACGTTTCTCAGAGAGCCAGGAGGGCAAAATTCATCCTTGATGCATGCTTGCAATCCGAGAAAATGCTGCTCCCTGATGCCAAGCCTGGAGGTGTCCCTGGCCTTTTGTTTCAAGTCTCTATTTGGCTTCTCTGAAGAACCCAGAGTGAAAAGGAAAAGCTTCTCGTAACGGCAAGCGTGTGCTAATTCTGGCGAAGCGTGGAAGGGTTTTTGTTGATACGCTCTTAAAAAGCATGATCTGTTTTCTGCTTCTAGTTAAAGAGGGTAGTGGCAGTCTTTAGTGGCTGTGTCAATGTAGCCCATGTTATTATGTACAGATGTGCCAGCTGCAAGTAGGCATTATCTCTTTGATAGTGCTAAGCACTTTACAGTGGGTCAGAGGAGTGCAGCTCTCAACCAATAGATCTAATTGCAATCCTTTTATGTTCTCTATGATTGCAGGTTTCTCCAGCACTATAAACAAATAGTAATCAACTAAACCTGTTACCTCTGAGCAGCGATGTCACGATATGAAATATTAACTGTTCCAAATACAGTAATGATGGTTTAAAACTGTATTTGTTCTTGGAGGTAAAAAATAAGGAAAAAAAACCCAGGAGCAGTAGCACTGGCAGCATGAAGAGCCCTCTGGCTCTCTTTCATCTAATGAAAAATTGTGTCTGTATACGACATGTTTTATGTGGTCAAATACAGCGTAAATATTGTGTACATCTTTTGCTATAGCAACAACATATTAACAGTACCACAAATAATCTCTGCCTCTGAATCTACATTTTTATGACACCGTTATGCTAATACAAGACAAACTTAGGTTTTGCTGTGCACCTAATCCACCCCAAATTAATCCATTTGTATTCCTGTAATCCAACCAACTCTTTTCTCACCTCAAGAAATATTAGGCAGAGGTCTTGAGCATGGGGCTGAAAGTGAAGGTCGTGGTTTTGTCTATTTTTTTCCTATCTCAGGAAAACTTTGGTGGAAGTTCTTTCAGGGTGTTTGGCTTGCTGGGATTTTGGAGAGGGCCAAGGGAGGAATTATTTGGGGAGCAGCCTTTCTAAGGTCTTAAATTGAGATGTCTTTACTCTGTATTCCCATGCTTGCAGCATGAGTTTTGTCCGAGTCTGGTCCCAGGGGCCTGACCCTGCCAATGCTCTTGAGCTCTCTCGGCCTGTGAAGACTGGGCTTGGGCTGGTTTGTGATAATTCCCCACTGGCCCAACCCCAAAGCGGACCAGGGTCACTCTGACAGGTTTTTTTTGGTGTAGATGGTTGAGTTGGAAGGCCTTATACCTCAGCATAACTGAACTTACTGGTGTGGTTAGAGAAGCGGGTTCAGGGAGGCGACGGTACTTGGATGCATGTGAGATGTCCATGGGTTAGACATCAGCTCCTCAGATGCCGCATGAGCCCCTGGAAACAGCCTGAGCATCTTGAAGCATCAAAATGGGACTTTCCACCTAAATTGATCATGAAGGAGAGTTTATGAAATTTTTCACGGTTCAGGATTTAATCAAATCTGATCGATGCCGCTCTAATGCAAGGTGAACTTGATGATGGCTTCCACTGGAGGGTAAAAAACGCCAAAGCACAGCCGGGGCTGTACGTGCAGTGTGCGTCTCTGCTTGCTCTCACGCCGATGCAAAGCGAAGTAATTAGCCGAACACCGGGGCTGCTCATTGTGACTCATTTAGAGGTATAAATAACCCATCCAATGCCTTCCCACCCCCACCTGCATCTGCCCGGCTCTGGCGTGCCCTCCTTTTGTGGTGAGGGCAGCCCAGGCTGACCCCCGGCGCCCGGCCGAAGGGGGTCAGTGTTAGGCCAGGCTTTGTGCCTTCCCCGTGCCCCCAGCTCCCGCTCACCCGGGGAGCCAGAGATGGAGATTGGGAATTAAAATGTCTTTAAAAAGAAAATAAGCTTTTGTATCAGCCAGCTGGCGAAAGGATAAAGGACTGCGCTCACAAGATGCAATCAAAATTCAACAGTGTTTTATTAAACATGTAATATTATCAAACTAAACAAAAGAGCCCTCAATGGCTGGTAATACAATGCGATACAATTTTTTTTTTTATAGTGTCATTCATACAAAAGTATCATTGAGCATTCGGCTCCCAGTTACGAGCTGCACATGCAAATACCAGTACACGCTGTGGGCTCGCCAGCGAGCTGCAATGTGTCCTGCAGGTAGATAGCAGATCATCCTCTGTCTTTCCCAGGTAACTCCTGCTAAACAGGTGGCTTAGAAAATTAACTTTCTGCTAAGGACCTTGATCTGTGAACAGTTTATTAGGTTCATAAGTCCAAGACAACCCTGTTTGTAGACTTCTGCCCCGGCACCTCCCCATGCAAGGGCTGCAAATCAGCAGCTGATTTTGCTCCTTCTGTTGATTTTTATATTTTGCTTTTGGTTTGCTTTTCTAGCACCTAATCAAAGTTGGTCAATAACGGATAAAATGCTGTGAAAAACTGGATCAGTGCATTGCTTAGATACACGTCTGCTTTCATATTTCCTTTTGTACCAGTAGAAAAACATAGATCCAAAGCAGTCTCACAGCTTGGATTGGTTCTGAGGTTTGTGGACACAAAACTGCTTATATCTGACGGATTTTGGAGACTCCCGTGGCATCTGAGAGAACAGCAGAGTTCACTGAGGATGCTGGAGCAAGGCTCTGGGTCCTGGTGAGATGGACACCCTATGGTGCTTATACTCTGTGGGTGTAGGAGGGTGGTTTGGTGATGTCAGCACATCCATCCCATGCTCTTAATCCCACCTTGAGTCAGGTGTAAAGGACAGTTCCAAGTGCAAGGCAACGGTGAATCGAGCCCTCCAATCAGTTACCATTATCTCCAAAGACCGATTGACAATTAAATTGTGTTATTAACTCTTGCTCTCACTGGAAATATGCATTATCTCTCTTTTAAGTACCTGAGGTATAGCTCTTCCCTTGACTATATTTACTCTGTGAATTTTGGTCCCATAAAGGCCTGGCAACTGAACAATCTTTCAATTAAAAAGCGAAGGGAAAGGTGTGCCTGGCCTCTGCCAGCTCAGCAAAGCAACTTGGTTTAAAGGTGTTTGTGAACAGAAGCCCGGGAGCAACGCGGCTGCAAAATCTTTTTTTCCCTGAAGAACCCCCAAAGACAGAGAAGCATGGGGGGGGGGGGGCATGGAAAGAAATCACTAAGAAGCCCTAACCTTGTAACATACAGTTTTTGCTAAAAATATATATTAATAATATATTATTGAGCGGGCATAGATGAAGGCGGCCAGGGAAAGCGTAAGCAATAAGAGTGTGAGCAAGGTCAGTGTTCCTTGCCCGAGGACAGCGCAATCAATAAGATCTGGTCAATACCTGCTTTATTACTACACTACCACTGCGAGCAAAATCATTTTTAAATTAAGAATATATTTTGCAAAACTGAATTAACGATATTGAATATTTTGCTCTTTGATATGACTAGCCTTCAAAATCAAATTATTAAATATGGAAAAAAGCATATTGGTTCAGCTAAGGATTTTTTTTTTTGTCCCTGGGAAGGAATTGGACAGTTTATGATTCCCCCTTTCGCCTGGGCATTAAATTGCACCAGGCATTCTCCTCCTCAAATGGTGAAATGCAAAGATACTTGGTTTTGTTTCCAAAAGTCTCCTTTTCACTTCAGACGGGAGATGCTGATGGAGAAAGATGGATGTGTAAAATGAACGGCAGCAGTAAACTTCTGCACAAATTGAGATGCTCAGCTCTTTCTGGTTTGGCATGTGGAGGATCCAGCCTGCATTAAAAACATGTGTTTTTCTGAGCCATCCCCACCTTTTCTCCTGCCCTCCTGGGCTTTCCAGCCAATGCACTCAGTGCATGCGGTGATGGTGATCGTCTGAAGCTGCTGTGAAGATATGTTCAAGGCAGATTACTCATTGAGGTGGTATCAAAGGGTGAGATAGGATCCATCCCAGCTCCCTGGGCAGATCTGCTTTGGCTGTCTGTGCTGGATTGTGCCGGGTTGTCCCCACCTTTTGCTCAAAAGTTTAGAGCCTGGAGTAACTCGAGCAAATCTTGTTTCATTGAGATAAAGTGATTACATGGGCTTTAAGATGGTCATTTATCACGCTAAATTTTATTTCCTTTGGAGGGAAGGGAAGAGAAGCTTTTTTATTTAGCCACATCAGTGTTTTGAAGGCTTAGCTTTGGAGACCTTGTCTGTCCTCCTGAAATGGCCAGTCGGTCATATGATGGGAACCGTTGAGATGTGAGAGGGCAGGCAGTAGATTCTTGATGCAAAGCAGCTGGCTTTGAAGCTTTAATTAGCACTATTTGAGCTAGGAATCTCAATCAGGTGCCCAGGCGCATGGCTCAAGCCCGGAAGGATGATATTGGCAGGTTGGGGGACTTTCTTCATGCAGGAAAGTGCCAACAGCAGCTGATTGCCCATGGCAGGGTCTCAGAGATGATGCTTCTCTCCTGCCACCCTCCCCAGATTCCTCTAGCACCTTGGTGGTGTGTGCTATGTACTCCCTTGTCGACATTTGTTTTGTAGCAGTTACCAGCTGCTGGATTCAGGTAGGACATGAGAGATGGTAATCTCCCCTGAAATGGAGAGATATTGAAAAGGCTTAGGCCTTTAGGGCTGTTTGTTTTTTTTTTAAAGCTTCACTCTTTTATTGTTTGTAGTTTGACTCCATCTAATCCTCCTCAAAACATCAGATGCTATTCACCCAGAGGAGGTGGAGAGCTTGCCCCCTGAAATACGTCCTGGTTGTTTGAGCACCAAGGAGTAGCTGGATGCTTGCATTCAAAATCGAGAGCACTCACTTTTTGTTGTTTTGATTAAAATGATGTAAAATTCATTTCTACTTCCAAGCACTGATGCTGCCTTTCTTTATGAGCACGCTTTCACCATGTCCATGGTGGTGGCTTTGCTGTAAGAGCCACCTCTGTTCAGCCTGACTTCCTTATTGGGGAACTCTGCCTTGTTTAGCTCCTGGGTAACAGAAAGGTAAATAGGTCTTTAGGTTCCAGCTGCACTATCATGCTGATGTCCTTGCCAGGTAGATCTGTCTGTGCCCATCTTTCATCATGCTCATAGGGTTTTTTGTGTGTTTGCTGGCTTGAAGCTGGGTGAGGGGAACATCCTTGTTGTCCACCATGGGTTTTTGTAGTAGCAGGGACATCAGGCTTTTCAGAAGAGAAAGCTCAAACCTTTTGTAGATGTTTCCCTTGCAGATTTGGAGAAGGGAGTGAAGGATCCCTAAAAGTTACATACGGAATCCTTGGTCTTGGTTTAGTGATACCCAGTACCTGCTCCGAGGGTCTTTGTAGAGAACCAATAGCCTGTTTTTTTTTAGCTCTCGTAGAAATTTGGTGGACATGCAGCAAGAACGCATTGAAACAGGCGCTAATGACATTATAAATGGCAATACAGGGAAGACAAGATCTTAAGAAATTCAGAGAAAAAATCTTTCTCCTTTACATGGCACTTTGTCTCCGGTGCACTGCCTTTGGAAAAATAAAAAAATCTTTAACCCAGGGTGATCTCTGACATCTCTGACCCCAGCACTGTGTTGGGACAAAGTTCATCTGTTTACTGCCGGATCTCTGCTGCGGCATACTCAGGGGTTCTCCTGAGTGCTGGCTGTTGTTGGAGGGGATGGATGGCTTGCCAAGCCCTATGTCTCTCCTGCTCTGCAGAGTGAGGGCAGTGCCTGGTAAACATATCTTGACCTCACTGGATGTTTTTAAAGAAAGATATTGGAGGTTGAATGGAGAGTTGGTGGGAGATCAAGACAGCTGAAGCTTGGAAGAAGAGATAGAAGAAGGAGAAGTGTTATACAAAAGCTGATAATGGCAAAAACTAAATGGAAGGATTTGTGAAGTATTTGTGTTTTGGGTGTGTGTTGGAGCAGGGACAGGTAACACTTTAGTTGAACCGCTGCAATAGGTTGCTTTGATAGCACATGTCACAGAATCACAGAATGGTAGGGGTTGGAAGGGACCTCTAGAGATCATCTAGTCCAATCCCCCTGCCAAAGCAGGCTCATCTGAGGAAGGTCACACAGGAATGTGTCCAGACGGGTCTTAAGAGTCTCCAGAGAAGGCGACTCCACAACCCCCCTGGGCACGCTGTTCCAGTGCTCTGTCACCCTTACAGTAAAGAAGTTTCTCCTCACGTTGAGCTGGAACTTCCTGTGTTCCTGTTGGTGCCCATTTCCCCTTGTCCTAGGCACTACTGAAAAGTGACTAATTGCTCCATCTTTGCTGTTGATGGCATGCTGCCTTCAGCAAGCATCTGCTGGCCTTGGCCATCGTGTCCCAGCCCTGGTGATGTGATCTGCACAGAAAAACTCCTGCAAGCACTGGGAGGGTAGAGAGGGAGAGCCTTAAGACTTTAAATAAACTTGACGCTAAGTCAAAACCCAAACAAAACGAGGGTGGGGGGGAAGGACATAAGTAAATGAGCTTGTTTACCCTTACCTATATATTATACCTGGCAGTTAATGGCGGTGGTGAGCTAGTTAGTGTACAGCATGGAAAGTCTGATGTAGCCCTTCCAAAATGCTTGACCCACTGATGCAGGGTGGAGGGCAGCTGAGCACCCCAGGAGGGAATTTCCTCCCGGTGCTCTCCGTCTTATTTTATTCTTTTATGCATGTCTGGAAAGGATCTGGGCAAAAACCAATGGGCCATGTAAAGAAACTGTTTTCCACAGGCGTCCTTTAACTTGCAGGGAGCGTGAGCGGCTGCACTCGCTTGGCAGGACACCTGCAATCTTTAAGGCCCAATTAGTCTTTTCAGAAGGACAATGTCAGAGGGAAGAATCTTGACCTTCTGGGTCCGGTAGAAAAAAAAAAACATTAAAAAAACCTCTTCCTTTTCATTGCCTTTCCTTAAAGTTGGGAGGGAGGCCAGGCCTCCCGCTGTGGTGCAGGGCAGAGGGCTGTGTCGATGGACCCAGGCGGTTGTGTTTGCAAGGCAACACAGGTGCGAGCTGCCAAGGAGCAGGTCTTTGTACAGCAGCAACCTTGAGAGTGGGTTCCTGACCTGCCCTTTCCCTCCTGACTCATCTTTCCTTGAAAAAGGGCTGGTTTTGGGCTGTGGCGTGCCCACAAGCTTTCTCCGCATGTAAAAATGACGTTATTTAGAGGTTTCCGGGGGCTTCTCTTGTGAGATGTTTTTTGGTAGCGTACCTGGGAGAGATGCAGCTGGGATGCTGCTGAAGCTGTGTTAAAAGGGTTTGGTTTTGCTGAGTTTTTGCATCCACGAAGAGAGTTTGCTCCTTTAAAGTGGTGAAAACAAGCTACTTTGTTGGAAAAATGGATGGCTGGGGCAGGTTTTATCTGGGGAGGAATCTGGGTCTGTTTGTGAACTGGCTGATCTAAACCAGTTTAGAACAGAGGGACGTGCTGGGTGAGCTGCTGGGTTCTCTTAGGTGAGGCTTCCTGGGAAACTTGGGTAAATTGTAATTTTCTATTAGTGTTAATAATCTCTTAATCACATTGGGGAATCAACAGTTTCTAATATATATACGTGCCCAGGCTTGCCTTTCCCTGTGTGTATCGCCCAGATTTCCTGGGCTATCAGTCTGGTCGGCCTTCTTGCCTTAAGCTTCATGAGCAAGTTTACCTCCTGCTTAATTTTGTGTGTGTGGGAATAAAGGCTTGTGTTTACTCGAGGAATAGAGAAGGATATTTTATCGGAGAAGCTAACAGCAACGCTGCCAGCATTGCTTCACACTCCTGCAGTGTGTCGTGCACCAGCTTCTGTGCTTTTGTCCCACCCTACCTGTCCAATTGCCTCCACTTTACAGATGGGCAAACTGAGCAGTGAGCAGGAGGAGGGTGAGAGGGGACACACTTTGTCAGGGAGCCAGCGAGGGCAGGAGGAGGCATTCCTGAATCCTCCGGCATCACTTTTGTGCTGTCTCTTTGACTTTTGCAGGGCTGCAGACTCCGCTGTGTGCCCTAAACATTGGTGGAGGGACCAAAAACAAAAGCAAAAGCTGGGCAGAGAGATGAAGAGTTGCAAAAAGGCTTCTGGTGAGTTACCACAGCATGAGCTCTCGCGTTAATTAACATCTTTATTAATGAACCGGAATAAGGAAAATACTTGCAGATGATATCAAATGAGGAGGAGCTGCAAATATGGAATGATACAGAGAGAACTGAAAGATGAGAAACATGAGTAAATGGCAGTAAGAGATTTGAAGTGGAAAAATCTGGCAGCCACCAGAGCCTCTGGTGAACCCTTGAGATCGCCCTGGGGTGACGGGAGTTTGCGCAGAGATGTGACAACAAAAAAAGTGCCCAAACATCTTGGGGCTGCGTGTAGATGGTGTTGGGAGCTAAAAGGGCTGGTTGATGAAGAAAAGATATGGGCACAGTGTGACTGGGAACTGCAAAGGGGGAAAGAAAAGTGAAGGAAAATTACAGAGAACTGGGTGAAATTCCTAAATACTGACATCCTGGTGTCTGAGGTTGTTGAGTTGTTGTCATAACTGGGACATTTAAAACCAGACTGGGTGATCTATTGAGAAATGAGTTGTAGGGCAGCAGCCCCATGCTGGCAAAGAGGTGAGTGATCTCAGGGGTCTTTTCAGACCAAGACGCAATAAAATGTGAATGTGCAGTTTGAACGGAGACATCTAAACTCATATGGGACTAGCCCTCTGGCAGCGTGGGATCCATCAACTCCCAATAAGCCTGAAGACCAAGGCCTGTGTGGCGTGGAGCAGTCAAGGTTTCTACTTTGCTTGGAGGGAGGCTACTGCTCAGTATTTGCCTCCCAGCCAACTGTAAATCTTGCCTGTGGTAATTCTGTGTGTTTAGGTCTGCATCAGACAGTGCCAGGAGAAAACCTGTGCACATCCAAAGTGTGTGTACAAATGCAAATGGTGTAAAGGATTGCAGACGGAGTCTGGGGAAAGTTTGGGCCACATGGTCATTCCAGTCAGTGCAGAGAGACTTAGCTCCAAAATCCCATCGCTGAACAAAGGTGTATCTGCCTGAATTATTTGCAGCTTAAATTTTCTTTCTATCTTTGAAGTGTGGGTGATGCTGAGCTACGGTGTGTTACCTTCCACAGATAGGGAGTAAAAGAGAAGAGATTAAGGGGTTCAAACACCCCACGAGCCAAAATATTCTCCTTAAACCTTAGTTGAAGTGTGTTAGCAATGAAGACGTGTTTTGTATGCATGTGAGCACACACACATAGATGTTCTGGGGACAAGAAGGGGTCAGGTCTGGACTTTGAAAAAGAGTTTTCCACTGATTCCTAATGACTTAAGACAGATCTAAGCAACACCAGCTGGAACCAGACAACTTTGGCTCCAGAATTAGTGTAGATAATTTATCAGAGCAGTGCTTGAATAATAAGACTATTGCCGCTTTATTATATCAGCCAGTGTCATAACCAGATAGAAAAGTTTAATATTAACAAGAGGAGCTGCCTTCAGTAAGCGTGTGTGCGAGAGGGAGCGTTCTCATTTTTAAAGTCTGTGTGTACTAAAATGTCAGTGTCTTGACCTCGGGGAAAGGAGTTCGTGGAAAAAAAAAATACAAATACAAAGTAAATAGTCTCTCTGCAAGGTTTATTTAATCTGCTTCTCTTCCTGCCCTGATTTTTCTTAATGTATTTAAAACTTAATATTTACTCTAGCAAAACAAAAATCTATAAAACAGTTTTTGTAGACTCCTAAATAAGTAGTAGCAGCTCAGCCGGAGCCAGCCAGTAAGCGCTGCGAAATATGCATTGTAGAGACATTTGAAGTTGTCCCCAGTGGACAATTTGCACCGTTCAGTGTTAAAAGGCTCTATTTCAGTGCTGCAGAAAGCCCCCCAGATCCCCTGACTAGGCAAGTCGAGTTTACAGATGATGTACTCCACTCAGCCGGCTTGTAGTTTCAGGGCTTAAATGGCTGGCAGGGCAAAGAGGGGATAGTTAAAATTCTCAAGCTGCTAAAATGGAAAGCCTTGCAAGATTTTATGGCAGGAGGAAAAATAATTTTGGAAGGCTAAATGGTGCTGGCTTGACCAAGCAGATGGTCAGGAGCCTTGGCTGGGGGCGGCTGGGGCTTTCTCGACCAGGGAGAGGGAGGTTTGGAGAAGAGGGTGCTCACCAAATATCAAACCTGCACTGGAAAATGGAACTGGGTGAAATCCGTGCAGCCAGGTAATGCCACAGGCTGCTCTGCTTCCTCTGGTTAAAAACCTGCCCTGCTAATTAGTCTGCTTTCAAAATGTGTCTGACAGGAGGTGTTTATACTCAATTTGTTGCATTATTGGGTTCTTTCTCTTGAAATCTGGCTTTCGTTTCTTCCCTCGTGAAGTTTGGGAGGGAAGTGTGTGTGTGTGGGTTCTGCTAATTTTCACTGGCAAAGCACTCCAGCGTGGGGATGTATGGTATGTCCTGGTGTCCATCTGTCTGTCCTTCCTCTGCAGGCCAAACACCAGCTCCAGTGTGTTTCAGCTCCACATCTTTTGGGTGCTCTCTGCCATCTAGGACATGCCCTCCAGCCCATAATCCTGTGTCCAAATCCCTTGTGGGATTTGAACAGCCCATAATCCTCGTGTCCTAACACTGTCAGGGCGATGCATGGAGAAATCAAGAGTGTGAGACATCATTGGTCTGTTTCTTTATTTTCTCTGAATCATCTTAACTTCTTTTTCAACACCTTCCTGTCATTTTGTGGTGGTTTTACGGCTTGAGAGGTTTATGTTTATGCTTGGTTTAGGGTTTTGGTTTAGGGGTTTTGGCTTGAGAGGCTTATGTTTACTCAGTTATGGTTTTGGTTTAGGGTTGGTGTGGGTTTTGGGTGGGTTTTGGTGTGTTTTTTCTTTTTTTTCTTTTTTTCGAATTGAGAAATTGCAAGTAGGTTTCTGACACACTGAAGAATACCTGTAGCCTCCTGTTGTGCATGGAGAAATGTGCTGAATTCAAAGGAGCTCCTTTGACTGTCTCTTTTTGCTGGAGTTTACACAGGATTTCCCATTACCATTCAGGGAGTGAACAATGTACAGAACATATATATATATTTTTTTCTCTCTTTTCAAGAAAAAGACTCTGAGCAGCATCTGAGCTTTTTTGGCAGCTGGTTAGAAACAACCCTGCAGGGGGACCGAGGTATGAACATAGGAATAAACTCCAACTTGTATTTTGATCCTTTTAATTTTGAAATGGCGAGTTATTTCCTGCAGGCAGGAGGGTGGACACTGCCTCCAGCACCTCGTTTGCTGGAGAGAATTGAGAGCATTTGGTTTTATCAGCCGCTGGCATGGTAATGAGCCTATTTCTATTGAAATTGGCTCATTACTATTCATTTTTGCTGGCTCTCGACCAACTCATGAACTGCTTTTTGATTTTCAGGGGAGGAAAAAAAAAAAAATAATGTAGGGAGTTGGTCCCATCCACTGATAGAAGTGACAATGTGAGGGCGCGCCAGGCGAGCGTCTGCAGTGTGACCCTCCACACAGCCCAGCAGGCTTGTTGTGGCAGGGGTCCGCTCCACCTCCTGGACCCTGGGGTCCCTCCCCATGGTGCCAAATGGTGGGATGGGGTTTGTGAGGTGTACACGAAGAGTCTGCCAAGTAGATTCATTCAATTTGCATGTGACCTGACCACATAAGAAGTTCGGTTTTGAGAGGGGATGGGTCGGTGTGAGTATTGAATGGCTGAGAGAGCAGCTTCATATGTCCTACAAGCTCTGGGGGGCTGGTAGGTTCTGTCTCCAGGGCTCTTGGCAACTTGTCAAATTATGTTATTCAAGTATATATAGTGACATTTCAGGGTTTTTTTACCTTATTTTGAGCAAAGTAGAAGTTCTCTCTCTCTCCCTTGCACAGGCGCATGCACACACATGTCTCTGGGAGATGTTTTAGCAGCAGTGAAAATCAAAACTCAGCTCTTTGAATGTCTGCCTGAAAAATATCTTTCTTTAAAAATGACTGAGAGTGTATTAATTATATATGAATGTAATTTTATCCCTGTTACCAGTTTAAAAAACTCAGCCAGGCTCTGCCACCTGTACTCACATGTGACTAAAATGCCATTAAACTATTCTGGCTTTTGAAAGGATAAGATTTCTCAGGCAGACAAGGAATTACTGGGTTTGGTTGCACCTTTTTCTAGATGTCTGAGGTGGAAGGAGCATCATTTTCAGGTGGGTTACCTGTAGCCACTTTGAAATGACCTGTCAGACAAAGCACCAGGCATCACTAACTCTTTTAGAAAAATCTTACCTCTGGTGTGAGGGAGAATTTTTTGGCAGAGAAGCCCCAAAGTTTATTTTTATATATGCTTAGTCTTCCAGTATTTTTTTTTTCCAAGATAGTTTCCCTTTGAATTAAGAAATGAAATAAAAATGCTAATAGCTCGCAGTTGAATTGTCTGTATTTAATACCATTAGCTATGTGCTTCTGTGGTGCACAAGAAAGGAGAACATTTATTTTCTTCTAGAATTTAAAAAATAAAAGTCAAATTTACTACTGTTTAAGTACCAGAAGCTGGAAAAATGGTAGGCAGATGATGACTTCTGTAAAGTGAACATTGTCCCTCCAGGTAAATACTGAATTGAGGACTAGAAAATATTCACAACAATTGCTGATACATCTTCAAACTTGCACTATTTTGCATGTCGTTACAAAAAAATAAACTGTCTGATTCTGGAGAACTCATAGCTTTTTTTTTCCCTACTGGACTGAAAAAGTTTGGATTCAAGTTGTTACAGACTTCTGGAATTATTAACGGTGCTGTTAGCGTCACTGGTGGAGGAAAGGGACTCACGGTACATGTGGGAGAATTCTCAAAGTCCTACGAGAAAACGGTTCTAGGTTTTCCTTTATATGGAGCTTTCTTTGCTGGAGGAGTTGGCACAGTCTCAAGAGTCTTGATTCATGCTTTCATCCCTTCACCCGGTAGATCAGGCTGACTCTGAGGTATTGTTGCTGGTCCAGATGTTACTGTAGATGTGGGGACCTTACTACAATCTTGTAAAAGCTTTCATCAGCTTTTGTTGGGTCATAACAAATTAAAGCAGCCTGACCCAGCTTCTCATATGAGTGTCCCAGGTCAAGTATATTTACTTCTGTTTGTTTATTTTTAGAACTTTAAATACTCGGCTTTATTTTTGTTGCAGTAAACTGGTCAGAAGTGATCTGTTATCGCAGTCTGGAAGGAAATCACAAGAGTGACAGATGTTTGTCTTTGTTCATTATATAGTTGGAGTTTATTTAGGTTTTCACTGTAAAGATTTTACATTAGGAAATTAAAAAAAATGATCCCAAATTCAAATCATCCCTGTCTTGCCTGGTATGGGTCATCTGGACAAGCTCACAGGCCTGTTAGTCTTTGGTGAAGACCTGCTGCTGCTATTTCAAGAATCCAGATCTGTTGTTTTAAATAGACCAGTTGATGTAGTCATCCTACATCATTCTGTGATTCCCCAGCAAGAAAAATGGGTGGTGCAATGTAGGAAGCATGTGACATTGGGAAACTCTGGGTTAATTGGGACTGGAAGAGTACCCAAATCCAGCTGACTGGCTTGAGCAAAATGAGTGTATAAGATGTAAAACAGCCGTGAAGTTCCAAAACAGTGTTGGCCCAGGGTTTGGAGAAGCACACAAATGGCCTTGAGGAGGACACAGACAGGAAAACAGGATTTCCAGAGAGAAACTAGAACATTTCTAGTGTCAGAGGTAACAGAAGAAGCCATGAATCCTGCTTGTTGCCAAGGATGTGAAGAACTTATGAGGTGCAGTGATTTTTCTCATTATATCATTTTAGTTTAGACTTTTTGGTACTATGAACATATTAGTATCTTTTTACACCACAACATTTTGTCTAATTCTTTAGCTCTGCTCACAGCAGAATACCTCAGTTTGTCTTGGTAACAAGCTGCTTTGGGGTTGCCTTCTGAGACCTCTTGGTCGAAATTAATGAACTTTGTTTCTCTGAAGAAAAAGAAGCCCCTTAGGCTCTGTACTAGACCAGGGCTGAAGAGCCATGTGTTGGCTGCATGGGCTTCAGGGACAACACAGTGGGAATCACTTTAGGTGCTCTGAGGAGCTTACAGTCTATATAAATTATATAAATTTTATAAGTTATGCTAGTCATACTGGGGGATAGATTTGCCCAGGCTAATACCTGAGCTCAAAGTACATCAGAAGCCACCTTCCAGAGAGAAGTGAGTTGAAGTGCTTTCATCTAGAATATGACTTAGGCTGGAATTGGCCTTCAGTGGCAACAAACTCTAGCTTTTCTCTCTTCAGGAATAGATGCTTCCCAGTATCTGGTGGCTCTGGGCCAGACTGACCCAGAGAGGAGCAAAGAGAAGAATTATGCATTTTAATTGAACAGCATTGGAATTGTTTGAGATGGTCCAAGAGGGCATATGTAGAAATGATGGGATGAAATGGCAAGAAAAAACTTACGTTGAGTATTACAACCTCCTAACAGACAGATACGTTAGACTAAAGAGGAATATCCCAAGGGAAATGGTGGAAGCCCCATTGCTTGGATAATTTCTAATTAAACTAGACAAAGCACTTGAGAATATATTGTAAGGGAAAATCCTGTAATGGCAGCAGGCTGGACAGGGTGACCCTATAGGTCTTTTTCATTTCTAATTTCTATGATTCACTAATGATTAAGTAATTCACAGATAAACTAAACATCCGTATTGCTGGGTCTTATCCGAAACTCACCTCACCTATCAACCTTTTCAAATTTACCAATTAATAGTTAATTAGTTAATGTTTGTAAAGTGCTTTGAAGATGAAAAGTGCTAAGTGCTAAGTATTATTATAGAAATGGGGATAGATAAACTCATTTTACTTAATTTTGAACCCACTCAAACGCTCACGGAGGGCTCAAAATTCAGATTCAGGCTTGAGCATTATTGGGTTTGCCTGCCTTGTAGAGGGATGTTCGGTGAGGTTGTTAACGCTGTGATTAAAATACAGTTATAATTCTGATAATGCACTTATCACACATTTCTATATATGGTGCAGCAGTTATAATCCTGATAAAACGTGCATGAAAAGCTATTGTCCCTGTCCTTATGCAAGCTGCAGTGTACAATGCAAGCACTTTGCTCTGTAAGGGAATGCAAGAGGCACAGAGAATATGACAGCTGTTTTCCATCATGGCTTTTACCCTTCCAGTTTGTGCTGATTTTTTTTTTTTAGTATACTTAATAGCATCAAATGAATGAGTTAATATTCAGGAAGGAACTTCACTGAGAATTCCCAAACGGTTGTATTTTAAGTCCCTCTTACGACTGTACTTGCAAGTGGTCGCTGGTATGTGCTGTGACTTTTGTCACCTGGAAAGTGGCACAGTCTCTGGTGTGACAGAGGTGGCATCCAATGCGCACAGTGTGGCAGGTGCTCATGGATGCAGCCATGGTAGGTCTATGAATGATCTGTATGAGGGTGAGATGTAGGTGAAACTATATTAGAGCAAGTTGGGATAATCCCAATCCATCCTGCCTGAAGGCAATACCAGAATGAATGGATGAAAATAGTAAAGGACTAATGTTTGCTTTTATTTTCAAAATGAGCACAAAATAATAATAAAATACTAGTTTATGTTCAGAAAGCAAGACCTGGACAAAATAGAGTACAGCAGAGGTGGTAATTGGAATAAGTTCCGGTATGAATATTGCCTTAACTGGGTCCACATTACCTTTCCTTTGCCTTAACTGGGTCCATGTTGCCTTTCCATTGCCAGTTGCAGGAGGGCTTCTTTCCCCATCCCTGCTCATTTGGATATTCCTAGGAAAAAAATTTCAGTCTTTCAAATACAAGTTTGTAAATTGGAATCTTAAACTCATTTGTAACAGAGCAAACAATGCAGCTTCAGGGGGAGCTCACTAATGTCTGAGCATACAAGTTGAGAGTACAATGATGATTTGGGCAATAATACCACGTGGTTTGTGGTAGGTTTACTTGTTACGATGCTCGAACAATAAATCTTAGATATCAGAGCCTCAAACGAATAACCACAGTGAATGAGTACTTCATAGATTAAAATGTGTTGAATCTAAGAGTAATTTGAAAAGGCAGATACTTCTGTGTGAACCGAGGTTCCCCCAGTCTTATGGATGTGCTAGAAATTCAAAATGACAGCAAATATTTTAATAGGTATATCAAAGAGGTGATATAGCACAGAAGTGAAGAGCAAATATACATACGATTTGGGCCTTGAAGAGCAATCCAGGGATCTAAAGGCTTCTTGATGCAACTTCAATATTATTACAAGGCTCGGGGATGTGTTCTTGAGAAAAACAAAGATAGGGGAAGTTTGTGGTGAGTGGGATCAATTCCAGCTGGATTTATAAAAGGTAGATCACATCAGAGTAACCTGACATCTCTCTCTGGTAAAATAACTGATTTCTTGGACAAAGGAAATGCAGGAGCGCTAATCTGTCCGGACATCACTGAAGCACTTGATGAAGTGTCACATGGGAAATGTCTAGTTAAGCAGGAAGAGATGGGTCTTTGTGTGAGGGTGGTGAGGAATGGCTAAAAGGGGAGACGGCAACAGGTTGTGAAAGGGGAAGCATAGGGCAGGAGAAGGGCTCATTAGCGGAGCTCGTCAGGGATCAGTCTGACTCATCTTATTTAACATTTTCATTAATGACTTTGGAGCATAAATTAGGAATGTGCTAATGAAATGTTGGAGTTGACAAAGTTTGGAGATATTGCCAGTGAACAAGGAGAACCTGAATACACTGAAAAGAAAATGTGTGGCCTTGGGGTTGGAATGGGAGTTGTGAAACACAATTTTGTAAGGAAAAGCACCAGGACTCACAGGTAGGAAACATGAAGAGCTTTTGTTCACAATGTAACCTCATTGGTAGCAGTAGGCACGGATAAAAGGATGACTCGCAGGCACCAAAGAATTGGGAGAAATGTCCCTAAGATGCATCAGGTGAGATATTTTAACGGAGATGGGAAGCTGAATGTCATCGCATGGGCTGTCAGCGAGTGAATTTGAACTAGAGCGGTGCAGGGAACCGATGGTGGGATGAAAGAGGCCAAGAAACCTTATGTTATAAGAGAGGGTGAAAGGAGATTTAGCATGTCAAAATGGGGGCACAGAAGGAGTGTGATTGCTGTCAGTAAATGCATTGGGAACAGTTTCTAAATGCAAGTGCAACGGCAACACAAAAGATATTGGCTTTAGGCTGGTCTTGATGGAATATAGATACAAAACTGGAAAAAGATTCCTAGCTATCAGACAAAGGAGTCTCTGCAAAAGGCTTCCGGTAGGAGTAATGGGGACAAGAACAGTAGTGTGTTCAGAGATAATGTTAGATCAGCTTGTGGAAGGGATATTATCATTTACATGATAGTTAGGAAATGGACCCGATAACCTCGGCATTCTCATCCACTCTGTCTTCCTGTCTATTCATAGACAATACAGGGGTGGGAATGGGGCTAAACTCTCCAAATACAATATTCTGTGTTCACTCATTTATGGAAAAGCATTCCAGATTAAGTGTCAATTCCCTGTAACAGCTGAGAAATACCTAATCTTGTTGCATACTTTGGTGTGTTCCAAGAAAGGTAACAGGAAGGTTGATAATTAATTTAATATTAGACTCAAATGTGAAGCCCTGGTAATAAAGGCATGCTTTAAATAACAACCAGAAACCAACAGCAGGGTACCTGTATCTGCAGTGTAATGAACTAAAATTGTGGAGAAGGCCAGGTGAGATTGAGGACCAGGTTTCTCCTATGGTTTGTTTTCCATTGGCCACAGGTCCGGCCACTGCTGAATTCATCATCACCATAATCTTCACAAGGAGACAAAAAAAAAAATAGAAAAAAATTATAAGATCTTTGGAGTTCTGCCATGTTGTGGAGGATGTTTCCCAGGGTTTAATTTTTTGGTGCCTATGTTTGAAGCAGGGCTGTGGGGTCTGAGCCTCCTGGGCTGCCAGACTTCTACCTTTCAGCCTGATCTATAGAAGTTTTTATGTGCACCTGGAACATACAAAGCCATTTATAAGGGATCCGTAGCTTCTTACCATCCCAAAGGCGTTTACTGTCCATGCCCTGCTTGCTTTGCGTGACTCTGGTCCCTGGGCAGTGTGATGGCAGCTGTGCCTGCAAAAGCCTGAGAGCTCAGGGGCATCCCCCTGGTTTCTCCCTTGCCCAGCTGTGAGAATAACAGAAACCCATAATAATCCAAAAGTCACCTCTCTTTGACAGCGTATCCCAGACTGTTATATCCAGAAAAATGGCAAAGCTCCATCACCGCCTTCTCCACGTACCTGCTTGTTTCCCATCAACGGTGATCAGGGCTTTCCTTTGCAGGAATCTATGTTAGGAAAGAGCTTTCTTTGCTTTTGAGTTTCTCGTAATTTTTATTTAGATGTGCTTTCAGTACCACGAGCACCACAGCATCGGGCTCATCTCAAATAATGCCGTAAAACTACTCATAAAATCTCTGTCAAGAACCTGCTTATTACCGGAGCTTGAAATGCAGAAGAGTAGCAGACAAGCTACTGCTCCTCCAGGTGATGAGCAACTATACTTACAGGTGCTTGTCAATATTTCCCATCTTTTTGCTTTGCTTTTTGAATAGGTCCCATCTTGGTTTTCACCCCTAACGAATGTTCTCTTCCCTCTGCATCCGGGGAGCAGCGTAAGTGTGATGCAACCTCATTTGGTATTACTGGTAGAGGCTATTTTTTTTTTCTTTCCTCTTTATTTTTTTTTTTCTTTCATTCCAGGAAGGGTAAAGACAAAATGGAATATCTGGAAATGGCATAAAAGCAGAAATGGCATTTTTAAACAGAGCATATTAACAACATTAAAAGCTTTTGTCTGCATGACAGCAAAATGAACATATAGTGTTGTGGACTGGAACAGTTATATTGTAATGGCTTACAATACCCCCTGTGATGAGAGAATGCATCATTTTTAGAACTATTTGATTCACTTAATATACAGGCTGATGCAAACTGTATATAAAAAACATGTAAAATAGCATCAATGAATTTCAAAGTGAACAGCAGATTTTTCTTTGCAAAAACCTTGTCTTCTATGAAAGACTGGTTTTAAAAAATGAGCTGTGTTAATGACACGTGTAAGCTTGATGCATACAAAATATTTTTTCTTTTTTTTTAATGGCCTGCAGAATAAATTTGAGCATCAACACAATGCTTCACAGGCTTAACATTTCTCAGCTGCTATGAATCATCAGTGCTAATGTATTCACAACAGACGAGGACCAACTGCTGCTATCAAAGGACTTGCTTGAATAACTGTAATAACTGGAAAATTATTTTGATAGCCTGAAACAATCTAATATATTACAGAATTTTATTAAAATAATATCAAATCAAATTAGCCTGTATCCCCATAATGAATTAAGTAACAGGTTATGCTGATATTAATCTCAGCTAGCTTGCAGGCATTGCAGCAGGAACATTTAATAAGTTGGTCCCTGTTGCTCTGAACTAGCAGAAATCCTCGAATACCCGTGCTTATTCAGAGAAAATACATCAAAAGGCTCTCTCTAAATAATGTGCCCGTTTTTGTGCCTTTGGTGAAATTATTCATAAGGCAAAAAAAAAAAAAAAAATCTTTGGAAAATCTCATGAGAATTCTGATTAGCTGTTGACCTGTAGAGGAAGCTGTTTTTCATAATCCCCTAAACACTGTCTAATTCTTGCCTCAATCAGCTCTGGAAATGCTGGATTTACCTTAAAATAATGTGATAATGTTTTCTTATCATCTTTAAGTGAAACAGGCAGTAGCAAGATGGTTCCATTGCTTATTTTCTGTGTACTGTAGCCTAGCTCAGATTTAAGCCCTGATCTTTGATCCACGGGCAATTTACGGCTGTGTAGCTATGTAGTACACCCTGCGTATGTGCTGCAAGTGTCTGTATGCTCCTTCCTTAAAGGAAACTTTTTTTGGGGGGTGGGAGCATGCAATTAAATCTACTTGGTCTCAATTGTTGAGCGTCAGAAAACTTTGAATAAAGCCAGGGACGCTTGCCTGCTTTTCCAGCAGGGGCTGAGATTTCAAGAACTCATCACACTCAACAGATTTGGTTTTTTAAAAGGTAGGGGAAGCTCCTCAGTCATTCTGCCTCGTAAGTGTTAACGACAGGTTGGTGATGCTGTATAGCCTGAAGAGGTATCCAGAGCTGGCAGAGAACAAAAAGTGTGTAGAAGAGATGCTTTATCCTATTCATCTTTCCATTTTAAATTATAGTTACCATGGCCACTGCTTTTAGATTATTCAGGAGGTATGATTGCTACATACCCGTGCCTTCACTGTGCAGCGTTGGAAGACATGGAAATGTTAAACTACCCAAAGTGACTGAACTTTTAACTGTGCTAATTATTTATAACCACCCTCGGGATCTCAGTTTCCCACAGTGAGCTTACTAGGACCTGACAACTTTAGATATTCTGCAAGTGGCACCGATGTTATAGTCTAAACAGATTGTGTGACCTTCAGAGATTAATCAGTTAAAACATCCCTTATGAAGCTGTTTTAGATTATGCTTGACAGTAGCTGCTTTTGACAGTAGAAGGTCAGAATCAAAGTCCTTTTTAAGAACTATTCGAAGATTTATGTCTGCATCAAATACAGCAAACATGCGGAAATCACAGCAGAATGCTTTAGCCCTTGCGTCGCTCAGTACTGCGCTGTCGTCTTAGTTGTCTTCTTTTTATTATATAGTTTGGAATGCCCTCAATTAGGTTAAAATGTTTATAGACTACATACATACTTTCAAGCTCCTCTTCAATTATGCCGAGTGTTTCCTTTTTCTTTTTCCCTTTGATGAGGGGGTTTTGGGGACAAATCTTGAGAATTTTCACATGGCAATATGGGTTTTATTGCCACAAATTCTGAAGCCTTACAGACCAAAAAGGCTCCATCTGTGGGGGGAATATTTTAGCTTCAACAAGCTATTATTTTGCAAGGAGGAGCATCAAGCTAAGCCCATTGAATTAAAATGCCTTGCTCATGAAATATGTGATTTGGGGGGGGAGAAAGATGTTTTGGCAGTGTCTTTTTTCGGTGAAATGAATATTAAGCTCTATGGTTGATGTCTTAATGCCAAAACCCTTTGTGCCAGTGTAAAATTATCTTCTATTTCTCCAGTTTTGCATTAAAAATAATTTGGAATCGCTACAAACTGTAGTTAAAATTAGGACCATGCTCTTCTTAAAAATGCTATACCCTGAGCAGACTGAGCCCATTTGTCACGACTGTGGTGAACCTGCAGCGTTCAAGTGTGTTGGACACATAAATACCTGTTATCTGTATATTTACCAAGATACAGAGAAACAATATATCCACGTAAGCCTGTTGTAGAGAGAGGCAGTATTTCGACAGAGCACCTTTTCTGTCTGAAGAGTACAATTCTGGTGTCTGGAGGACACTGGCCATTGCATCTGAGCCCACATTCCTCTTGCACGTTTGTTGGAATAACCTGGCTAGACAGGACCCACACAAGGTTAGTTCAAGGTACCTGTGATAAGATCTCTTTTTTTGGTTGTTGTTCTTTTATGTAAATTCAGTGCTTGTGAAATATGCTGGCTTTGACAGCAGCCAGGACACAGAAGTCCCCTCTATAGACACAAGTGGGGTCCACGGTGGGGAGCTGCAGCCCTGGATCCCCACTCCAGCCAGGTTGATGCTGCTGGTGAAGCCATGCCAGCTGGGAAGGGGTTCACGTGAGCTGGATACTCTGGGCATCGCACAATGTTGTTCACACAGGTTACAGCAGGTGTTTGGTGGCAAGGACTTCATACTGTGCCGGGTCTTTAATGGATTTGAACAAGTACACGAATGCTGTGACAGATGACCGAGTCGCAAGGAGTGCAGTTTTTCCTGAAATGTCTATTTATTTACTAAGAAATTATTATTTCGGAGAAAGAGCTTTTTGTTGCTGTGGCTGTGAGAACACACCACGCACCTCTGTGCACCTTCAGGGCTGCCCGTCTGCAGCTGCTCATTGCTCCACCAGGTGGGCGACATTTTGGGATTCACCCGTTGTCTTCTCCAACAGTTGTCCTGAAGCCTGTGGAGCCTTCCCCAACCATGCGTTTGTATTGTCCACCTCAAATCCTTCCTTTTACCAGCCTTCCTGCACTCTGCCTTGCCTTTCTGATCTTTTTTTCCTTTGGGATAGAATCCATCCAAGTAGTGGATAGCTGCAAGCCAAGAGGAGAGGTTGTCTTACATCAGGCAAAGATAAACTCCAGGTTTCTGCATGATCTCCATTGCACACCACTGTGTGTGTCCCACCTGGGATTTCCACGTGCTGACCCATTTGCCCCATCTCGATCCAGCTTCTACCACTGTATGGAGCTACCCACGCGACAGCCTGAGGCTCTTCTGGTTGACATCCCAATAGCTGGAACTTATCTCTCCTTCAAATGGGCTTCAGGAAACAGAAGTTTAAAATGCAATATGCTGGGTCAGGAAATTGTAGCCTTTCTCCCTTGAACTCAGAGAGTGCACCTAGTGAAAAAGGAACCACTGTGGTGCTTTGATATTTCCTGTAGATTTGAAGAAGGGAACAGATGGTGAAAATGCTTGGCTTTATTTTGGAGTATATTAAGAAAGGAGTTGTTCTTAAGACTGTTGTTTTTTGAGGTGATTGTGCATGTTCGCTTATATATAAGTACATATTTATCTTATATACCTATTTTGTTTGGTGTCAAATGATAAAAAACATTAGAACCATTTTTGACCAAATCCCTGCTTATGTGGTTAATGGGAGCAGCAGCAATTTTTTCATAAAGCAGCACTCTGCAAAGTTCATTTTATGCCAGAGCAGCTTTTCTAGAACCAGTTTTAAAGTTAATTATCAAAGGCAGACATCTTCTATCCACCGCCTGTGGCCCCCCGCTGGGTTTGTTGTTCAGCTTTCCTTGGGAAAGAGTCGCTCTACAGAAGATCATCTTCATGGTGTCACAGTCCAGGGAGCCGAACACGTCCGAGCTAATCAGCTTAGAACATCAGTACCATCTTAATGTGGGATTTGGGACCTTCTGGATGCAGGGTGAGAAGCTGAACTAGTCTGCAAGCACATCACTTTATTCCTTTTGCTTTAAGCAAGAATAATTTGCTTTTTTTCTCTCATCTTTCTTCCTTGTTGTTTTGCCCCTGAAAACTGTGCGGCAAAAGCAACCTCCAGGGTGGACACTAAATCTTCTGATGCAGGCAGAGCAGTGATAACATCTGAACTGAGGGTGCTTTTCCAGGGCATGCTTGACAGATGTAGCAGGGCCTTTTAGGATTTAGTACTGGAGCATATCTATTACCCGCGCTGCAGCACAGCTTGGCAGGAGCTGTGTGGTAATCTCCCATGAATTCTGTCTGACTTATCAGAGCATCTGAACAGGTTCCTGCAGGATGCAGAGTCACTGCACCAAGTTGGGGAGAGACAGACCGTACACTTCGAACTCCTCTTAACTCTTGCTGGCTCAAAGCCTTTCCATGTCGAGGTGGTGATTTTCCTTTCTGGACTTGATGCCTTTCCACCTCTCCTCCTCGTGCTTCCCCTTCCTTGTTCTCTACTTCCCTCAGCATATGATTTCAAGGAGCAGAATCTAATTTCTCCATATCTGAGAGGGTAAGAGTAATTGCTTTAATGGCGTGGCAGCCTGCCTATTTCTTTGGCAGAACAGAGTAAATATGATACATGTGGTGGAATTTAAGCTTTTACTGGTTGTAAGTCCAGGACTCTGTTACATGCAGGAGTGTGTGTTTAACAGCTTTATTCCCCATCTTCACTGTATGTATTTTATCTCGGTCTTAGCGAGCAGAGTATTCAACGTTCAGTCTTCATCTGCGATAACAATTACCTTAGCGTTTTACATTTTTTACATATACTCCCACACGCACGCACTCGTGTGCGCGCACACACACACGTATATATTAAAATCCACCCCACCAAGATGGATCACAAACACAAAATTGTTTAGATCACAGATTAAAGTTTAATTTTGGAGTTTTGCTCTAGGGTTAGAATTAGCT
The DNA here is from genome assembly GCA_013400335.1 of Eurystomus gularis. Classification (NCBI taxonomy): domain Eukaryota; kingdom Metazoa; phylum Chordata; class Aves; order Coraciiformes; family Coraciidae; genus Eurystomus; species Eurystomus gularis. Next base: position 190,170 of record VZZY01024374.1, read on the forward strand.
TCCGAGTGTGAGTTGCATAGGAGGCGCTGTAATTTGTTTTAAGGATAAGGCCTTCAGGCTGCTGTGCATAAAATGAGCATGATTCCTTATTCCCACGGTTGATTTTTGAATGGAAGTGCAATTAGAATTTTTTCACCCAGAAGCGCCTACAGTACAGAGCAAAGATAATACCTTGAATGCATATCAGCTTGGGGAACTTCTCCTGGAATTTTATTTATTGTTCACCTAGCACTAATTCAAAAAAGAGCCATGCAAACCCTAACAATACACTTGCTCTTTAATTTGGAGTCTAGTGTGTGTGTAGAGACTCTTGCAGGGGCTTTATTATCACCGAGCGAGATTTCAGTGGTGAATTTTAATGTCAGATGCAGAAATGTGCAACCGGTTATTTCTGATAGAATGGAAACTATTACAAACAAAACACTGATGTAGCAATGGCCTCTGTTAATCCTCAATTGCTGCAGATATTTTCCTGTCACACCAGGAAGCTGTACTGCCGACTGGTATTGAATAGCCACCATCTGCATATGAGAGGTATGTAGATGATATTTTTTCTGATTATCGATGCCGATCACATTCGTCTTCCACTGGAAGAACTGAACAATCGATACTCGCAGAATATTCATTTAACCTATGAAAGAGAGGTGAATTCCTGCATCCAATTTTGGGATGTCATGGTCACTAAAGAGCCAGATTCTGCCATTTCCACTGCATGATATCAAAAAGATACTGCCTTGGGTAGACACATGTTAGACATCACCTCAGTCACTAGCCATGAAAAGAAGGAAGGAAGCAGGAATTGATATCAGGGTTTGGGAAGTCTGCCGTGTTAAAATATTTGTTTTTTTCTTCTAAGAATTTTTCTGGAAATGTATATGTGTGGGTACTTGTGTGCATAAATATAGGAGCTAAGCTAACAACGCCCCACTAAGGCCGAATTTGGGCTATTTAGGCCTCATACCTGGCCTGTGTGGGAATCCAGATGGGCCTGGGTGTGCGTACCAAAATCTCAGCACAGCACTTCTGAGGAGCTGGACTTCATTAGGATTTTCAGAGTCCAAGAAATACCCAGGGAAAGTATGATTTAGGCCAATTGTTACAACCATATTTTTTTAAAGGCAAGAACAATCTTCCCCAAAAGGTGCGTTTGCAACAGGGTCTCAACACGCTTTGCAAAGACTTTTGTTGCCTTAAGGACTTTTCCCAGTTCAGTGAGTGATGCAGTGGGCAACCAAAGCCAGGCAGATGTGAATGAGCCCTCCTTGTTGTGGGAAGAGATATTGGGCCATACCCTGTGGGCACGCAAGTCCTTGCACGCACTGCTCCCAGGGCTGGGGGGGCTTGACAGAGCTTCCAGCAATGCTAAAACCTAGCCCATAGCTATTTCTTCCATTTGAAAAAGGATGTTTTTTTCTCCCTTATTGAACAATCAAAAAACTTTCTGACATTTATTTTGATGGGAACAAAAAAAAGAAGAAATCTATTCACTTATTACAAGGACCGGGAAGCATAAATCCAGCTTGGCTCTCAGACACCTTACACACAAATTGTATTCAGGTAAATGGTCCCTAAAAATGCCTTGATAATACAATGTACATCATAGCTGCTAGAAAGGAAATGTAAAGCTCCCCATTACAAAGGATAATACAAAGAAAGAAATGTATTTTCATTATCCTCCCATAGTTTCAAAGTATCTCAAGATTTGATTCAGGTCCTAAAGATGATATGAAGCAATATCTATGTTACCTTTGAGTCAACTACCATGTCTTGACACTTGATCAGTCTGTAAAAGCTCCTGGAAGAATCAGAAACAAACAATTTTATTCCTAAAACAGGAACTCGTGCAGCAGCGCGAGCAAGAATGTTTTTTTCTCTCCCCTAAATATGACTGCAGGTTCTGTAGTGCATTTAATCAGAACACTGAGGTCAAACGCGACATTTTTGTACAGTCTCTTTTAGAAATATGACCTAGATTAAAAAAAAGAAAAAGAAAAGAAAATCCCCAATAAAGACACGTTTTGAAAATTCCAAGAAACTGTGTGCATTGAGGGCATCTTGTCCATGCCAGTTAGAAGCGAGAGGCATATTTAAACCAAGGTGCTGAATAGGTCTTTAACTTTATGCCCCACATTTGCATATGCAAATTGAGATGTATACAGGCTGTTGTTATTTTTCCTATCTTGTCGTTCCATTTCTACTTGCCCTAGAAAAATTCCATTTCTAAGAATGGTCTTATTGGTCACTATACCCATGCAGGTTTATTTGGTTTAGTCCTAAGTGGAGATTTTAATCAAGGGTCTTAAATCCCAGACAGAACTGTTGGAACTACTGGAAAAACCACAGAGAGCTCTGCAAGAGTACTACCCACCATTTGCTTGGAAAATTGAAAGGCTTTTGCTGGTTTTGCTCAATATTGATGGCTTGGGTCCAAAGGGGAAATATTTTATCTTGTTCTGTTTGGGGCAGATGTTCTTGTTGGGGTTTTGGTGGGTTTTGTTGTTGTTTGGTTTGGTTTTTTTTAAATGGCAAGAGGTTCTCTTTCATTCTGTGTTTTCCTCAAGCACCCAAACACAGCAACTTCTTCCTCTGGCCTGATATCACAGGAAGAAAACCTTACCTGCGGCAGGACAAAATCAATCTAATTTAACTAGCAGAAAAAGAAAAAAAAGTTAGTAGGATGACCAATTAATTTGAAGCATGTTTTGAAACCACATTGCTTTAGAGTAACCTCTGGGTACATAAAGGAGTAAAAGGAGCCTGATCCGTCCCCTGAGGAGGGGATGTCCTGGTTGAGGAGAGGCTCTATGCTCACCCCAGCCATGAAATGGAGAGCTCAAGGGTTGATGATGCAGCATGTGTTTGCCTGAGCTGCTTCAGGAGTCATTGCTCTTCCGTTTCCCACTTACTGCCACAGTTAAGGACAAAAGTATGTTAAGATAATGCTAAGTGTCTGCCCTGGACCATAGCATGGAAAGTGATTTTTAAAGAGAGGAGAATTAGTGAGTGAGAACCAGCGTACTAATGTTTCTACTATAATGTGCAAGAGCATAACACCCTATGGATGATGGCCCCACATACTCCCATGAAGTGGGGCACGTCTTCCTTTGCAACCCGCAATCTACCTGGTGAATTAAAGGAATAGCTTAATTAATGCTGCCAGTAGAGGGAACTGATGTACATGTGAGTAGATGCGGCAGCATTTCTTCAGGGGAAAAAAAAGGTTTAAAAATATAAACACAAGCAAATCCTCTGTACTTCAAGAGGAGGTCAGAGGTACCATTTCCAGCTCACAGCAGTCAATGGCTGGGGAGCAAGAAGGGAGGGCCTGGTGCTGTTTCCTTATTGAAGAGTCCCACCTTCTTCAATAGCATTACTCACAGAGTAAGTTACAAAGGTGGCAGAATCCGGCACTATGTGAACATGTATGCACGGTGCTTTGAGAAAAGAGGTTTTGGATCATTTTGGGTTTTCGAGAGCTCTGATCACAGCTTGAAATGGGCTATTTGAGTCAAAGCAGCAGGGTTTGTTGTTGTTTTTGTTTTTTTATTCTTCTTGAGTTCCTTTGCTGTAGATTTATGTAGCATTCATCTTAAAACCACAGAAGGGTTAGGATATTGAGGTGAGCTGCTAATGAACTGACTGATGTCCCAGTCTTCTTTGTGTTTACTCCCTGTGTGGGCAGCAGTGCAAAGAGCAAGGGGCAGGGCTGGGAGGTGAGGGAGGAAGAATCGGACAGTGTCAAGAACAAAATACATATGCTTTCAATGACAATAAAGAAAATTTTTTAAAAGGCTGATATTAAATAACCGCTCGATAACAAAAATCCCTGAGCAGGTCTGAATAGAATTTTGGAAAGGTTCTGCTCAAAGTTGTTCTTGCTGAAGTTACTATGTTTGGAAGCGGCTGCCAATTTAGAGAGTGGCAAAGCTGGATAAATGAACAAAAATTAACTGCAGGGAATGTGATAAATTTGTTCACCTTTCAGAGAAACCCAGCTCTGACTGGCAAAAAGCCTGACTTCAGTTGGAGCCATGGATAACCCCTTTGAAATCCTTTATTTCAGAAGTTTCAATGAATGCCTTTATTTTTTGGTATCTGACATTCCTTTGTGCATAGACAGCAAGAAAGTAATTTGGGTAGAGCTCAGATTTTTGGGGGATAGCATCGACACTTATTTTGAGGTGGATGGTCATTCCTAGTTCTGCTAGTCAAACGCTCTGGTACTTCTTTTTGGGGACATGTGAAACTGGGAGTAAGGACAGATGAATTACTGAAGATAGAAGTGAGAACACTGTCTCCTGCTTCCTAATATTAAAACCCAGCTCAAATGATATACCTTTCTTCAGGTTCTGAAATACTGGGGCAAACAGTTGATGTATTTTGTTTTGCAGGTTTTTTTCCTCTCTCTTTTTTTTTTTTTTTAAATTTTCCTTTCCCAATTCAGGTTTCCGGATAGGATTGAAACTGAGTGTGCCAAAAATACCAGGATAGAAGCTGTTCTCATGGGTGTTTCCATCTGGAATCTAATGTAGAAATGCCAGAAATCCTGTAGGAAAACCTGTTCTCGTGTGGTTTCCTGCCCGGTTCAACGGTTTTGATATGTTGGGAGAGTTTGGATTAGCAGCAGATAAGCAGAGAAACTAGATCTGAATGCCAAACTTTTTTTGAAGTTTTTTCCTCCCCACTGGAAGCATTACGAGGCCCATAGGCATAAGGTATATAGTCTCTTCCCTGCTGGGTAGGGTTTTAAAGCTGGCTGCATAGTAATAAACAAATGCATAAATATATTCATGAATGAGTAGGGCTTTGCTCTTCACTTCTTTGCAAGGCCATTTTAACCAACTCTGCTATTTGAGATAATCTTCGGTTATTTGTACAAATATTTGTATGTTCAGAAAGTTTGATGTATCCTAGCAAGAACATGCACTTGGAAAGTTATTTTTCAACTGTTTACTTTTTTTTTATTTGCCATTTAAACTTCTTAGTGAGTGGGCATGTAGGTATGATGAGCTCAAAGAAACCAATATGAGGTTTCTTTGCAAAGGGTGCTGAGCCCTCACCCAAGACGTATTGCAGATTGTATTTTCCTTTCCCTAATTTTGGTCCAAGTGTACCAGCAGGTAATATCCAGACCCTGGAGATGCTGAATCCTCTCAGAGGCAAGAGGATCTCCAGTAGCCAAATGCTTTTTTTCTTGCCTCTGTGAGAGGAGGTTCCTGGCTCCGGCCAAGGGTGAAGCTCAGTGGGAGCTGGGGGTGTTTCCTCTGCCTCTCACAGAGCCCCTAATTTTTCAGCTGTCATTTTCAACCCTTTTCCAGTCGTCATCTGGATGCTACTGCAGTGGGTCTTTCAACATCTTGTCTGTTTGTCCCTGACACTGATGCCATATCTTGCTGGTCTTAACTTCCGGTGAGCAGTTCTATGTTGACTTTTGCCGGCTGGCAGAGGCCCACCCAGCCTCTCTCCCACTCCCCCTCCTCAAGAGAACAGGTGAGAAAATAAGACAGAAGAGCTTGTTGAACAAGGGAGATCCCTTACTAGTTAATGTCATGGGCAAAACAGGCTCGACTTGGGGAAAATGAATTTACTGCTGATTGCAATGGGTTTGGACAGCGAGAAACAGAGGCCAATTAAAACAACACCTCCCTCCCCAAACCCTGCTTTCCCCCAGGCTCAGCTTCACCCCTTCACTTCCGACTGCTCCTCTGCCTCGAGCAGCTCAGGGAGAATGAACTGGGAGGCTGTGGTCAGTCCACAACAGCCCCTCTCTGCCGCTCACCCTGCCCCACCATGGTGGTCTCTGCACTAAGCCTGGGGCACCACCACCATCTCCTCTTCTGCTCTCCCCTCAGGGCTTTCATGGCCACCACTCCCGCCATTTTGCCCCCCTCCTGCCTTTTTGCCCCCTCATGCCTTTTCCTTCCCTCCCGCCTTTTTTGCACCCTCCCGCCATTTTGCCCCCTCATGCCTTTTCCTTCCCTCATGCCTTTTTGGCTCCCTCTTGCATTTTTGCCCCCTCACACCTTTTCCTCCCCTCATGCCTCCCTGCCAGGCATCATTTCACCCTCTCTTAAGGCCCCTTCCCCTGAGGTGCTCCTGGCTGGCTGAGGGGCTGGGCTGTGTCCTGCACTGCAGCCATGGGGACCAACTGGTACCGGCCGTGCCCAAAATGGGGCAACTCCAGCTTCTCCTCACAGCATGGCTGACGCCTGGACACCCACAGCCGGTACGACCACTGATAACTTTGTGGGTGGGAGACTGTTCATCCCTGTTACTTAATAAGTGATACAGGAAAATGGCAGCTTCTGGGAGAAGCGAGCCCCAGCACGGGTGCCATGGCCACCCCTCCCTTAAGTGCGGTGAAGCTGTGGTGGTGAGGTGAGGAGGCTTCCTCAGGTAGCACCTGCTGCAGGCAGTGTGCTGAGGAATAAAAAAATCTTCCAAACTGAATTTGCAAATTCAGCTTTTTTCACCAAGGGACAGTGAGTTCAGCTCTGATAACAATGCCGGGTGGAGGGCGACTTCGGAGGGAAGCTGGTCTGCTGTGGTGGCCCGACGTTGAAACCAGGTGTGAGACCTTCAGGAGCAAACAGAGAGGCCCTTTTTTATTTTTATGTTATTTTATTTTATCTTGTGAATCAGGTTTAGCCTCTTTTGTTGCCAAAGCGTGGAATCCTGCAGATCCTCCGCTCCTGGCACTTCCAGAAATTGAATTTCTGCTGAACGGAGCCCTGACACATTTAGTCCCTTGTATAGAGCTCCTTTTATCAGGGCAGTCGTAGGCGAACACACGCTGAGGGGCTTTCTTCTGCTTAATGCCGCTCCTCCGTGCAGCCACTACGTATAGAAGTGGAAACCTCCCCCTTTGCTGTACATGCACGCCTGAGAGCATCGGTATTATATTTGCACAGGCCAACGCTTACCTGCCAGAAAGCTGTTTATTTTTGCAGCTCCCTCTCTTTTTGAGCTCTGTCTGTACTGCTGTCGTCCCCCGCCATAGACACGCATTAACTCCCTGTATCAGCTGTCGGTAGTGATCTGTGCAGAACGAACATCTGTATTAAGTTTGCAGAGCTAGTCAAAATGTTTACCAGGACTATTTAATAGGGAGATCAATAGTAAGTGCCTCTCTGTTTGTTTTAACGAAACCAAATTGGTTGCAGAGCAAAACCTTTTTAGAACAACAACAACAACAAAACCCAGCTCTGGCTTTATTCCAGCTCGGTGTAACAATGCAAGGGGGGAAAGGGCATTCCCGAGCACTTGCTCAGATTTATTTTCATTATGCAGTTATTAGGGTAAGGGAGCAGTAGGTGGCTGTTGTCACTGGGAGACCCTCTCCCTATAAAGCAAGCTTGCTCGGCAGTTCGTTTGGAGGTATACTGATTTATGACTGTCAGCTCCTGCCTGACAGTGTCCTGACAAGTTCTGCTAGTAGAAACTTGTTCAAGCTTGAAGTGACACTTCTGTGCTGCTGGTTTTCCTTCCCCAGAGAGGAACTTGCTCTCGACCATCTTGATTTTGGTGTCACGCTGAATTCCCTCTAAGTGTGTTTCCTTGCCTGGGGTCTGACTTTTTACCGGAAGCCAATATATTAAATCACTTCCCCAAATTATCATATTGGCTCCTCGCTGAGGGGCTGTTTACCATAGATTTCAGACCACTGGTTGGCCCACGTAATGCCTGATTTGGAAACTGGTAGCATCTCCAGTTGGTAGCTGACAAATTCTGTCAGTTTGAGTCTGGCACAAAATATCAACGGAACGTGGGGAAAAGGGGAAAATGGATTATTTTCCATTTTCCGGAAGATAGCTGCGAAGGGCTGTTTCATTACATGCATGCAAAATAGATGCTAGCTGTGTTTTGGAAAAAAATAATTGAATTTGGAAATCATGACTCGTAGTTAGTGTGGTAAAAAACCCCAAATTCTGTGATCTCTGATCTTGCTAAAATATAGGCATGTGCTTGAATCTAAGCACTGTCGTGCCTCTTCCCCTTGTGCTTAAACACGCCTATTAATAATTAGAGGGCTGGATTTATCTCCTAACTTTCCAAACAGCTGGCGTGGGTTTTATTCCATTTTCTTCACCTCCTATAATGTTGTGATATAGCAAAATAGCCATTTCTTACTCTTTATTCTAAAGAATTCAGAAATAAGTGAAATAGGTCTCTGAAAATTAGCACTGCAGGCACATGAAATAAATGGTAGTCTATATGGCTGCAACCAAATAAATATGTTTTGCAGGTTTTGGGTGAGAAGGTGGTGGTAAGTGAAATAGAGAGGAAGGAGCTAAATATTCTGGCGAGTATCATGAGTGATGGGGAAGGCTCCAGAAAAAAGTTAGAAGATACCAGTCATCATCTGCAGAAAGAGATAGAGACATGTCAGAAGTCTTTGAGTGCATTTATCCCATTTCAGGTACTTTGTATCTTTTACAAATGCAAACTGATTGCAGTTTTTGAGCTGTAAAATACGCCACGATCCCTTCAGTAGATAGTTTTAGTGAGAAATGAACTGTCTACCCAAGTTGCACTTTCTCTGGCTTCAGCTTCCAGAATTGGGTCTTCTGACGACTTTTTCTCATGTCCCATAGTATTCAATTTTGGGGACCTGTCACATAAACTGTGATCGAGACCCTCTGCCACCTTTTGTTTGATAAGCTATAGGAAAGGCTGTCTGTGAATACTTCATGATACGACATGTTTTCTTGTTCCTCTTTGGACCTTTACAATTAACCCATTTCCTGCTTGAACATTTGCCTCCAGGGCTTTCCATCTGTTCCTGTAGCAGTTGCAGCTTTGCCAAAGGCCCTGGCAGGACAACCTCCCTGCTCTTCCTTGAAAGTTCTGTTCATCCCAGGTCTGTGCTGGGCTCTCTGGTTACCAGGTTGTACGGAAATTTTATGATCAGCTGATAATAACCATCTTTTTGGCATGGCTCAGAGTAGTGGTGGTGGTCTTACGGTATGGTTGGCACTCTTTGTTCCTGGCTGGACAATGGTGTCTTGTCGAGGTGCATATTGTTTGGTTTACAGTTTGCCAGATGGTTCAGAGTGCTTAGTGTGCTCTTTGATCTCGCTCTCCTGCAAGTCTCCCTGTCACCTGCAGGCTTTATTAATAATGATTTTATTCTGGGTTGGTTTTCAAACATTGACTTAAAATGTTAAATAGCGTGAGACTGAGGATTGGTGCTGCTGGCCCAGTTAAAACCATTCCTACTCAATTTTCAGCCTTTTACTCCCAGTTATGTTTTTAAACCTAAAGTGCCAATTTTAATCCATTTTAATTTGTGCTTTATTCAGTTTATATCGTTCTACCTACCAATTCAGAAATGTGCCTTACAAACACCTTACTGCAGTACACCCTTATCAGCCTGATCTGTGATGTCAGTTAAAAATCACCAAACCCAAAGAAATCAATTTCATGTAAACTCCGTACTGCTGGAAACTATTTGTATTTTCTCCTTTTGTATTGTAAGACATGATTCTTGGATTAACCATCCCATTACCTTACCCAAGACGTGACAGTCCTGACAGTTCCTAGAGGACCCCATCTGCTTGTCTGAAATTTGGGAGAAATGTTACTTTGCTTTGGTCCTCTGGAGTCCTGGAAGTCCATTTGAGTCCCCACAGGGTGAAGAGCTTCCATGCCCGTTCTTTGAAAACTCTTAACGCACATTTTCCAACTGACTGACTTCAAAATATCTCTTTTCTAGCTACTGTTTTAAACTCCTTTGACTCATTGCTGAGATTGAGTGTGATTCATTATTTTTAGACAATATGCATATAGAGTCTGTTTCCCAAATATGGAAGACAGGTATTCATTGAATTCTTCTATGTTTTCCTCATTATTGTTACATTTTTACTATTTTCCTTCAGTAACAGTTGACAACATTTTTATTCTCAATATGCTTTTAAAAGTCCCAGATATCCTTTCCTCATTGATTTTCTCTTTCTGACTCCCTTTGTCAGTTTTCTGCAGTTATTAGCTTTTGGTTTATAATTGTTATTATCAGTTTTCCTTTGTATCATTAGTTCTTTGTGTTGAAATAAATGTGTTTTCATTCTATGTCTACTTTTACACTGAAAGCAATTTTTAAATACCGTCAGTTTCTTTCTTAGTTGTGGAATTGTGGCCTTTGAAATCTAGGAATATATTCTTAAGACTGTTCTGATTAGCATGAAAAGGTTCCTCTGTAGCTGATATTGCTCAGAATTATTTCAGCATTGTGAAAATGAATTTTTTTTCAACAGCAGTTACACTTGCGAATGTACATACCAGACCCGCCCCCCGCCCCCCCCCAACCACACGCGTTACTTTGGACTTGATTCTGTACATTGACAACAAATATGATCGAGTCATGATCGCTGGCACTCGAGTAACCATGAATTTTTACATCTGGGACCAGTTCCTCTGTATCTGTCATTAGGCAGCCTACCCCAAGCTGGGCTGAGTTAGGAAATTGGCTGCCTGTAATTTTTTAAATTCTGAGGACTTTTTAGCACTGGTAGCCTGAGAACACCAGCATATGCCATTCAGATTGAAGTCCCATATGTTAACACAGCTTTTTTTACCAACACATGGTAAATAAGTCTTTAAAGAAGCTGGTCATCCTGTTTTCGACGGTGTTTTGGTGGTGTGTAGCAGGCACCAAAGAGCTCACTGCCTTCTAGTTTATTTGTAAGAACATAGATCCACAAGCAGTCAAAATCATTTACATCTGATTTGCACAGGCTTGCAGAGGTCAGGAGGTTTTGAGACAGCATACCACACCCTTTCTTTTTTGCCCACTTGAGGCCTCCGAGTTGGGTTCTAACCATTCATTTTTATGTTCTGATCATGTGAGTTTTTCCCAGAAATACTAACCAAGCCAAATTTATGCTCATCAATCAGCAATTCTAATTCCTCTTGTTTATTATCCAACTTCCAGCAGAAGTGTAGAAGCAATTAAATAATTTCATCCCTTTGTGTAAGTAGATGCTTTTGTAGTTCTGTTCCCAACAGCACGGTTTTTGAACGACAACCAACACCCTGACATGATTTACCTTGGCAGTGATTACATATGCAGCATTTTCTGACTTTTTCTGTTCATAGGACAGGAGGAGCCTTCTAAGATCATATATATACACTTGCTCCTGCTCATGTTGACCAAGTGCCTCTGCAGAGGTGTTTTCTATAACTTCTGGACAGGGATGCACTCACTGTCTACCCCTAAAATCTTCTCTTGGTCCTTCATATAAACTTCCAAATCAGCAGGTAAGTATTTCCCCAATTTTCTGCCTTGTCTAGTCCCTGTGTGGCCATTTTCACTCTTTCCCGCAGGGAGTAGCTACGTTTCCTAAAGAAGATTGTTCGAAACTGTTATACTTTATTCTTCGTTACATCTGTGATTGCACTTCCAAGACACAGTTTTGTTTCTTTTAGCTTCATTACCGCTTGCTCATCCTTCTGAAGAAATCTTTTCAGCGGATGAGAAAATAGAGCCCATCCGCTGCGGCTCAGAGCCACGCTCGCTCTGCCAGCCAGCGCTGCCTTGGTGTCCTCTGAAAATGGAAGTTTCTCAGATGCCTTCTTCAGACTTGCTCTGAAATTGCTCTGTTTGCTGGTTCTCTTTGCCTGCTGCAATGGATGGATGGCAACTGATGGATGGATTCAGGGGAGCTGCTTAGTGCCAGCTTGCCCCTCGCTGTGGCAGGTAAATCAAGTCTGGCTGATTAAAAAAGAACCAAGGATTTGAGACAGGGGCTCCTCTCTCAAGGAACCAATAAAGAGGCCTTTCTTACCTGGCATGTCTGAAGGTCCCAAAACCAGAGACAAATGATCAGCAGGATCAGGCATATAACTCACCAAGATCTTTAACCTCTGAAATACCCCTGTTTACATCTCTTGAGGCAGGAGGAGACAGGGAGCTTGCAGCGTCAAACAGAAGTGGCTCTCACCAAGTTATTCACTGCATGAATGTTGAGAGAAAAAATGGTTTTGCATCTGTCCCTTTTGAAAGACCCTTCTCCCACCGTTAGCCCGGCCAGATGACTTCCCAAGGGCTCTCTTCAAGTGGTAAATAGAACTGTCGCCAGCTACAACAGCCTAAAAAGGGACGAGCCTGGTGGCAAATACATGACAAAGGGCCAAGTTAACTCTGATTGTGCTTTAATGTGCCCATTAAAGGGCTAACTCTCCGTTAAGTGGCTGCTGGTATGGGTACCACCGGTCAAACAGGAGGTGAAGGACCGTAGTTGCCCCTCCCAACACCAGCGCTGAGCTCAGGCTTGCGTCTTGAGCTCCGCCTTTTCCGCTGCGAACTAGCGTGGACCAGACGAGTGTTAGGGAGGGTTTTCTCCTCGCTTGGCCTTGAGTTGCTTTTTCAGGCTGAGGCTCTCTGAGACTCGAGTAGGAGCTGCTGAGTTGGGGCTTCACATGCAAGCGTGGTGGTGCACGGGCTCCTTTAAATGCCAGCATAATAGGAAGGACACGTTAAAAACAGAGAAAAAGACAAGTGCTTGGCGTCATCCTATTCCCTAATAGGATTCTCTCCGCATTGCCTGCCTCCGGTAGGTACTTAGCAGGGTGACGTGAAAATTGCTGACCTTCAGCTGGATGGCTGAGGCACCCACTGGCCTCCTGAGGCACAACCAGCCTCCAGGTGTGTATCTTCACTTTTTCCTGCGTATTCACTCCTCTCTTTTTATTTCTTTGCCTTTTTTTTCTGTGTCCCTACCTATATATTTCTTCATCTTTGTCTGCTTCGGTGATGCCTGCAGGCAAAGCCTCCAGGGTTAGGCTCAGCAGAAAGAGGGGTGACCACTAATCCCTTTGCTCAAGGAGGTCCTGCTGCAGCCAGAGAAGTCCCAGGGGCCCTTCACGGTTTTATTCTCAGGGTGCTGCTCACAGATGCTGCGAAGCCAGGTAAACACCTCTCCTTCTCTTGCATACACGTTGCTTTCTCCTTCTAAGTGATGATTGCGATTGGACCCGTGTTGCGGAGAATATATTTCAGTGTATAAAAAAACACCTCATCCCTTTGAAATGGCAGAGGATCGTATTTCTTTTAAACCACACCTAAATCAGCTTCCGAAACCCTGAAATATATCTGGACAAATCAGATTTATATGAAACAAGAAAAAATATAGTTATTTTAGTAGTATTAAATTGAAGGCTCAATGTGGTTGTTCTTGGGCTAACTGATGCTTGGGAAAATGGGGTTTAGATCGTTTTCAGAGATTCCCCTTTCTTTGCTAACAGAGAAAAGGGGCAAGAGGCTATTGCTTGTGTTTGTTCCTAAAGCAAATCACAGTAGATGGGTCCAACTTCAGACCGATCGGCCTTGACAAGTTTCCCTTCAATTCTTTTTTCTGTGCAGCTTTAGAAATCTTTGAGCAGTGAGAAGCACAAAAGGTAGAAAGTTAACAAGACTCCACGGGGCTGTGAGATGGTACCTGACAGGGGAGGAGAGGTGCTCCTGCCACTAAAATAGGCAACACAGGGGAAGGTTTTGTGCTTTTCTGAGAAACTGGGAATCTTGTTATGGGCTAGGAAGATCTGGCCTGCTCAGATACACGATGCTTATAGCAAAAGGTCTGGTTTCATTAGCTGGATGTTTTCAGGAGGTTTGGTATCATTTTCAAACGTGATTTTTGAGTGAGTTTATTCCCAGGAATCAGTACTACAACTGAGTTATTTTGCTGGGGAGTTGGGAGGTGTTTCGACTCAATTTGGGGTTATGAAACAATTGCTGGAGGCAGGGCGAAAAGAAAAGCCCTTACTTTAACTCACCACTAGAAAAAAAAAAACAGGGTTTTTCCACTATCCATCTCCCTTAAAAGAACTTGAGGTTCTGCTTTTGCTCTCCAAACCTGTGCAGGTAATTAGCATCAATGATTTGTCCTTAAGAGGCAGCTTTGGCCTTGCATTTCAGAGAGAAATGTGGTTATTTTAGACTTAGTAAGTGTGCTTCAGGTTTTGATCCATAGCTTTGGTTTTCTTGTTATTCCTATTGATTGTTCCAATTTGTATGCTGTTTTGCTCAGTGAGTTGTTGATCTACTTTGTGTTCTGTTTTTCAACGGCCACAGGTTTCTAATTTTCTGTTTTCTTCTTAGACTTTCTGGTTTTGATTCAATGTGTGTTTTCCAGGATATTTCTCGCTCACTTTGGCACCGCTGTTGGATGCGATTGTGTTGCTTGCCTCTTCCTTCCTAGAGACAATGTTAACAGAGTGTGGGAGGGATATCGCCACCCTCCCTCTAAATTTTATATAGAGCCCTGCACTCAAGTCAGAAGTCGTATTCTCTTGCCTGTGGATTCTCCTTTGCTGGAAGGGCCAAATCATAACGCAAGTGGGAACTGTCAGCTTTGTGTTTCTTGGGAATATGTTCCAAAATATATTTTGTAGCTTTTGCAATGCTAGGATGTAGTGAAAAGCACTGGGATATTAAAACCCAGTTAATGGAAAACTATTAACACTCAGCCTGGGAGGAGTGGAAGACCCTTTGGAAATCATGCTGGCTAATAATCCATCGAGGAAAGGCCACTGCAAGGAGGCTTCCCTGCGCTCCTTCACAGCCCTGGCACCATTCCTGGGCACCTCCACAGGAGGAAGTTTACTACTTGCGAGCTTTAGCTTGTTGGGAACAGGCTGTATGGTGGGACAGCAAAGTGTGGGAGAGAGAGTTTGAGAGAAGAGGAACATACCCCTGAACATGGGGGCCTTGGCCACACGCTGACGTTCCCATTCCTCCCTGCTCTTCTCAACTGCTTTGAGACTCTCCAAGTCCCCTGAAGAGTGCGCAGCAAAGGACATTACCTCTGCTGGTGTGCAGTTCAGAGCCCAGTTAAACCAACATTTGGTCAGATGAAGGTTTGGTCCCTTTAGAGTCTGTTACTCTGAACATCGGCTGAAAAGCAGGCAGCTTTGCAGCCTGCCCACTCCGTCAGCATTTGTGCTCTCTGGCCATGGATTTAAGGAAAGGGTGCCAAAATTGACATTATCCTACTTCACTCTGGAACTCAAGGGGACTTGGAAATACTTGAAAAACTAACGGATGAAAATCTGGAAGCTCTAGTTTTCGAGCGAAATCCTGTTGGCCGGCGGCACCGTGTGCGTGTGTGTGCGTGCATGGATGGGCTCTCTTCTTTTTTAAAACCTTTGGAGTGAGTTTTTTGGATACTTCAGCCGTCCCTTTTTCTCACCCTCAGATTGTTCGCCGCCTCCCCAGCAGAGTGACATATTGTTTGCAGTGGAATTTGACAGGCTCAGATGGCAGTAGCTGCTGCAAGATTTTTTAGTTCTTGTTGGTGCTACGACAGGTCTCAACAAATTCCCTCGCCCACTCGCCCATGGTGCATAAGAAACTTTCTCTAGTGCGAGGGGAGCTTGAGCATCAGTTTTGTCAAAATCTCAGCTTTCCTTTAAGCATGATGCAGAAATTCTGGCTTTTTCTGAGTGTGACACAGATCTGCTCTACGGCAGTGGTGTTTGCAGATTCAGGCAGGCAGGCAGACAAAGGCAACTGAAATGTGAGCTCCCAAATAACCCTGTCTTGGCTTTGTGATGGGAGTGAACTACCTGGGCTGTGTGCTGGGAAGAGGCTGTGGGTTTCTGCTGAAGAGATCTAGCCCTATCCTGTGCTGTGTTCAGGGCAGCTGTGTAAGTCCATGCGCTCTCTTTCTGTACCTCTACTATCTACACAGATGACAGATCTGCAAATTCACCCATCCTGCCCCAAATACCCACGAGGTAGTAGCATATGAGGAGATAATCAGTGACTACAATGTAAACCTGTGAGCTGGTCACTCACTTCTATGTGTGATGGTGTTTCCACTGGCTACTTCTAGACACCTTCTTTAGGATGAACTGAAATTTGCCCTGAAAGACCATGTTTCTCTCTGATGTGTCTGCAGGAGCCTCCCTGCTGACCAGCTCCTCAGGCCAGGGGAGTCCTCCCTTGTAGCTTCTGTAGAAAAGCAGCACCCTGGGCTTGGTGTGCTTCAGAGTGGGACTATTCAGGGTGGCAATGGCAGGCAAGGCTCTTTTTCTGAGAAGAGACCTATGTTCAGAGGCTGTGTATATATCTCTGTGTCCCTTGTATTCCTGCAAGTACTCTGGAAAACTAGAGGAGGAGAAATTTTCCAAACTGAAGAGCCCCTTTCCTCCCATTAGCCGGGGACTTTGGTAGTCGGGCACTCCACCCAAACCACACATATTTCATGTTTGACTTAGACCCAGCCTCGCAAGGTTATTTTCAAGCGGTAGTCCTGGGGCCCTCCCACTCCCAGGCCTTGCCTTGGCATAAATAGCATTAGCCCGAGGGTGGCCCTCATCTGTGCCAGATGCCCACAGCCACAGCAGCAGGAAATCAATGGGGCGTGGGGATATCCCTGCCACTGCGCTCCGCCGCTAATAGCTGTGGTGGTGTAGGAGTCCCTGTGGCATTTCCACATTACCTGGAGATTTCCCAAGGCAGAAGAAATCCTAAGGATAATTAAGCCTGTTTTATTTAGGGCTGAGCTGAGCCATCAAAGTGGCATAAAGCAGCCTAAATGGACCAGAGGATCTGGCACCTTATGTGAAAACTAATCATTTTCTGAGGTGGTCTGATAATTTCTGAGGAGGATATAAAATAATTCACACTCACATGTGGCTTTTAATGAGTAGAAAGGCCTCTCCACTGCATGTTCTGGAATTGTTTGCAATGATGTTTGTATGCAACAAAGCGAGAGAGCGACTGTGGCAGGAGCAGGAGCTTGGGGCAGTGTCTTTTTTGCTGTTTTCATCAGGGTTAAGGGCTCAGTGACCATTTGGAAACCTTTTATGGGCAAACTGGCTAGCAGCCAGTACTGCAAATTTGCACTCCTGACTTTTTGATTAGTCAGTAGTCCATCAACAGAAGTAGAAACCTGAGAAACATTTGCAGCTAACCACGTGAAAAGCAGGTGTAATAAATCAGGTTGTTCAGGTTTAGTCCCAACTGGGAAATGTGGGGATGGAGGTAGAAATCGTTCCTCCTTCTCTCATGGTGGATCAGAATACCTGCTGCACAGCGTGTTACCCTCAACAAGTCCTGCTTTCCAGCAAGATTTCCATCTGTAACAGCGACTGCATTCCCATTGGGAAATAAAAAATTTCCAACATGTTTTTTTTTTTTTTTAATTCCACGGTGAAATCGTGTGAATTCATCCATCTCATTGCAGGATCAGGGCCAAAGCATGGTCCTTTTAAGCTCAAAGAGCAAGCCCTTAATAGCTGCTAATTGTGCTAAGTGGAAGGACCTCTCCCCGTGCCACTGTCTTGATGGCAGCAGAGGCATCTCTTTATGTATTTGCCTCCATACCTTGGGGATCTGGGGTGTAGGCTGCACTGGTGGCAGTGGTCATAGGGACACTGAACCCAAGCTCTCCTTCCCAGCTCCTGCCATGCCTGTGCCCAGGCTTTTCCTGGGAGCAGATCAACAGAGCTGGTGACAGCAGAAGCCATGAAAAGACTGTGGCAGATGTGAGCCTGCTCTCTAATACTTTCTGAATAGTGAATTTGCTTGCTTTTTTTTTCAGAGGGAGGGTGGCTGTCTCTCTGTGTAGTTGCTCGTTATTTATCATGTATGGGCTACACACAACACTGGAGTGGGGTGTTGTTAATAAAAGTAGCAAAGGTGCATCCTGGGAGACACAATTGGACCAGGGAGTTACTACAAGAAGGGACAAGAAAGTGGGATGGAAGTGTTGGTGCCATAAGACAGCTCCATGTTACAGACCATGTAAGGGCTTCAGGAGCATGTTTTAACGCCACTCCAAACTGAAACAGAGGGGCTTTTTTTTGGTCGCCTTTTGGGTGGATTACTGAACCAAAACAGTTTAGTGGTTGTGAAGAAGACTTTTAGAACAGTTGCGCAAGAATCACTCTTCTCCCAAATGATGACATTTTAGGATTAAACAAAACCTCCCTGTGTCCCACAAGATGAACATGTAAGTTGTCAACAGATGCAGAAATTCATTTCAGGAAAATTGCAGGGGATGTGTCCTCTGATTGCAGGACATGGGAATTTACAGTCTTATGAGAAGAAGGGTAGATGGGACAGACTTCACTGAGGGGCCACATGGCCTCATCTCTTCCTCCTCCTCTTCTTACATCCAGCCTGAATGTCACAGCCATATCATAACTCAGTACTGTCATTACCTTTGCTGTTGGTGGGTCTGTAGCTAAACTGAGACCTGAAGGCTCTAGCCCTAGCAATTCTGTTGCTTTCCTAAATATTAAAATAACAAAAGAAACAAAAGCTACTGAAATAGGAAGAAGAAAGCAGAACTCTTCAACACCTCCAGCATCAGGGAGGCAGCAGGCGCAGATGCGTCCAGGGATAGTTTGCACGCTCAGTGCTGTGAGTTGTCAGTGGCGGATGTTTGACAAAACCCCCTTTTTAGTGCAGTTTTAAGAAAAATTTAGTAATAAGTAAGTGAACTGCTGAAACCAACTGAGCTGAACAAGGGAATAACAACAAAACAAAAAGCCCAGTGTGTGTCTGTTGCCTGGGGCAAGCTACAGCTGATGGATAAAGTGACAGACGAATCCTTCCCTCATTTCCATTTTAATCTCTGTCTACTAATTGTCATCAATATCATCAGGGTCACTAGACCACTAGTGCGAGTCTACAACCTTGCGCAGAAACCGCGGCTTTATGCCTGCCTGGCCCCCAGGGCTTTGCCCCTTTGCTAACCCGGTCTGTATTAGGGGATGCCTGGGAGGGGGAGGAAGGGCCCTTGGAGGTGAGATGTGTGATGCTTCCCAGTGTCACGCAGGAGAGGCTACTCTTAGTGTCCTGGCATTAAAATACAGGACAATTACAGCCCTCTTTGAAATGAAAATTATTTATACTCCCTTTATGCCAGGGCCAGGATTTGAAAAGAGGGCAGCTGGGAATGCAGCTCCCATTGGAAGAAAGGGCTCAGTCCGACTCTTAAATCAATGACTGTGTGATGAAAGCATACTTTGGATCAGACCCAAGGAGGACAGAGTCAAAGCTTTCTGTCAGTTCTCTGCCTGGTGGTTTCTCTTCCCTTATTGTAGTATGTGTAACATACGTAACACACCACACAGGTACCCAAGGGGATCTCTCCTGATCACATATCAGGCGGTCCCTTGGAATTTTGTCCCGTCACCCCTCTGCCCAGGAAAGGTACCCACGCAGTGTGTTGTAAAGGTAATGTTTAACCCAGGGGCTCCAAGCCAAATCCTGGCCCCTGCACACAGCTTGAGCACAAATTGTGCCCATGGCAACTACGCAGTGACTCGCTTGGTTGGAAACCTCCCATCCCCAACTTGAAGGCAGCCATGTGGTCCTCCGCTTCTGCTGCTAAAAAGTAATAGATTTTTGGCATTGACTCTGTACCTTTATCCTGCACCAAATCCTCCCTAATTTATAGGTGCTTCATGTCCAGGTGATTCAGACAAGGCCCTGGATTTCCTCTCTTGGTAGCGTTCCCTCATGACAATTTTCAACTTGTTTTTTTCTTACCCTGTGGACTCTCCTCCATCTCTTATTAACGCATTCTTTCCGCTTTACTCCACTTCCTTTGTTGTTCTCTCAAAGTTTCATCATCCCTTTAGTGGCACCGTTGTCATCTTCCCCCCCCCAAATCTCCCTCATCTCTCCTGAGTTACGTTTTTCCTTAGACTGTCCAAAGATTTTCTCTACAATCATATTCATTGGCAGATCCTCTCCCTGTTCCATCTCCCACCAGGTAACCATTTCTTGAATGGACACGTGAAGTTAAAAATGGACTTTTCCTAGTTTTGCTGTTGATTTGGGATCTTGTGAGTTCAGCAGCTGCAGGTGACTTTCCTATTCATGCAGCTGTAGCTGGCAACAAGGACTCTGCAGGCTCTGAAGCACATCTCTCCCCTTTGCTTCAGATTATGACCTGGTTTTAGGATGGTGCATGGTTTTGTGGTTCTACATTTGCAAGATGGCGCATCTGCTGCCTTAGAGGAGGTAGCCATGGCTCTGAAGAGGGTCATCTTGACCTTAAGGTGGTCCTCCTTGCCTTGTTATTCTATTGCTATTGCTTTTCTGTTTAACTAGTAAATTAGGAAGGGACTACATTATAATGCGCTTGTGTGCCCATGTGGGAGTTTACCATTTGGGTGTGCTGCAGGTCTGTAAGGAATGGTTGATGCCATCTTGTTGTTCGTGATCTCTTGAGTGATTCGCTGCCAGTGCTGTGAGAAGGGTAGGGAGTGGCAGAGAGGCAACAGAAAATTACTCTGTGATGGTGTTTGCTGCAAATCTTCACAGGGAGTATCCCCCTGCTCCAGCGATGAAACTCTTCAGAGGCCCATGCCCTGAAAGCCACAGTCCCTGTGCCTGCAGCTCCAGATCTTGGGAGCTTATCGGAAACATATTTGCAAAGCTGTCCTGCTGTGATCACTGATTTCTGCCAGCTTAAATTTTGGGAAATGCTTTACACAGCCTTTCCCCTCCTCTCCTTCAAGCCCTGCAAGTTGATGTACAAGGAAAGAAAGATTTAGTGATTGAGCATAAGCACTGGTCAGCCAATCTGCACCGTGTCTTCTTGAAAACCCAAAACAGGTGCTCTTGGGCCGTCAAAGTCTTGAAGCAGTTAAACTTCCTTTCACCTCTGTTGCAGTTCCTTTAAAAGAAATAGAGAGATCTTCAAAAGGTGGAAGGGTGGCAGGCCAGAAACGTAAAGCGTGTGCAATCACTCAGATACAAGTGGCACCACTAAAAATTGCCTTCATATATCAGCTTATGGTTTACACACTGTGGCAGAAAGGACGCTAAAAGGTCAGCAGAAAAAAAATATATATGTCAAGCCTGGAGCTGTGACTCCAAAGGTGTGGAAAGACATGATCTGAGAAGGGTTCTAGAGGGACTGGATAAGTGCTTGATATGGCAGGATTTTTTATTTTATTTTATTTTATTTTTTGCAAGGGAGCTGCTTGCAAACGTCAGCACAGAAGCCAAGGTATATACTCGCAGTAACCTCTTGCTACGACCCCTGGTGACAAGACGGATAGTTCCATTCATCTGTGGGTGAACAGCAGAGGCTCTCTGCATTTTTTACTTGAAGCCCTGGATGAATTTGTTTGCAGAGGGGAATGTCACCGTTGTGAATGCTCTGATCACTCATGTGCCCATAGTGAAGTCAGTGGTAGGGAAGGGGAGGCAAAGGAGGGGGGCAGAGCGAGGAAGAAAGCAACCTGCTCTCTGGGGGTCTCGGGGATGCCAGCTTATATCCAGCAAAACATCTCTAACCAAACATTAATGGAGGATGTAACTTCGAAACGGAGGGATCAGCAAAAACACTGTAAATGAATAATGTGCCCTTTTAGTAGCAATTGTTTTATGAAAATTGGTAGGGCTCCCCCCCCCCCGTTGTAGAAATAGCTCTGAAATAAGTGGGTCTCACTGGAGTTTTGTTTAAGACTGACCCCTTACTTTATTAACTGTGTAACATTTTAAGGTTGTTTTTTCCTCTCTGTCTCCTCCAGCAAGTCTCTATTGATCACTGTTTACAGTTATAATCCCTTTCAAATTTATCATCCATGACTAACACCACACGTATTGATTAGTGCTGACGGATGTCCCTGTATGGTATATACCCACAGTGATTCTGGCCAGTGAAGTACAGTAGATATATTTTTTTTTCTCTCCTTCATTTGCTTTTTATAGCTTTCTGCTCCCCCCTTTTGTTCTCAGCCTGACTAACCTATTTCACACAAACGCCGTGGGATTAATGTGTCTAAATTTAGGACAATTTCTTTATTCCTGATGAGGTCTTTGGAACAGGAAGGGAAAGAAAGGGTAGCGGTGGGTTTGGGGTTTTGTTGTTGGTTTTTTTTTTCCTCAACTGGGAAGCTACTGGAAAGAGACAGGCCCTATAGGAGATCAGATTTATGAGGGACATCCACATGCCTTAACCTAAAGCCTAAAGTAACAAAGATGTAAGGGCTAGTTTTTTTAGGGACAAATTAGATGTCACTGGTGACTAAGGACAAGGTGTCCGAAATCTGGACTATAAATGGAGTCATTTGTCAACAATGCATTTTTGCTTGCCTGCTGCAACATTTCCTACATCTCTTGTTGGCCAGAAATAGAGTTTAAAGTTAATCTCTTTTCTCAGCCACCCTGATTAAACTTGAATTTACAAACTTAAAAACAAATAAATAAATACACAAAAAATGGCCTCGAATGACCTCAAGGATTTTGGTAGAGTAGCAGCATATAATTTCTGTTACTTAAGGTATTTACTTCCTCATGGCTATAGGTAAGCTGCTAAAATTTCTGCATGCCTCTACAACAGTTTTTTGTCCCCTTCCCTCCCTCCCTGAGCCCTCCACCCTTCCCATGTCTATTGTACTCAGATTGACCCCCCTCTCTACCACAGTCCCAAAGGATATGATTTTAAGTTGTGAAAACGGCACATTCCTTGAGAGCCTCTCTGAGTAGCGCTCAGAGAAGTAGCAGCTCACACGAGCTAACTCCTCGCTGTGATTTGGGGCTATTGGGTGCTGCTCAGTGAAGCAGGGCTGCTGTGCCATCACCATTAGCAGGCACATGAAGCAATTTTGGATCTGGTAAGCACTTTGGAGTCTGCTGACTTTACTCTCTTTAACCCGAAGGTGTGTGAACTGCACCTTTCAAAGGCTGGGCTCCTCCCAGGTTTTAATAATCCATTTGTACCTTTTTTTTTTTGCGGTGTTTTATGCAATAGTTTAAATACATGTTCTCATACACACGTTTTATTTGGGTGTAATAAGGCAGCAAGTAAAAGACAGTTGTTAAACCTCAGTAAAAAGACTTTTTAATAATAATTTGGCATTTATTTAATATCCAACCACTGTCTTATTAAATCTAACTCTTTAGATTTAATAGGATAGTTTATCGTATTATAGTATTACTACTGCGACACTATAGTTATGGTTGAAAAGGCATTTTCATTACAAACTCCTGTTTGCAGGTACTTATAACTTCCTGCAGTACAGCTCCTCTTTTACTTGAATGTGAAATCACTCACTGTGCTTCTTGATTTTTTTCCTTTCATCTCCTTCTCAGAAACAAGGACATTTAGATGTTAAAACAAATGGGAAAAGAAAACCAGCAGTTGCTGAGGAGCAGTGTGAGAGCTGAGCATTAAAATGCACCAGAGTAAGAGTTCAGAGTTACAGAGCTTATGAAGCACTGGACCCTGATCGAGTTGCCGTACCCATGTCTGTTAAAGCATGAAGTTGGCAATTTGCTCGGTAATGCGCAGTGCCACTGTTTTGACAGAGGCCTGTGTTGGCAATATGTGGTTGTCAGAAGGAAGCGTTATCACTGAAATCCCAAATTCTTGTGGCCTTGGTTGACTCTATATACTGGCACAACCTGTATGGCATGGCAGGGACTTTGTGGAGTTCCTTTTCACTCTTAGGAGCAGGGTATGTCAGGAAAGTATGAGAGCTGTGCATGGTGAAGGAGAAGGAGTCAAACCTGAGCCCCAACCCCCTGAGCTTCCGCAGGAGCATTCGTGGCATCTTGGAGGGGTGCTGGCCTGCCCAAACCTCACTGTTTCCCATGGTTTCTGGGAAATTGCATTTTTGCCCAAGGCTTCTCAAAAGGCAGCTGTCCCTTGCTTGGGCCACCCATCTATCTATCTGTGGCAAAGGAACTCTTTGCTTTGATTTCTTTTATTTGCCACCGTAAACTTTACAGACGTCACCCCTGAACTGGACCTTTTGCAATGTAGGATAATGAAATATAAATCACAGACTCAACTGACATTAAGCATGTAATGTTGGTAGCTACGTGGGGAGGCGAGTTGCCCCAGGGTACCCTGTTAAACTCTGCTGTAAGCCAGCCTCTGCCTCACCACTGAAGGGTGAAGGTGACAGTGGTCTGTGCCATCCTTCACACCACAGCTTGTTCCTGTTCTTCCTTTAATCTCCTGTGAAATGAATAGGAACGTTGATATCTGTTTACAGTTGAAAGTAAATCTTGTGTAGATGGAAGAGAAGACCTGACATCCCCTGAGTTTCCAGCTTTTATGGACTCAGATAGACGCCATAAAGGAGTTTCTTTATGACCTTAAAACCAAATGCAGTGGAGGGCAGGTGGGTCATTAGTTTGTCCAAGTTTGTTGTGTCCCTTTATGGAGAGCAGGTTGACTCAGGAAGAGCTAAAAAAAAAATAGATATATATATATAGCTCTCTTCCGTGTGTTTCTTCTTTATCTTGAAGGCAAACAGAGGTTTGTCTGGTGAGGTGCTCTGGACTAGACCCGAGGTCAGTGTACTTACAGTGGATGAATTGGGTTAATTACCAGGTTTTACGATGAACAAACAGGACCTGCCTTCAGCAGGGCTGTCTCCAGGAAATGGTGCAGGTTTCAGTGCCATGTCCTGGCCATGCCTCCCAAAGGGTGAGCACATCCACAGTGGCCATGCGTGTTTGCTCTGGTGTTGCTGTGGTTGAACCTTGCAACTTTACACAGCTTTAGCAAACCTAATATTTAATTGCTCTCTGGGCTAGGAACTGCTTATAAATAAACCTTAGCCTCAGTGGAGACTTTAGAGTGAAGTAAATAAATGCTGACAGAGAAAGACTGGAGACACAAAAAACCCAAACAGGAGCACAGCCCTGGCCCATAAAACCTGGGTAAAGAGATAGTGCTTCCAGTGTTGCAATAGCAGACTTTTTGCTTTTCCAGGGGCTGAGTTTGCCCATGTAATGACTTTCCTTTATTTCAGTTCTGGCCCAGAAACTCCTGCTGGAGTGGTGCAGAGCCACTGATTTGTTGGTGGTTTGTTGTTTTTTTTTTTTAATTAACACCAGGCTCAGGGAAATTTCTCTTTTGGCGGAGGAGGAACATATGCCACTGTTGCAATGGGCACAGCCTGTCCTTGCTGGTGTAAAACTGGGGCTGAGCAGTTATTGCTAAGCAGAACACTACTCTTTAGAAGCACACAGAGTTTTGGTAAATCTCTCCTAGCCATATGCAGCAACGCAATCCTTTTGCTTACACCTAAACATCGAGTCTTCCCTGAGAATGCAAATAAAGAACAGTGTGAATTAATCAAACAGGAGTTGTTTAAATAGCCAGCACTCCTGCACTCATATAATCCACTCTGGTTTTAGGAATACTAATAGTTTCCTCAAATAAAAAGGCTTTGCCTCTCTCACCTCTCTCACTCTATCTTACTGCAAAAATTGAAAACAATTTTTAAAAAAATCAGTCAAACCCAAAATGTACAAAAAGGGACTGTAGCTACAAGCCCTTCGCCTCTAAAGACCTCACTGCAGCCACAGGAAGGCTGAAAATGAAGGAAAACCAGAAAAATAAGGCATGCTTCTGTGGGACAGGACTTAATTTTCTGCAGGTTATTCTTTCCATGTAATTTTGTACTGCTGCAAAACCTTGTGCAAGGTCCTTTTAATGTTTCACGAGTGTATGTCCAGTGGTAACCATTGCCTCCATCCAAAAGAGAAGGGAATGCAATGATTTAAAAGTAGGGGCCACAAATAGATCCTCATTAAATGAAGATGTTCATCTAGAGAGGGCTGAGCAGCTCCTGAATTGCCAGAGAACTAGTATTTCATTGCCATTGTTTCAACCCGTTCTGTAACCGGTATTTTTGGCTATATAGGTAGACTCGATCCCCTTTGCCAGTTTTAATTTTGCTGCTGTTTTTCAGTAGCTCTGTGGTCATGTTGCTGGCAAATGAGTACTATCAATGGATAGTAGCTGGGAAGAAATAGGAAGCTTGTCTCCTTGATTTTTTTGGACTGTGTTTTTGTAATAAGTGTTAAAAAAAACTTGAAGATTCAAGACCAGGGAAATTTCTATTTTTATTTTTTTAGGAGGATCATTTAAAAATATCCTCAGGTTCATTTTTTGTGTAATGCCACGTGACTTGGCATGCTTTAGATTGTAGTTAGTCACTTTTTTGGTAGAACTCTCTTATGGAAAAATGTGTGCATGCCATTTAAAAATCATGTTCAAGCATATGGAAAAATCCTTCGTGCCTGCAAAATGTGGAAATCTGGTCAGAATTGGGCGAGTTTTATCTTAAAACCGGTCTTTTTTGTTGTTGTTGTTGGAAATGTAACTGGAGGAGAGCTTGGGTTTTGGAGAGAGAAATTAATCTAGCCTGGTGACGTTTCCTGGCTGGGAGGAGCTGTTCGGGAATTTGCAATGAAACACAAAAAAAGAGGTGAAGTGAAACACTTCCCTTGGATTTTTCTGATAACAAAGTCAACCCTGGACTTTCCATGTACCTGCAGTTGTCCCTTCACCAAACTTAGAAATCTCCCAGGATTTTGGACCGGTCTAAGGAGCTGAGGGAGTGTCTGGAAATACAGATATTAAATTGCAAGTCGCTGGGGATAGTGCAAATGCTGATTGGGAAAAGTCTGTGGTAGCTTCCTCGAAAGAAGGAGAGATTTTCAAGTAATTTGTGTGAAGACAGCTTAAAGTCACTTTGTAGCATCAGGAGGAAAAATGTGTAGTCCTTCATATAAAAAAAAAAAACCCATCTTGATCATAATCCTCCAGACTTTAGTCTTCTGAAGGTAAAATATTTTGGTTATTTTCAGATACCAGCCTAATAATGTTCTTGGTTTTCGTGTGGTCAGGAGACTGTAATGACCTCTACGTAGTTCAGCTTCAAATGGATCTTCTTACAGGTGCCTATTTTTCATTCTGTTGGGAAGTGCATTGTCACGTATTTTTCCTGCATATCTTTTCTTTTCACTTCTTTTCTTCCTTTTTTGTCTTTTTTTTTTTTAACCTCAGAGGTAGCAATCCTACTGCTATTAGCAAGATGTCTATTATAGTGTCATTAAAAAAGCTATAGTCAGAGCATGGAATGACTCACATCATGGAGGAGTTAATAATTCACTGTAATAAAAGTATAAAGTTTTATGATAAACCACTCTCAGGGGAGTTAAATATAATCCTTAGCGGGTCACACACTGACTACAAAGCTTACATTTGTAATGGTAATTTGAATTTACTACATCGCCTTTAGTTTTTAAGCGTTTGTATGTCATTAGACCTTATAAATTGATTTATATATTCAACTCCAGTATAATTCTACATAAAGGCACAATAAATTTTATGGATTATAGATATGGCATCTAAAACAGTTTAGAAAAATAATTTTATTAAACTCACTTAAACGGCAGTGATGGACAGCGACGAGGATGCTGGGGTATCTCAACTTCTGAGAACTGCTCCAAGCGGGGAAGGAGCCGCAGGTGGTGGCGGGGAGAAAGGGAGGGGACCGGGCCAAAACTTGTCACCCAACTTCTCAGTACGGGCTTCAGTGACACCAAGCGCTAATGTTTCACACAGCCACAACTGTAATTGAGCAGGACCCCTGTGCTGCTCCAAACTGCGATCTCCTAATGGGATGTGGAGCCTCCTCATGGAGAGGCACCCTTAAGACTCTTGTTGGTGATGGTGGTGGCAAAGGTACCAGGTTACCTGCAAGAAAGGATTCTGTTGTTTGTAGCATAAACAAGTCACCTGTGTTATTTATTTTTTATCTGGAGGCAAACCACCCTGCTGCGGTGCAGCTTTGCCTGGGCTGGCTTCTGAAGGATGTCTGTCCTCAGCGCTTTGCCTCCTCTGCGCCCTTTATCAGAAATAGCTTGTGAAAGATGAAAAGATCCTCCCCCCTTCCCCCCCCCTCTCACCCCGCTACCCTGGCTTAGATTCAGCAAACATATTCATAAGAGAAGCCATTAAAAAGGCCCTTCTTAAACATTCTTCATCAGTATAATTTCGGCAAAGCTGGCTGTGAGCAAGTGACTGTCGGTGTTCTGCTTCTGACAGAGCAGATCCTGCTCAGACCCCCCAATGGTGAGAACTCCTGTTTGCATTCCCAGGCATGTTTAGCAGCCTCTGAAAGCAGCGCAGTATACAGCTCAAAAACACTTGATAAACTTTACCGTCTGTTTCTTAAATGGTTTTAAATAGTCAACCAGCATTTTAATGCTGCTTTTCCTAAAGCCGGTGTAATTTCAGTGCTGATCTTCAAAACCCTTTTGTCTAATCCGGTATGTAATCTTTCCCATAACAAAACTTAAAAAGATCCTTGTACTCCCTAGTGGGCAGTTATCATTGTATTCCCCATCGCACTCACACATTAGCAAAGCTTTATCCCATCATCGTTTTGTTTTTGAAAGCATTGAGGTAAATCTCAGGTGGCATCCTGCACTCAGTGGGTGTGTCGCTGATGAAATGACCCAGCCAGCTGGACAGGTTTATGTACAATTTACTGGAAATGTATTAAATGTGTCTCGGGAAATGATTCTTTAAAACGTTCTCGCTGCCAGTGCAGTAAAGATTAAGACCTTGGCATGAAAGAGAGAAAAAAATTAAATAATTTTCAGCAGCTTGATGTAAAATAGTGATACTAGATGTAACTTAAAGTCACCAACGGATGAATATTTAGGCTGAATTCCTCCTCCTCCCCTGATTAATTATCATAATAATTCAGGGGGCTCTGAAACTCGCAGACTGAATTTGAGCCCTGGCACAAGCACACCGAGTCCTGCTTTATCCCTCTCCAGCAGTTTGCTCAGACAAATGCAGGATTACATAGGCAAAAGCAGGGCTTGCAGGTGGCCAAGCTCTTGGGAAAATAAACACTGTTATTTTCACATAATTATTTTTGATATTCCAATTCCTTTTTTAACATTCATTGGCTTAAGTGTTGTGAAGGCAGCATTTGCGCTGCCTCTCAGGTTGTATTTGTGCCTGAATTTCACAAGCCGGTCAAGAGGACTTTACCATCTCCTTGTTTAACGTACAGTTAGCTTTAAATGTTACCGCACACAGTCTTTTAAAAATTATTATTTGTGCTTTTTGCATCCATCTGTATTTCATTGCGATTGCCTGGTTGGGTTGCATCTGAGCACAAAGCGGTTGGAGTTTTCCTTGGCACGAAGAGGTAGGCAGGAGGGTTTGTCTGCCACAGCGATGGGGCTTGCCTGGCTTTTGCCTTTTGAAGTGCCTCCATCGCTGTCAGCATAAGTAACGGTGATCAGGATAAATGCAAAAAGTGGACATATAACCCATCTGCTCTCAAAACAGTGGGGCTGCAATGGGTGGGAAACAGCAATGGGTGCCGTGGGGTGCTCGGGATGGCCCCGGGTGAGCCTGTGCTGAGGGGACAGGCAGTTTGAGGGGCTTGGCGCACCGGTTCCAGCACCTAAAATGATGGCAGGATAAGCTGCTTTCTGCAGTATCCTTGAGCGTTTGCTCCGCAGCAAATAAAGGCATTAAGTCTTTCCTCCTCTTCCAAATACACAATTTAGAAATAAAAGGTAATAACTGACGATATACAAACACTGAAATTTCCATTCTTCACAGATTCAATGATCCTTGCTGCAGATTGTGAAAAGAGCCATTAGTGAGAGAGAAAGGGGGGGGTGGTAGGGGGGTGACTTTGTCTAGCAACAAGCCGTATATTCTGTGTTTTAGTAAGAGAGAAGATGCTTGAGAGCTGCAGGATTTAAACACACTATGGACACAGCAGATTGATTTTTGTCGGGGCAGGATGATTGCAGGGGTACAGAGGTGGGAGAGATGGGGAGCGGAGCTAGCAGTGACCAGGTGCCTTCCTTAAAGTTTCTGAAGTTTGTAATCTTCGGGGGTTTTTCTGAAGAGCATTTTAGCACTTGCAGATAAGTTCTTGGTCATCCTCTCCTCATGTCTTCAGGCGCATTTTGAAGACAAGATTTCAGCTCCCGTTTAACGAGTCAATAGTAATTATTGTTTAGTACTGGATTATAGACAAGTTTATGGAATTAAACAGAGTTGCTAGGATGTCTTTACAGCTGGCAAAGAGTTAATGACTGCGAGTTGAGATGGAATAGTTACTGCCTAGACTGATTTACTATTTTATTTCTGTGATGTTTGAAAATCTAATAAATCATTTTACTTTTATCTTGATAGTTAATTCTTTCATTAGGAAAATTAGAGGCTTCATTATAATGTTTATCATGAGCTATAAGGTTTTTTCTAAACGTTTTTTTTAGAAAATTTAGAATTAGACAGTTCACTTTTGCCAGGTTTTCATTTTCTTTATCAAGTTTTCATTTTCTTTGTCATTCTTAAGTGAATTCAGCAGCAAAGCACTGGGCTGGATCAGACAGCACAGCAGACCTGGGGCCTGCTTTGGAGATGCCACCCATGCTATATTTTGGAAAATCAGGTGGTAAGCTCTTCAGACTCTTAGGTGCATAGATTTCGAGACTAAACAGGACTGTAAAGATCTTTTACTCTCAGTTTCTGGAACATTGAGATGAAAAATCCCCACCCAGCAGCAAGCGAGACCCCTTTATTCCCAACAATGCAGTGCTGAGCACTTGCTCAATATGCTCTCATTTGGCTTGAACATGCAGTTTATCCTTCCCTCTTGTGCAGCGCATTGGTTTTTGCTAAGAAAACCAACAGTGATGCCGCTCACAGTATTTATCAGTCCGTTAGAGACGGGACCAGGAACCACCTACCCCTTTGAAATACACTGTGCTGTGCTCTGCAACGCTGACCTGGGCTGACGCTTGCGCTCACTCTTGACCCAGCCTGGCTGACGGTTAATAATAGTGAAGCGAGACAACTCGCTCGCCGCTACACGTCTTGGATGCCGTCTGGTTTAGTGGTTTATTGATATAAATTTACAGGGTGGGCACAAGGGCCAAAGGAGCTCCTCGCCTGGAGCACGGCAGCGTGAGTGGGGCAGGTCTAAGACTTGTTCTTGCTCCCTGAGGTAAAATCCTTCACTGTTACTACAAGTGCAGAGTTTCCCTATATCCAGCTACAAGGAATGTCGCTGTCTGGCTCCAGTGTAATGAGTGTTTGCAAGCCCATTTCAGTCCTCAGTGCTAATTATGTTTGTTCAAAAATGCTTAATGTGGCTATACAGAGGGAAAAAAAACCCCAGAACTGAAAAAAAGATACCTTTGTCTGGAAGATGCTCCTTTCCCCATATGGCATCTGTAAGCTCTACGTACTCACCACTTAGGCTGATTACTTCTACAATTAATGTGCTTTGAGACTGCGATTCTGTAATCATCCATGCATTGCAAAATGTACAGCATATACTGAAAAGTGTCTATAGTATATTTTAAAAGGAATTCTTAACTAAGCTTTGACCTTGATACACTCTGAAGGTGAAGAGGATCAATTATAGATAAAAGGAGGGGGAGCTCTCAAAGGACTTGCATACCTAAGACTCTCTCTAGGTACAATTCTAAATCTGTATTTATTGGTATTTATCTTTCCAAAGCTCAGGCAAGTAGAGATGCAGTAATCGATTTTATTTGAAAGTGAGAGATGGGGCCAAAGGGGAACTTTCTGGTCTTCTGCTTTTACTTTTCAACCCATATAAAATGAACATTAGTACTAGAGATATTTCATGACATTCACTTTTTTTTGGCCGAATGTGTGAACCGGAGCCTCTGGCAAAGCAAACTACAGCTCTCCTAGCTTCAAATGAGCTGGGAAAGACCTTCATCCTGCCAGCTCATCCTTAATTGGCCTATACTGTAAGAGGCAATTAAAACTAAAGGCCCGATTCATAAAAAATGTACATTCTGTTTATGTGTCTGTTTATGTGTAGGGGCTTTTCCTGCACTCCAGCTAAAAGTGCAGGAGGCACATTAGCTTTCCAGTGCATCTTTTTGCAAGTTATTCCTCCTCTCCTTTTTCTGAGTCCCAACTGACCTCCTCTCCTGGGAGGAGTGAGTGAACGGGGCTGCAGTGTAAACCTTCTAAAGAAAAGGCAGAGTTTAGACAATAAGTGAAAATGTCCAAATAAAAGCTAGCGGCTTTGTGGCAGCAGTGCTGGCTTCTGTTATCTGATTGATTTTTAGCAAGCCACTGGCTTGCTAGACAGATTTTTAAAGATCTTTGCCCGCTCTGGTGGGTGTGCAAAGCCTGCAATTTCTTTTTCTCTTTAAGAAAAAAAAAGGGAAAAATAATGTTAAATAGTGAATGCACAGAAGAAAAGAAACAGAGGGAACAGTCCATCTGATGATGAGGTTCATGCGAAGCCCAGATTTGAATCACTTTTTTCTTTCCCATGCTTCCAAATTCTTGGTTAATAACCTGATGTCCAAACGCGTTGAAATATATTAATGCAATTCCTATCATTCTTTTTTTTGCTAGAATTGGTTTTTGGGAGTGTGTATGTGTGTCTCTTTTTTGGGAAGACTTTTGGGATATAATTCACGTGGGTGACTTTATGGTATAAAGCTGAATCACGCTCCATCTGTTGTGAAATACCTGTAGCTTTTCAAATGATCTCCACTGCACACACTGCAGGGTGGGGTTTTGCTGGATTTGCTTCGATCCAGTTTGGTTAAAATTGTAGGTGGTCTCCAACCTTGTTGTTTAAAGATATCCCAAGAAGGTTCAGTCTCTAGTTGTTGCTATGCCCTGCCTTGGCAGCCAGCACGCCGTGCTTGGTTTTTTTGGTTATTCCCCAAATAATCCTGCTTTTGCATGGATCCTGGCTGCTTCCCACCTGCTCCATGGCGGTGGTAAGGCCACAGCCCTCAGCAGTGCTCAGCACCATCCGGGAGGTCTCTGCTGCCACAAAGAAAACAAGTGACCGCGTTTCCAGGTGCAATGCCAGCCCGGCGCTAACCATACGGCGTTTTCTGCCGAGGTAAAAATTACCCTCCGGGGGAAGGCGAAGTGGCCTCCAGTCCACCTTCAGGAGCAGAATCTGATAAACAGTTTCAAATGTCAGTGGCCTGTTGTTGGTAATTAAATTGTAATGACAGATCCGTGCTGATACTATCAAGGTGCTTTTGTCCCGGGAACCCTGCATTAAGAGGAGCCGCAACAGCAGTTTTGCTTGTTACCTCTTCTTACTATTACAGTTAAATAGTTCATGGCCATCAGCTTCCCCGTAATGTCGCCTGCGTGGGTTTCATGCACAATTGCCAGGAATCCAAATGTGTCTAAGTATTTGAATGCTCAAATGTTTATTAGCCCGGGTACAGGCCTCGTAGGCACAGATTTGTTTGTATATTTTTACATCCAGACCTGGAGCCTTTCAAATGTATCGGTTTCCTTTTGGAGAGAAGCAGCAAATGGCTATAGAAAGGCCAAAGTTCAAAACGAAGGTGCTTGGTCAGAGAAATACCAATATGCAGCTGTCAGGAGAACTCTCACTCTGAGTCACAAAAATACCTTTTTTTGTTTTTTTTTTTTTTGGGGGGGGAGTGGGGGGTGGGTAACTTGTTCCATTATAAATTATTAAAGCCATGCTATCAGTCATGGAGATAATAATAGCAGTTGCCTTCTTAAAAAAACAAACAAACAAACAAAAATTGCCTTACTCCCATATTGGTGTTTGTGGGCTCAAAAGAAGAGAAGCGAAATGAGAGCGTTCTGAATGTTTTGGTGAGTGAGTGCCTTCAAAGAAGTTTTGGAGCCCTTTTCCATCCTGTTCTGTAGAGGTCAGCAAGTTTGAGGAATTACAGGCACTAAGTGAAAATGAAAACATCAAGAGGCTTGCTGTCTATCACAAGTATCACTAAATCTTTTTGAACAACCCTGGGCAGTGAATTATGGAAGCATGGAATTGACTTACAGTTTATTTCTAGTAGCAGTCAGTTACTATGTCAAATCTAAAAGCATTCAGAAAAGCCTATAAAAATACATGACAAACTAACCAGCAACCCCTAGATCTTTTTACATGTGTATGATTTTAAGGAAAGTCTCACTAGCGCTTGTGGAAATGAACAGACAGGACGTATTCACGAGGTTGTTGTTTTTTTTTTTTTTTCTCCTCCTCGCTCATGTTGTTTGGCACCACAGAAAAGCCTCTGGAGTAGCTTTGACAATATGGTGTGTGGGCAGGGGAAAGGCACAGCTCTTGCTCCTGCTCAGTGATGCTCTTCCCCACTACCCTGTGCACTGCCAGTGAATGCTTTCTTAACAATACCCCCAACTTTATTCAGAGGTGCCCTATGGACACCTGGGAACTTTGTAGCAAAGGTATTGCATCAACCATGGCTCACCCCAAGGTAAGAGAGAGGAGGAGAGGTCCCACAGGAGAGTTTCTGGCTCAGTGAATAGCTGACGGACCCATGTCTCTGGCATGGACCTGCAAGGGTCCATGGTGCTGCCCTGGTATCAGTGAGCCTGGTCCTGCTGCTTGGCAAAGACAGGAGCTAAAGCCTTGGATATATGAGTAACCTTGTTGCTGTTTGGGGCAAATGTGAGGTTTTTTTCCTGGCTGCTTAAAATGAAAGTGTATAAGAGTGCGGGTGCTGCCTCTAAAAGTTGAGAGAGAGGGTCAGGGTAAAGTGAGTGTAATTAAAGTGGAGCAATTGTCGGGCAACTCAGGATCCAGCGCATGGAGGGTATTTCAAAATGGGACTGTTGTGTACCCCCTGTGGTTCGAGTCTCTGCTTCTGATTTCCCCTGAGAGGGCTCCTGGGAAGTGGCACTTCCCTAAACATACTGCTGGATCTGAAATGTTGGTTGGCTGATGTCATGTTTCAAGAGAGACCCTTTTTCTGGAGGCGGTCATGCTGGAAAATAGCCCCTTAGCTCAGGTGCTTGTTCCGAGCTCCTGTCTCTCCTTGGGCTGGGTCACTAATTTTAGGGTGGGCAGGACCATTTAGACCTAACTCCCTTGCTGTCAGTGATGGAGTCTGGCAATATCTCCACAAAAACAAAGATAAATTGATTTAAAAACATGAAGCAACTCAAGGCATTAGATAAGTCACTATCTAGATACCATTGCGACAGGCAGCCTGGTGTCTGCCAGCTGGGTGGACCTACAAGGAGGATATTTGGCTAACTGTTTGTGAGGACTACCCTGAAGAGACCAAACCAGGAGCAGGACTTTCAAAGCTATCCTCCTGTTTTCTTTCTGTATACATGGCAGATGGCATTAAACATTTAAACATTTGCTGCTGCAGGAATGAAGGC
This sequence comes from Eurystomus gularis, assembly GCA_013400335.1. Lineage (NCBI taxonomy): Eukaryota > Metazoa > Chordata > Aves > Coraciiformes > Coraciidae > Eurystomus > Eurystomus gularis. Next base: position 225,122 of record VZZY01024374.1, read on the forward strand.
ACAGTGTCATGACTCGGGATAGCCATTGTGCTTTCGTTGTGGTCCTCGTGCTGGGAAAGCATCCAAACCCAAGTTTGCCTCGTGAGAAATGATTTCAACATCGGTCCCCTGGCAATTGTATTTTAAAACGAACACAGCCTAATAAACTTTCCCTCATGAAACCATCAAAGTTATGTTTACTAGCAGAACGTTTGGATCAATAAAAATCCTCTACACCCTCGGATTTGGGGTTTTATTATTTTGCATTTATTGAGAAACAAATTGCAGGAAAAAGCAGGGCCACGAATAAAACACTCCTATACGCTCAGAATATAATACAAAGTGTAATTAGGCAGCACATTGTTAAAAGTCAGCACCAAAATAGAACAATATGGTGAACACCAATTGCAGGCATGTAACTGCATGAGACAGGATTGTCAACTGTTGAGGAAAGATCTCATTTTGATAACGCATATTGAGATTGGAAGTCTGTTTGTTAATGAGTGGTCTGAAAAATACTTACGGCTCCAGGATGCTTGACAGCTCTAACTGCAACATTGTGCCGCACAGTCAAAGAACCGTGAGTTAAAAGGAACACAAACAAAAAATAAGCCCTTTTTAGGAGTGAAGAAACAGGAATGTTTACACTTAAGGAATGTATTAAAATCACACTTGTCCTGCTCAGATAGCAGTCCCTTATGAGCAATAGATTGTTTCACTGTGGTTAATTTTTATTAATTTCTATTTTATATGCACAATTTGGCTCTAAAGCTCTTTCTTCAGAGCCGTTCCTGATAGTGCTTTGCTCACCTGGACATGGGACAGAGCAGCTCTTCTTGTCCACTTTTATAGGTTACCAGCATAAACCAGCCATGACCTCAGTTATCTCCTCTCTGGGATATCCCTCCCGCAGCCTCGTGTGTAGCTCTCCGTGTGCCAAGCAGGAGCCTGGGACTTCGGAATGCCTCCTGGTTTCCTTCTTTCCTTGTATGGCATCACCTACACACAGACCTGGAGGCTGCTGGACACAGCTGCCACTGACAGGTGATGTACTCCCAGCATTACATCTCGCTCCCACCCACAGCTTTACATGTAAAAAGCCAATATTCAATGTGTAAGTTGCACTAGCAGGTTGCACACCTTTTATTTCTGATCTGTACCGCTTTTATTTTCTTGTGGTGAGATTAAGAAGGTATTGTTAAGTATATTCCGGCTGCCACAGAAACTCCAGCTAGCATTTTGCAGTGAATTTTGAAATTTTTAAGTAGCGTTGTGTTGGTAAACTCAGATTTTAACTCCCATGGCATATATTCTGTTCCCTCATTATCCCATGCGTTCAGGAAGCTCAGCAGAGCCCATTGTGACTTGTGTTCTCAGAGGGAGTGATTACATGTGGTGTAGTGCGTTTCTTCTTTTTGTGTGTGGCAGTCATAGAAAAGCTGGTCCCTGTTATTTTTCATAGTATTTGTAGCAGCTGCAGAGGAAATGTTCATGTTACTCTGTTTTAAAAATGAGGCTGGGAGTGTGTTGATGCCTCTGGAGACTGCTGGCAGTGCCGATGTCTTCAGGTGGCACCTCACAGCGACTGAGCTCGCTGCTGTCCGAGGAAGGAAGCCGATGGTACGCTTTCCTCCTCTTCACTCTGCCACCAAACCCAGAAAGAATAGGGACTAGTTTGGACTTTAAATAGGTGAAAGAAAATACCTGGTTTTACATTGCCATGTACTCACTGCTGCAAACAGAGGCTGGATTTATTGTTGTGCCTGGTGCCACAACAACTCCCAACAGAGGGGTACTGGAAATTCGTTTCCAGGTTATCTTCAGAGCGACGGCTCTAACCAAAAGGCAGGAAAGGCTGAGCTCAATGCTGGCTGGAAGGGGACCAAAACTCCTCTGGCGTCCCTGGGATCACAGCGGCTCTCTGTGCACCCCACCAAAATAACAGAGGATCTGGGCTCTGTCCCTCCTTTCTGCTTCCTCACCCAGTCCCCTGCCCGCTTCATGAGCAGACTTTTTATGGAAACTTTTGGAAGGAGGGGTTGCATGCTTTAATTACACAATTGAGACTACCAGTTATATTCCTTCTAACATCAAGCACTTCTTTTTTTCTTGGTCGTTAGTCTTATTAGTGCAAATGTTGCTGGAAGGCCGACCTGCACACAGTATCCTGTTGTCTTTGCTTTTCTCAGTGCATGACATATTTATCCCACAAATGTACATTTTCATCTATTTTCTCTTTGTTTTCTTTTAGAATATCATTTAACTATTGGTGAGTTGAAGCAATTGCCATACAAATACTCTGCACCAAAGTCTGCTCAGTCTTGGTGCTTCTTCGTTGTTATGGTGCAGCAAATTTCCCAATCCTGCTGCCTGCCAGCACCCTGATTCGCAGGGCTGAGGGGTGCAGCCCGGTTAGCCCAGCTCTGGCACTGTGCCTCAGGCTGTAGTGCAACCCCCTTACGCGAGAGGTGTGCGGGAGCATTTGGGAGCATCTTCTGAATGAGGTGGGTCATGCTGGGGACCAGAGCAGCTGTCCGGACATTGCCTTCCCCCTCCTCTCAGCAGGTCTGAGCTTTTGTCTCAGACTCGTAGCTCTGCTCTGCTGCATCCATGGGACGGCCAGGGACACTGGGGGCTTAATGGGAAGTTGTCAGAAATAATTGCGCTTCTACCTTTTTGTGCTGTCAGAGGGGAAGATGTTAAACTTGCTGTGAAAGCTGGATGTGAACAGGGATGGACAGTGGTCTTCAGACCATTACAACCTACTTCCTCTAATTTTTAAAATTTATATACTTTGTAATGCATTATTAATTTTCTTGTGAGTGATATGACTTTCAAGACTATCAAGGGACTAATCTATTTTTTACATGGAGTAGAGAAGGATTCTAGGTTTGTACAAATAAAATACTCCCTGGAAGCAATACAACTGAAATGATATCTGCAAACATCACAGCTTTACCTCTCTTCTGAGCAAACATCAGTGTCTCTATAGAAAGTTAACGCTTTAATTAGACAGAATTCCAAATGATTGGGTCTGTCTGCTATTAAGCTAGAGCATTTGTATCTTTTTTCAGGAAGACTACTCTCTTTGTACAGGACTGAGCTGAGTATATGAGGAAGAGATATCCAAATCCTTAGTTTAAAGATATTTAGGAAACACACATGATTAAACAATCACTGGAATTAACTGAAATCCAAAAATTGGTTGCCATGGGTATAGTATATTTGCTTAATTCTAGATGATTGTTCCTTGCCTGCAAGGAAAATTATGTGTGGTTGCAGAGGTTTAAATATGCTTTTTTTCAGTGGAGCTACAGGTATAATGGTTTCATAGGTCTAAGTGTGGAGATAATTTTGGTTTTGGGATATTAAAAAGTACTGGACCTGCTCATGTTTATTTAATATAAAATATGATGGAAATAAATAAGATCCAGCAAATGTTTATTTGGAAGTTGGGTTTGACCTCTAGAATCACGTTAACAGAGGCTTTAATGTACTGAATTAGACCTTTTTTAAATGTTTAAAAAAGTAGCATGAGTGCAATAAAATAGTCTTACTGATGAGTCAAGTGCAGCCGAGGAACGTGGTGTGATTAAAAGGTGCCATTGCCAGAACAGTGAATATTTTTTTAATGATTCACATTTAATGGATATCCAGTTCAGTATTTCTCTACTTTTTCTTGGGTGCTATTACCTACAAAGCCTAATACCAGCCTGTCTCCTGTGGAGGGAAAAAAATGTCAATTTTTTAAATCCCCACTGTCTATTTCCTGCTCTACACCATGTGAAACTCCTATCGCTGCTACCAGCTGCGGGTACCTCTGTGCAGAAACGTAACAACCTGATAGGTGAAAGCTGTGGTGGGAGCTCTGGTTGGTGCATCCCATTGACCAGGATGTACCTGTAGCACTGTGGTGGCATCAAGCATCAAGTTAAGTCTCATGTGGACAAAGATATCTGAGCTGACTGCAGAGTTTGAACCTTTGACTACTAAACCCACGGCTGCCCAGGGCTTGCACTGAGAAGATAGCTCAGCTGTGTGCTTTCTGCAGTTGCAAAGGGTAGAGCAAAGTTCCTCCCCAGACCTGGAACTGTCTGAGCTTTTGCATGTGTTGGAGAAATGGGCAGGAATCATTCGTATGTCTGTGAATGTCCGAGGTGACAGACCTGAGAAAGGCAGGGCAGTTCCAGCTCTTAGGACTTTCCTCTGGAGTCTGAGCTGTGTTTGGTGCTTCTCAGGAGAGGTGACCGAGGCTGGTGGGTATAGAGACTTCCTGAGCACATGGTTTAAGCAAAGTACCTTTCCAGTCCAGCTAGAGATCAGATCTGCGGGGGTGTTCCTCTGCAGGACTACCTCTGTGAGCAGGAGCCTGTCTGGAACACATCCTCTGCCCACCTCATCCCACCTAGACATGGGATGAGAGACCAGAAATCACTATGCAGCTCTTTTCAAGGCTGTTTCGTGGTGCCACGACTTGATCTGCTATCCTGTTTGCAGACTTTCCACAGCCCAGAACTTCATTATCTAACATTTGGGTAGTTATTGTCATAACCATGGCAGCTAAACCTTATGTGCTGTAACAGTGGGCTTATGTTTGGTGATGCTAGAGGGAGGCTGCTGTCCCAACCGCCATGTCCCAGTGTAGTTGAACAATTCCTTTTTATGCTTTGCAGCCTAGCTTGGGTCCTTATTGTGTGAGGGTGGTCTGCCAAGCACTCCACTGGCACAAAATAAGCCAGCACAGCTGATTATAAGAGGGTACCTGCAGAGCAGGGGAATCGCTGGGGAAAAACAGCCAAAATAATGCTTTCACCTTCTGGGACTTGGTGTGTGATAACTCTCAGCCTCAGAACTGGCTTCTTGGAGGCGTTGTATTTAGTAATCACTCCAACCTTGAGCAGTTCTGCATCAAAAAATGCTCTCTAGGGATCAAAAACCACAAAGGTGGCTCCAAGCCATTGCTGCTTCCAGGGCCAAGCATTGCTCAAACCTCAAGCTAGGATGTGTACTGGGCACTTCTCAGGGTAGTCACACATTGTTCAAAAGTGTGGAAAGTTCCAAAATTTCTGTGTTCTTTTCTGATGGGTCCTACTCTAAATACCTGGGTAGGTCCCTTGGCTACATCTGTGGACAGTGCAGTTCTTATATCTGTTATATCATTGTACACTACAGAGTTGGGATGGAAGAGCAGGACCATCTAAAAACTCCAGTTCTACGGTGGTTCAGAGGAGAAACCTACCTGCCTGTTGAAACCTGAAAAAACTAGTTCTGAGACATAAAAGACCTCAAAGACTCCTTGATTAGTACCACCCTGTGAATGAGTCACCCCAAATTTGCTCAGAGTGGTAGCACACCCCGAGAGCTCACACGTTTTTGCACCCACCTCTGAAACCCACTGGCTCTGTGGCCCTGGGCCAGTCATTTAACTTCCCCTTGTTCACCGACCTGCAAAGGGGAGATAACGATTCCTGCCTACCACGAGGTGGGTTGTGGCAGGAAAAATTAGCTGTTAGCTTTTAAAGCACTTTAAAGATGTACTGCAAAGCATTAAGAGCACTTGTTTTTATGAAGACAGTAATGGTTAAAGGATAATTCTGTGCTCCCGCTGAATTTGTTAAAGTGTGAGTGTTATGCTTCCACAATACGCTATTAATCTAAACAAATTACGAAGCCTTTGTATGCTGTGTGAGAAAGCCCATGAATTTACCTTTCTGTAGCTGTGAGTGCAGTGGAAAGGATTTGAACTTCCCTTCTCACCTCAAAGCCTCTGGCAAACTGGTCACTGACATAATAAATATGCAGCATTTAATAATGCTTCACTTTTCCTCTTTAAACCATTAGTTGTTTCCTGCTTGACTAAGATGAACTTCGAATTCAATTCATTAACATTTCTTTAAATAGCCCTCTTAACAATGCCGGTTTGGTTTCCTTGTTATGTTCTGTCACTAATAGCGGTTTTTACTTCTAACCTGTTATTAATTAGAAATAAGGACTGGATCTCTTCATTTCTGAATTAGCTGTAGTGCCTCTCTCCTCAGATGCCGAAGAGGGTCTTTTTTCTTTTTTTCTTTTTTTTTTTTTCCTCTCTAAAGCTTAGCATGTTGTGTTATATAATTGTTCCTGGGCTAAATAATTTAGCTGGTCAGAGAAAGTGCACTTCTCTCCGCCTCGAGTGGTCAGCCCGGCGGCGGGCAGCGAGGCGTGCCAAATCTGAGGCAAAGAGGAGCACAGCTGCATGAAACTTTCATTAGGGCCGTGGAGGTAAGAGGCCGCTTCTCGACGGTGCTTTCGGCGTGACCCCCAGGGCTGGCCGCGACCGCTGCCGGGGCAGCCGCTTCGCAGCGGCTTAACGTCTTTGCCGTGAAGGACAAATGAACAGGTGCAGATCATCTCAGCCACCCTAATCTTTTCTTTCCCTACTTCAAAGCTTTCTGTGTTGCATCTCGGTCTGTAATTACCCTTGAGGTATTTCAGACTCGAAGCGATACCGGGAAAATTGCACTTCCTGATAATGGGAGTCCACAGTTGTGTTTAATCAATTATGTAGTTGGTCATGAGACTGGCTTTCTAGTTACAAGAATTTTAAGGCCAAGCCCTTATGCCCTGGCTGAGGAGAGCGCTGATACTGAATTAAAGAAACACTATCCATTTGATGCAGCTTAATCTAGGCTTTACCTGCTTAATTAAAAACCTGCTGCCAATACCCGCTTACTCCGCCATGCTCTAAACAGCCAGTCGAATGCCATGCTGTAATTTTCTAAGCAAAACTGCTTAAGTTAGGTGGAGCTGCAACACTAATTTTTACAGATATAAACAGATCTGCTCAGCAGTAGTGTCTCCAGATTCGTTGGGGCTGATGGCAGTGCTGTAGTGCAGGGCTCAGAGGTGCGCGGATCCTGGAGAGGAAACGTGAGCCGAGCTGGGAATTGTGAACGCACGGCTTTGCTAACTCACTCTGAAAGATACATGACAGCCAAAAGCTTCACTCCTCAGAAGTAATGGAGTTGGCTGCTGTGTTTGCGGGTGCCGGGAGCGAGTGAGCTCCAGTGGAATGAATCCGGATGATGTTAACTCACCAGATGCTCTTAGATGTGTAGTAGCTGGTGGTGGGAAGGTCTCGTTTTGGGAAGATGGTAATGGTGCTTCAGGCCAGCCAAGGTTAAGTGATAGTGTACACCCATCCCTACAGATACAGTGTGGTGGATTGTGATGATAAGATGGCAGCGTGGCTCTGCTGGGAAGGACTGGAGGCAACCTGTCCACAGGGCTGATGAAACCTGTCCTGTCTCATGCATTGAGCCCACACGAGGTATGTGACTGGGATGGTTTTCCCTGTACCGAGGCTGACTCCTCTCTGCTTCCCAATTTCCATGGCCTTGCTCCCTCCAGCCAGGCAGAAAAGAGCCCCTTCCTTCCCCCTGTGCTACTGAGTTCCCATTTGCAGGCAGGAAGGAGGAAGGACGTGGAGGGGCACAGGGGGACCAAGCCATGTATATGCTGGTGAGGAGCAGATTTTACAGTGCTCTTAAAGCTTTGCAGCGAGGCTGGACACTTGACTGGGACACCTGGTGTCTTTGGGAAACCTCTGTAAGGCAGAGGATGTTGCCAGATATGTGCCCTTGGACCTTGCTGCTGGCTGAGTGTAGACTGGACAACCACCGAATTACCCAAATAACTGCTGTTAGAGTGTCCAGGCATCCCCCTGCTTCCTCCACCTTCTGGCCTGCTTATCACTGGATCACTGGAGAAAGGAACTTTCAAAATTCAGAACACCTTTCAAATTCATACATTGTTTTGGTTCCCTCTGTGCCTGCCAGCTCTTTGCCTGTGATGCCAGCCTATGGCAGAAATACTGTTGTCTCAGAATTTAAGCTCTCCGGGAGAGTGGATGATACACGAGGAGGTATTGATGGATCTATACATATATACCTCTTATTACAAATTCTTCTTTCTCAGACAGCATTATAGATAACTGTCCCTGGAGAAGGCAGCTTTGAATATCTGAGGTACTTATATGGTTACAAGTGAGATGTCTGTGTCTGTGGTAGGGAAGGTAAGTTATTCCTTAGGCCTTTTCCCTCTCCTCTAATTTTAGACTAGTAGCACTAGGCAGGAGGAGTTGTTGCTAGTCACACAAAGCCAGTGGGCCGTCTGGTTGGGAATCACTCGTTGCCCTAACCCAGTTTCAGTTATTCTATTAATACACCACTGGAGTCTGGCTGGAGTACAGAGTCCTCTGTGGACAGGCCAGTAGCAATGTCTCTCTCCTGGAGCAATTATAGCAGAAGTTATACAAAGATGATAATTCAGATAAAAGTGATCATAGGGGCACAGTGGAGAGAAAGAGAACCACTGGGGGAAAGCCAGGTTGGAGCTCAAAACAGTATCCCTTGAGCTAATGGCAGCTCAGTGGATAATGTGATGAAAAAAATGTATCTCACAAGTCCCAGAATGCTCTTGGGAAAAAAAAAAAGTAGCCCTTAAGACAGCAAAAATGAATCTGTTCTTCTCCTCACATCATTCACATTTGAGCAGTGGCGAGTCCTCTCTTGAGTGAAGCTTTGGCATCGATGGAGCTGCAATGCTTTCTGCCCCGCTCGGCCTGGTTGCTGCTGCGGCACAGCCCAGGTCCGGGTGCAGGGTTAGCCAGCGTAAGCAAGTTGGTTTCAGCCCAGATCCGTCCCCTGATCATGTTCACCATATCGTTGCCTGCGCGCTTGTGTGCTGTCTTAATGCGCTCGTGGAGCTCCGGTGTGTGTTGCTTCATTGGTGATTAGGCAGATGGGCTGATACGAGACCAGTCCCTGGAGTGCTGCTTCCATACCAGTGATTTAGCTGTGTAACTCTCTGTAACGAAGCTTATTGAGGATGGCAGCCTGGGCTGTCCTGTGGAATTTGAGATATGTTATTTTTGTTCTGAGGACATTTTTAAAGGATTTTAATTATGTGCATGGTTAATAAATGTCATGCTATCCATCTTCAGTCATGCATACACATGCGGCGTGCTGCTCAGGTACCCACTGGCCCGTAGTGAGGATGATGTGCAGCCATATTTGTGGCATATAATTATTTGGCTTGCTTTTGGGGCTAGCACAGGATGAGATTGTTCCCACTACTCCTAGTAGCTGCCGTACGACAAACCAACACACAGAATATGTGAATCTTTAATGTATCCGCAGCTGAGAACGGAAGCCGCTGCTGCCCTCTCTGCAGTCAATTATACCATCTTAATTTGCTCTAACATAAAATTAGTTTTTCTCCCACCTTATTTCCTCATAGAAAGCAGGGATAGAGATTGTTACTGTAGAAAATGAAGGTGTCAGGAGGTAGGTTTTAGAACTGAAAGATGAGGGAACAGGAATAATTATCTTTTCTTGGGTTTTGCAAGGCTATTTGTTGAACAAGCTATTTCCTACTTATCCCGAGCCTTTCCCAAATCTTGTGGTCGTGGCTTCTGAGGGAGATGCATTGAGGTGCAATTTGTACCTTCCTGGTGGTTCAGGTATGTTCAGATTGCAACAGAAAATGCCAGCTCCAGCAGCACAGGTGAATCAGTGAATCACAAAACTGTTGTTGTTTACTTTTGGGATTGTAATTCTTCCTCTACTTAGGAAAAAGCTCTTTCCATTGCACCCTACTAGGAACACACCTTGAAAAGTCCTCAGATTTGGCTTCAGGTGGAAACAGCAGTTCTGAACACAGTGAGGCACATGCACAGAATTTCTGCACAAGTGCTCAAGAAAGGTTTGATAATACATGTTTCTCTCCCCAGATTTGTATTTCTCTTTCTGTACTTTCTGTTTTGGTTAGGTTTTTTTTCAGTGACCACCGGCTATGACCATATGGCTTCTCTTCTGTTTTCCTCTGTGTCTTCTACCCTCCTGCTCTGAACATATTATAATGTTCATGAGACATTTTAATATCAGTTCTGGTCTCGCCTAGCAGCATAAAACATCTTGTGTATTTGCATTTTTTAGTTTAATCATTATCTTAATATTTTTGGGCAGTAGCCACAGAATTTTTTTCTCTCTGTCTCATCTTTAAAGCAACAGTTCACGCTTCTCCCTACCATAGCCCCACCATTACACTTGCTTTAAACCCATAGCTAAGTCATGGTTTTGAAACAGGGGATGACAGTAAACCTGTCCGTAAGACATGTTTCAGAAGCCCCTTTCATTCCAGTCATCTTGGAGCAGGCCTTCAACATTGACATTTATTAGTCAGAAAGAACTATCAGACCCTAGCTAAGGACACTTGCAAATGTAACTCCTACAGTGGGATGATCTGGCATTAAACAAGTTCTGAAGATTAAAATAATCCTAGAAAGCCTTGAACGGGCAGGCAAGGTCTCTGTCTTTTGTACTCTGGTTACAGCAGAACCATCGCTTTTCTTTTTTTTTTTAATGTGAGTTATATCTTAGGTGATATAGCCCAGAGAGGAAGTGTCCCCATTACCAGAAACTTCTCCTTTTTCCAAATCCAGCTTGACTTTTCCAGTTTTGGGGCTAAATTGAGCCCTGATGCAACTGCTGTTAATTTGGGGGTACTTGCACCAATTTTTCCTGGGCTAGGTTTGGTCCTGAATGTCAAATTCACTGTTAGCATCTTGGGATTACCTCATGATCTCCTTTGTAATCCTTTTACAAACATATTTTCTTTTCAGCTCATGACAAACCTAATTAGTGGTGTTTTCAGTAAATATGAATACCCATATTGAAAGTCCTTTCTCAAATACAGACTTGCCATGACCTAACATTAGTTTGACCTTCCATAGCATCTCTTGAGAAGGAAAGCATTTTGCTCAGATTGATCAATCAAACTTCATAGTTTTTACTATGTAAGTAAAAATTTGTTATCTCCAGGTTAGAAACAAAAAGGTTAAGGGTCAGAAAATATCTTCAAAATCACTAGAAGACAGAAAACTACTGCTAAACTCTCCTAGCTTTGAGAACTCTGCCACATTTTCAAGCCCTCCGCCTTGGCATAGGTATTATCCAGACGCTTTCCTTATTGACATTCCTGTTCCCCACTAACACTTTCCCATTGTCTTTTCCTTGTTTGTCTTCCCTAAATCTTCAGCTTTAATTTTCCACAGCCTTTGCTTTTACTGTCCTGCCAAAGTCTGAGAAAGGGAGAAAATCAGAGACCCTGCCCCAGCTGGTTCCTCAGCTCTTGGGAAAGCCTGAGCACTCTGGAGTCTGAGGAAAACCTCATTAGATCCAAGATGGCCAAAATAGGTATTTGTTCAGCGAGGTCCTCTCCAGCAAAGGAAGTTCCTACCTCCATCTTGTTCTGCTCTGGCAATAATTTTACACGCTTCTTCTTTGGAAACACCTTTGAAAACGTGAGGATAGGACTGGGGAAGGAACCAGCTGTGGTGAGATTTTCAGTGCTTTACATGAATCTAGATGTTTTACCTCGGTTGAGATGAGATGTGAGCTGCAGCAGTTGCCTCTGGGTACACAGGGTACCCAAACTTGCCAAACACCCGCTGCCTCTCGGCTGGCTGTAGCACCCTGTGGGGCATAAATTTGCTTCTTCTTGCCCCATGATGACAGCATCATGCAACGCTGAGGTTCTCAACACCAACACCAAAACTGCTGCCTCTTATCATCTAATGTCGCCTCACACCAAAACCAGTTGTGATAGCCGCCAAAAGTACCTTTTTAAGGTTCTTCAGCGGTTAAGTTCGTATTTAGAGAAAGATCTGGCTTCAATTATTCATATTAAAAATGCTGGGTAGAATTACAGACCAGACAAGCTAGACTGACTTGTCACAATCTTTTAGGATTGCCTTTTTTTTTTTTCCCTTTTGAGGAATCTTAATTTTTTCCCTCTTAGAGAAAATGATTCATAATCATAAATGAGTGCTTGGAAAATGTCACCTCAAGGTACTACAGATGAGGCTTTCCAAGCTTATGAAGCTGTAGAGGAGTTAGCTAATATGATTTCTTTTTTTTCTTTGCTCATTTGTTTTCTCTTTGTGGAACAAGGGCTCCTGCTTCACTTGAAACAAAAAAAGCACTTTAACCAGCTATGTGGAGAAAGCGGAAATGTTCCATTTTCCTTAGATACTCCATCTCTGGAGTTTGTACGTATTCTGTGATAATCTACAATCAAACCGAAATTATACTTTTCCTCTTTTAGGTCTTTGAGAGTTTTTTTCCCCACTTACACTGTCTTCTTTAAGCTAAACAAGCCTCCTGTGGAGATCGTATGACTCTTAGGATTAGTAAAGATGCTTCTTCGTGGATTATGAACTTGCTTTAAACTTGTTTCTTTTCTATAACACAATTCTAACTGGTTAGCTTGCTCTCCTGTCCCTGGAAACTCTTGGTTTGTATCTTCAGTGAAATATACCGAATTGAGAATAGAGTTTTTCTCATTTGTTTTTATTTGTGTGTGTTGATAGTAACTGTTTTTTCAGGGTTTGGTTCAAAGGCTCCATTCAATTGAATTACAAATCACAGCAAACAGGACTGGAAGGGATATCAAGAGATAACCGATCCATACAAGACCTACTGTACCTATTTAGTTTCTGACAGATGCCTCTCTAATCTACTCTTAAAGATCTCCGGTTACTATTTTTACTCTTAAAAGAATTCCCTAGCACCCAACTGATTTTCCTTTTCTGTTCGTTATTTCCTCTCCTGTCTACTATGTCCAGAGAGAACAAAGCAATTCCTTCCCTTTCGGAAAGTCTTCTGTACACCTGAAGATCCTTTTCCTACCTCCTTCAGTTTCTTGAGGATCAACATGTCCGTTTGTTCAGGGGTCCTGTATGATTTATGTTTCTCTCATGCGAGTTCTAGCTGTTGGATGTCCATCTTTGACTTCCTGCACCCAAAAGTGGATGCAGAACTCCACCTGACTCCTACCATTGCTGACTTTAGAGGGAGGTCCCAGTGCTGAGGGGAAGCCACAAGACCTGCCCAGCCTGTGTTCAGCAGATAGCCAGCACAGCATAGGTGTCTCAGGGCTTTTCTTCTTAGTCTCCTCTTAGCTGCTGCTTCAGATTAAGGTTTCTCTAAATTATGCCAGAAGCAATCAGTCATGTTAAAATATTCCAGAAGCCAAAGTCTGCCTGTGTGTGGGAAACTTAGCCACATGCTTTATAGTGCTGGCCAAGGGAGATGGTATAGGGCTTCTGACACCTGGGAATTAGTCTGCTGATTAGATCTTTCATTGGTGGAGCATAAAATACTCCTCCTCAATGTATTTCTGTAACTTAGCTGTTGATAGCTTGCAAATATCTTGGTTCTATCCCTCAAGCACTTCTGAGGGAATGTTCATCACCTGTTTTTCTTCAAATGACTTCAGAAAGACCAAAGGGGAGCTGACATGACAAATCATAGGGTAAACCAGATTATTAGAAGCAAGAAGGCATCCTTCAAAATGCTGAAGTTGTGTGTTCAAGAAAGAAAAGGGAGGACAAGGCTCACAAATCTTTAGGAGCCCTTTGAAGGAGTCCCCAGGCAAGTGAACAAAGAGATCTGGGTGATATGGTCCTCAGGGAATTCACAAAGGCATTTGAAAAAGTGCATCACCCAAGGGTCTTACAGGAAATAGCCTCCATAAGTTTCTTGCATGAGTAAATAATTATTTAAAAGATGGGAAACAACAGAGAGGAATAGAGAGGTCATTTCCACAGCAGAGCCTTGCAGAGGTCTCTGCTACAGCCCACATTGTTTAGTATTTTCATAAATGTTCTAAAAAACCAGGTTGAGCAATCAGACAATAAGTTTGGAGGTGAGGCTAACTTATTTAAGATAATAAAGGCAAGGGCTGACTGCAAGGAACTGAGGAAGTGCCTTTTCATACGGTGTCCCTGAGCGGTAGAGTGGGAGGTGAAATTCAGTGTGGATAGAAGGGAGGAAGAGAGGTGGGGTGAAAGTTCCAGCAGTGCATTGATGGTGATAAGCATGGAATTGAATACCATCACTTGGGAAAAAAGATGCGGTTATAACATTGTGTTTTGAAAGCATCTCCTCAGCGCCTAGTATTTGTTAAAAAAAAAAAAGCAGACATACTGTTAGGAGCTATTAGCAGAGTAATAGAAAACAAAGGACGAGGCACAAAAGAGGAGAAACTCTTCAGCACTTTAGACATCCATGCTTTACCCACATGTTGAATACTTGGTTCAGTTCCAACTCCTCAGACACATGGAAAATAAGAGATCAGAGTCAGAGAACTGCTTTGTATGAAGAATCATAAAATAGTGTAGAATTCTTTAGCTTGAGAAGGAGATGAGGGGATACAACAGGCGGTTGTAAAATGATAACTACTAGCATCGAGATGAAGAACAGGGAATGATGGTTCATTGTTTCTCCTAACACAAAGTAAAGGAACATCAGATAAAGCCATCGAGGAAGGCTTCAGAGCAAACAAAAAGTGTTGCTGCCTCATGGCGCATGTAACACACACAAGGAACTCCTTTCTGCAGGACCTTGTGGATGCTGAAAATTTTCAGCTGTTTAAAAAGTGGCTGCTCACAGTTACGGGAGAAAAATTTTAGCAAGGGTTGCTCTGTGCAAAGACACCATCTCTAGCTTCAGAAAATCTGTGCGCTGCAAATTGCTGGAGGCTGGGAGGGTGTTCAGGGAAGTATTATTGTATGGGCTGGATCTGTTCTCCTCTTCCCTGGGTATCTGCTGTTTGTGACTGTTGGAGACAAGCTACTGGGTTTGCCTTTGGTCTGATACAGTGCTGCTGCTGTTACGTCCACTCTGTCATTCTTACAGATGGGCAGCCATTGCGCCTCTTCCTAGTTTTAATGGATTGTTTTCAGCGGGCGAAGCAAATTGTCCGGTTACTCTCAAAGAAATCCAGCCAGGATAATGAGATCTGGCAATTTCAGGACTGTAGCAGTATAACCTAGAAGTAAAAGAATGAAATAAGGCTGAAAAAGACTCAGTCCCCTTTAAAAGAATAGTAGGAGGGGAAAAAAAATGCACCTAAACAGTCATATATCAGAGCGGCATGTAAAATGTCCAGCTGAGGAGTGTTATTAATGAAGTGGTGAACTTTAAGTCCATGCATAACATGCCTCCAGTAGGAAGGTTCTTATTTCCAATGCCTGGGGTAATCTAGCAAAATCTGAGCCATATCTTTAATGAACAAGGTAGGCTATCAATCAGCACGAAGATGACACGAGCATTTCATACAAAAACAAAAACCGACTCCCCCCCTCCCCAAAATCAAGGCCACTGCAATGCCTCCCAAGGCTGCCCGTCCTCGTCAGGCAGGCGAAGAGTCATGAATCTGCATGTGACTGTTAAAGGCAGAGCTGCTACTAAGTAGGTGGCAGTTTATTTTTAGCATCTAGTTTAAATTGTTCTGATATTGAATCTGCACCGTGCAGGGGTAACATCTTTAAAATGCAATTCTATGGTAGGTGGCAACAATCAAGCTGAATTACTGACATTGTAAGGAAATGAAAAGTCAAACTGCTGACCATGTGTATTTTATGGTATTTAATTAAAAGTAGATAACATAGTGTGAATGAACCACAAATCAGATAAAAATGGCAGTATATTCTCATATTTAACACATATTTGACTTGTGGTTGCTTGACAATTTACCAGAACAGGTCTATGACGGTCTCCAAATATAAAATCAGGAGCGTAATTAAAAATACTGCAGGGAAGAAGCAATATTCAGTTCAACCCTGAACTACGTTAATCACAACCACAGCTGTATCACTTCCATTCCCTTTAACAAGAACCTAATTTCTTTTTCTTCCTTTTTTTTTTTTTTTTTTTAATAAAAGAGGGGAAAAAAAATGCCGAGGGTTTTGCTAAATCAGAGTGTCAGGTTTAAAAAGTTCAATGTGTGGGGTGGGGAAGAAGAAGAGGAGCACAGGATAACTCGTTTAGTAGGAGTTGTGGTGTACCTGCCTCAGCTTGGGGCTCATCCATGGCTGTGCACTGGGACTGTGGCTTCTCTTCTGCTTTTGGCACAAGCTTGTGCTGTGGTGACCTTGAGAGGTTCATTTATTGCTGTGACACAGCTCCCACCCCCGTAAAGCAGAGCTATCCTCGCTTTCTCTCCTTAGTCCTTGGCTAATGACCAGGAGAGAGGAACCTTGAGCTCAGCTGGGCACTTCTGCACTAACCCCGATGTTTCAGGGGCATTTAGCTCAGCTCTTCTCCCCATATGCTGATCTATAACATGTGTCTGCTCACTGCTCTGCAACAAGCGAGGAAACACAAGCTGGGTTTGGGTTCCCACCAGTTTTTCTTTTGTTATTTCTCCCATCGAAAGTCTCACAACCCAAATTTGTGAGACTTTGCTGGGCATGCACCGTGGTGTTACTGGTGGTTTTCCTGTCCCATGGGGAGGTGGTTCTCACAGCCTGGCAGAGAAGATGTAGTACTGTGTGTCTTTTCACTAGAATTTAGAAAAAAAGTCTCAAGTTCTTCTTGTAACTCCAGAGACAGCTCTTAGAGAATGAGAGTTCAGTCTTTTTTCTTGTTTGATGTCTGTCAGCGCAGCTTTCAACCCAAATAAATAAATTTAGGCTCTTCATTCAAAGGGAGAGGAGGGAAAAAGGGAGTTCAGGCTTCCCATGCTCACCTTTAGGATCCTCACAGGTAGTACTTGCCAACTTTGCAGCTCCAGGCTCTGACTGCCCCCCTTCCCCAGCTACAAAATGCTGTTTTCTGCTGTTTGAAGCCCTGATTGATTTTCCCACCTATCTGTATTGCCTTGTTGTCTTCATCAGAGTATGCAAATGTGTTGCAGTGTCACCGACTGCCAAGGAAGGAAAAACCTCCTCTGCAGGTCAGTGTGAGGAGTTTCTCCAGGTGACTCCGTCTCCTGGGAATCCTTGGGAACCAGAGGGCAAAAAGCAGGCAAAATGAATTCATCACATTCAAGTTGAAAAATATAATGTTTTGCTACAGTTTACAACTGAACAGTTGAGTTTCGCGGCGTTTTTAGAGTGTATCGTTGTACAACCGGGGCTCCCTGTGGCATCCAGGGATTTGTGCACAAAGGAGCTGCGTTCGGGACAAGGACTAAATCGCAGCCTCTCGTTCGGTGGAAGAATTAATGAAAGGATTTCCATGTTGCAAATCCCATTTCCCTCTCTCTTTGGTGGGTTACAGCTGATTAGGGGAGAAAGGGATGTAGGTTGTGGTAGCAGAATCCTATCGTCTAAATCTCCCTGCTATTATTTTTTACTGCTGGAAACATTAGTTGACATGCAATTGCAGTCATACCCACTAGACTCCACAGACATTATTTATTCATTTGGAAAAGGCTGTTGTCTCCTTCGGTTTTGTGTGGAGTTCCAGGATTTCAAAGGCTCTTTTGGTGAAATTTTCTTGCACTGTGTTCAGTATAATTCAATATTTCTTATCTCTTTTTAAAATCGGACCTTTTTGCTTATTCTTGACTTCACTGTCTTGTAGCCTGAGTGAGTGTAATGCAACACAATGGACTTGCAGGTAATCAATAACAGCTTTGGAGGTCAGAGATGGTATTTGACAAACTTACATTCACGATTAAATATTCTGCTGAAGGAAATACTGAGAGGTTTTTTAAAAGGTAAACTCAGAGTTGCCCTGATGACCCTGAGGTTAGTATTCTGTACTGCCATGTAGAGAGGCTGGCTCCGGAGTCCCTTTTTAGGCCAACAGAGTCACTGTTTGCTCCACAGACTGCCTGCAGCCTGCTCCCATTGCAGTCCACGGGATGCTCCTTTTGACTTCAGTGAGGGTAAGATCTCACCCAGTTTTAGGGATGTAACTTGGGTTAGGAGCCTTGACACCCTGATCTCCCTTATCTACTTGGTGGGTAGAAATTGCTAAAGAAAATCTCTAGGGATGATGTCTTTTTTAAGAAATAGCTGGATGTGAGTTTCTCTGCTACAGCCATAGGTATGTGATGGGCAGGATTGTCTCTAGACTGGACTTAGTCATCAAAATGTCACCACCAAGCACTAGCAGTGAGAACAATTTGGTGTGTACCTGGAGCAGAACTTCTGGTCCTGTTTAGTGCCAGCAGTGACGAAAACTGGGAGATTCGCTTCAAAGTTGCACGACTACTCTGAAACAAAATGCTACATGCCAGCGCCCTTTTCATCACTGCAGGGGCACAGCAAGGTCTCAAAATGTCCTCCTGTGTGGGTGTAGCTACCCCTGCTCTGATACCGCTGCTGGTTTGTGTGCTGCCTGTTGGTGGGAAGCTGGGAGATGCTTTTGCATGTTGATAGCCTAACTGAGAAGCTGTGAATTCAATGCTTTAATTCTGTGAATTGAGTAGTGCACCCAGAGCTCTTGCTGGAAGGGCGACAGGTCACTAATTAAGAGGATACTAGAGCAATATCCAAGTATTTGACAAAGGTAACAGGCACCTCCAGGAGTAATCATCATCTTTCTGTCACTGTTGTCTGGCTGTGGATTACTTGTGGCTAGGAATGGTGATGGTTTGTCCATGGGAATGTATCTTTATGTCACCAGGACTCCCATAGTGAAAACCCTTTTTAGTGGTTGGACCTGTGTGACATCCTTCACCCCAAGGGTTCAAAGGCATAGAGAGAAGAGCTAGAAACGCAAAGGCATGGCAGTGAATGCCTGGGGCAGAATGAGGTTGCTCAAGCTGGAGGCTGATCAGGACCTGGAAGCAATAATAGTAACAGGGAAGCGTGGCATTGTAGCAACAGTGGGAAGCAGCAGCAGGAGATGACGTTGGCAAAACTTTCCCGTTCTAGAAGTTAACTCCATGAATTTTCTGAAGTCAGTCATAGGCACTTTTGGGAAGTGATATTTGGGTGACAGCAGAACGAGTATATTTGTGGCATGGCATCCTCGTATGCCACCGAGCAGCTTGTCTCGGTGGAAGTAAAATGTGAGAGAAGTACATCATTTTGCACTGAAAACATTTCAAAAGGACACAAGCCGACAGAGTCATAAAACTTCTCTCTCCAGATGTTCTCCCCAGAGTCATTAAAATAGGTGGTCTTAATATTTACTTTTTGATCTTCAGAATGCTACCTTCCCAAAAGCCAGCAAAAAACCACGTGATTAAATGTGTGCACAGACGAGTCTTCGTGCTGGGGCAGCAGGAGCGCGGGGGCCCTATCGACACCTCGTTTGGTTTGCCACTCCATTTCCCTCCAACAAAACTAGCAGGCTACCTGCCGTACCTCGTTTGCAATCTGCTTGCAGTGGAAGGCTTCAAAGCTCTTAAGGAAATGCATTTCAAATGTTCTTCCTGTTATAAACCATGCTGCCAGCACGGTCATCCAACCATGCCAGAGAGATCCGTAAAAGCGAAGATAGGCTGGTGTAAATCAAAAAGTGGGGGTTGAATCCTGAGAGTTTTGCAACTGCACGGAGTGTCACATCCACCAGAATGCAATATATAATGAGTATATACCGCACCAGTTACGGGAGCGTGACAAATGGCCTTGCAAGCACAACTCAGGCTTCATTTAGACTGCTTCCTTTCCCAAGCAGGATGGCAACCCCAGAACATCTCCAATTTTTTGTTGCTCTGTAGAACGTTGTCACTGAGAGGAGAGACAGTCGAGTGTGTTATACGTGTGTCCTCTCAGGTGTAATAGACAAGATCCATAATAATTCATAATGTGAGAGCTCGACTCTAGTGTTTGTTGGAAAGGATTTACTTTGCTTTCGTTGGGATAATTATGACTGATTGTAATAAGCACGGATATAAACTCTTGATCTTTGCAGAGCTGCAGGCTGCAGGTTACACACAAGTGGAGGACAATCACAACTTAGTTCAAAGTCTGGAGACTTCAAAAAAGGTGTTGGGGTGGTGACTCTGTTTAGTACATCATCATTTGACACCTTTTCTTCTCCATTGTTTTATAATTGCTCTGGAAGTTTTACTTGTACAGACGATTTCTGGATTCTAGGGCTGGGCAAATGCATTTTACAGCGTACCTTGTAAATCCCAACTCAAAGGACCATGGCAGGGGTCCTGATGAGAGCTCACAGCACCTTCCTGCTGACTTGCATGCTCTTGGGTAAATAGCAAAATGGGCGAACACATGCCAAGTTTCTGGACCTTTGTGCTAGATGCTAGCCAGTCAGTAGGCACTTTGGGAAATAAATGAGATGAAAAAGTAAAATTTCCTGGCAAAAATGAGTGTTCCTCTGGGGGTGGGAATTAGCTGCATTCCAGGCATCTTGGATATTTCATGGACAGAGCCTTGTGTGGCTTCTTCTGAGCAGCGTAACCATGTATGAGCTGCAGCTCTGGGGGGACAGCGGTGTCTTGTCAGTGTCTCAGCTCCCTGAAATCTGTGGGAGTTGTTTTTTGAGAACAACGATGTTCCCAAATCCTAGTATCTATGCCTGCCTTCCCACAGCCTCTTTCTCCCCTGCATGGGCTGGGATATGGTATCCTCTGTTTTCCATGACACTGAGAACAGGTTGAAATGATAGATGAAAGGGTAGCGGGACGGAGCTGTGAGTTAGTGCATTAGCCTTTCACTGCTGGACTCCAGGGTTCAGAGTCTTCCTTTGAGTAAGTGTGAAAATGGGTCTAATGGTTTCTTTCTAAATCCATAGTGGACGTTTGGCGATATCATAAAACCACTGCACAATCTGGGAAAGAAAAGCCTGAGACTCAGGAGAAGGAAATCTGTTGCTGAATGGAACGGGGGTAGAAGGCAGGGAGGTGTGGAGAAACATGCACAACACCTTCATCAAGGTATTTCTAATAAGCCTACGCTTATTATACAACAATTGCACCCACTAATTAAGGAATAATAAGAAAAAAAAAGATAGTTGCAAAGTCGGACTATCTTTTTTCTCCGAGAAATGCATTAGACAATTGGAAAGTACACATAGTCCTATTACTCAGGTTAATTTACACTCACTCTCCTAGTCCACCACAAGAATTTATGAACCTGGAAGAGCTCTAAGTCCCTTAACAAAGTAAACAAACTGTAACTCAGTCTCTTGTTCTTCCAGAGCCCCACCACCTAAGGGTTTGGGTGGTTTTTTCGGTTGAGGGTTTCATTTTTTTAACTAAAGGTGAAGAGATGATTCAGTATGTGTTGCTATGTCTCTTTTCTCAGGGGCAAGCAATTCACATTACTGGAATTAGACTATTAGAATAGACTTCAAATGCACAGTGAACCTTGGCAAATAAAATCCACCAGCCTTCAGCTATGGCTTGTCTTTGCACATGTGAGGAGCCTCGCTCGAGAAGGTAGCCTGGCCTGCTGTGCTCTTTGCAAGGGGCTCAGCTTTTTCCGAGCGGGAGCGCGGCTCCCCTCCCCCAGGCCCAGCAAATTTAGAGCAACAACAGCCAGAAGATTAAGCAAGTGTAACTAAAACTATCCTTATGTCAGGCCCTTATTTTAATCTCCTCCGAACCATCAGAAGTGGACTCGTTAGTCCATACAACATATCCTCTCCTTCTGAATGTGTGAAGCACTTAAAGAAAGAAAGTTTCTCGCACCGTACACCAGACGACCTTGATGTGATAGACTGCAGGGTTTTGTGACACTGCACACTCAGTGCTATTCAACACTTTGCCTGAAAGGGAGGAAGGAATGGATTTATTGACTTGTGACTTTGACTCAGGCCTGTGTATCAGGACTGTTATTATGTGGAATGATTAGGCTGCAGTGTCAGGGACAAGTTAAACTAGAACAACAAAGGACCTCCTTAACCTTTACCTGGACACAAGGCCATTCATAATGACTTGCATGGTTTGGAAAACTAAGTATGTCTTGCAGCACTCAATACTTCTGCAGCTACAGCAAATGAACAGAAATGGAAAAGACGGATTGCTGAAGAAGATGAAATGTAATTCAATTCTGCATAGTCCTGTTTAGAATACTGAGCTCAGGTCCGTGTCAAAAAGTGGCAAAGGCATCATCATTTTCTTTGGAGTGAAGCAGGAATTTAAAAACCGAATACAATAGATATCCACCTGGGAATCTTATATTTTTTCAGGTGGTATAACAAATAATACTGTCTCCACAGTAGCTTCCCTCATATGAAGTGCACATGAAACCATTATTAATGCTAATAATGCCAAGTGCCAAATGTGAAGAGAAGGTCCTCAAACAGCAAGGGGAGTCACTCCCCCAAAGCCAGTGGTGATTATGGTGACAATCCGTATCCCTGTCGCTGTGTATCTCTTTTGTAGCTAGTGCTGCACGAGAATCCTGATGTAACAGTCCATTTGTGGTTTTATATTAGAGTCAAAACATCGCTCTCCTTTTCTTTAATGGTCATTATCACAGCACATTATGAATGAGTCAGTGGATTTTGGATGGCTGAGATCTCACCCCTGCTCAAGCTGATGATAATTTTGCCCCTGTTTTCAGGAGGTGTCAAATCAGGGGTGGGTGCTTTGCAGGGCTGAGTGCTCATCTGTGTGTGTTGCCTGGACCCTGCTGCTGGTTTGAGAGTGCTTGTGCCTTGCTGGCTCCTCTCCTTCCCGGCACTTCTTATTGCTGCTCTCCAATTGTGAGATCCCAGGTGATTTCAGATTTCCCATTTGTGAAGGATGGCAAAGGCCTTTCTTCCAGGAAGCCTTTGTACAAGTCATGGTAAAAATGCCTGCAGAAAGAAGTTAAAATAGGCAGTATATGATATGAGAGTGGAAGAAGCGATGCAAAGTAAGTGTCTTAGTGGGGGATATGAGCAAGCATGATGCATGGGGAAAGAGAGGCCAGTTTCTGATGAGATGCATTTGATCTCTCCAGTACTGTATGAACTTCTGAACTCAGCTCTCCCAAGTGTCCCTAAGTTGCAGAGCTTGGAGAAACCATAGCTAGCATCTTGTCTTTGCTCCTGTCTAGCACAGGTCCCCGAAAGCTACAGGATAAAGAGAATTCTTCTTCTCTTCTGCCTTGATGTATGTGATGAGTGGGAATTTGTATTTCAAGCTAAACATATCTGCTAGGTTTGAAAACAGCTGCAATATTACATCTGACACTTTTTTTAAGTGCTCAGCAAAGCACACCATTTTCACATGGGTGTAAACTGCTCTGCTGGCTTACATCTTTATAGTGAGGTTTGCATTTGGCTTGGTGCTCCAAAAAGCACCATCACCTCTATTCTCCCCTTTTTCTCTACTCTTTTCTTTCCCTCCAAGCAGAAAAAAGCCAGATGTCACCCAAAACCTTTGGTCAGCCCAGCACTGGTGAAGCCACCCCTCCCAGGGGCAAGGTCAGCTCAACACATTGCCTCCCCAGCAGATTTCAGCTGCTTGCTCCAGCATCCTGGTTAGACCATTTTCTGTGACCATAAATCCTGGATCTTTTAGCTCTCAACTAAGAAACAAACCCTATGGAGAGGCTATTTGTCTTTATGCTGGGCAAATGGCTTTTCCTTTCACAAGAATGAGGTGTGGTGAACTTATGGCCATTTTTTATTTCATTTCAGAGTTTGTTTTTATTTTTTTTTCCTTAATGAATACAGTGAAGCAAAATTTCAGCATGTCTTCTGTTAAAAGGGGTTTGTTACGTTTCATGGCTGTGAGTTAATTTAACAAAAACCACATTTCCCTGGTGCTATTACAATATAATACTAGTTTTCGTGATGGCTGCATCAAGAACCAGGCGTGGAGAGGAACACCATAGATGTGCTAGAAATAAAATTAACAGTAAGAAGTGAAAGAATCTCTGGGTGAACCAGATTGATATCAGAGGTGGACAAACCAGGTTTGTTTTGAATTTTCCACTACTTACGTGAACTCATGTCTTCTAAACTGGAAGTTTCAAAGAAACATTCTTTCTCTTCAGACTGTGGGACATGGTACTTGGACCTGGTATCTATCTGTAGTTACTCTCAGATGTTTTGGGTTTGACTCTTGCATTCCTCTTTGCTACACAGGACTTCTACCAGTCCTTTTTATCACCCTTAAACTGGTTTGTTGAAAATATTACCGTTGCATGCTGACTTTGTCATTTGAGCAGGTTTTGTGCAGGTTCTCTAATATCAGGGAACTACAAGGGTTTACTGTTTAAGCCTTTATTAACTGCTCAGTCCCTTGTTTAGCCTGTGAATGACAGTGAGCTTTCCTTTGTCGTTCACACGCTCCTTTCATTTTGTCATATCAGTGTTGCAGCAAATTAATTAACTCCTGTTCATTTTTTTTGTTCATTTAAATCAGAGGGCAGGCTGTCCAGGATTTCCATGGGAGACAGGAAGGAAGTGCACCCTTGTTCTGCTCCCAGCTCTAGGACTACCTCAGCATGCCTATGGGTAAATTCACCTGGAGCAAATCTTGCCTCCCACTTCCCAGGATGTGGGTTCATGTGGGAGGGCCTCTTTTTCTAAGAAGAAGTCTATGAAGGTGCTGCATAGGGTATCGTGTGTAAGGGCACCACAGGCCCTTGGCTGCTAGAATTTTTCAGGAGCAGGATCCTTGTTCTTGTTGCAAGATGCCAAGAACTTGCCTTTTGTTCAAAACAGGGTGAAGGACATTTTATCTCGAACAGTTACAACCTCCTAAAATTACAGGCATCTGAAAAGAAGGTAGAACCTAACGTCATACACAGAAGCCAGTGGGGCTGTTTCAAGAGGGCTAGAGGTGCAACATGTCCAAAATAACTTTGTAAGAGGAAGAACTTTAAGACAAAGCTGTCAAATGTTTCTTGCAGGTTGTGCATGAAATGGGTTGTTTTAGGCAGTACCAAAAAACATTTATGCAGATAAAGGGTTTAGTGTTTGCATCACTTCTTTTTCTCTCAAAGTAGTGAAAACTGTAAAAGAGTAAACCTGCCTTAATATTTTTAAGTGAATTCTATTTTTACTGATAGCTCTTCAACTGTGATGATCTTAGAAGTTTTGCAGTGATGTGGTTGCCCTGCAAGAGATCATAGCCAGCAGAGAGGGCAGTTCCTTTACAGTTTTGGTTCTCTTAGGATCAGGCATCTACTTCCAAAAGCTCCTGGTCTCTGCAGGCACCAAAAGATCAGCAACCTCCAAATGATTTCAGACAAATCACTGTTTGTGTCAAAAGAGGCTAGAGGGGATGTTCAGAGCAGCATATTAAATACAAAGCAGATAAAACCTCCCACATCTGCCACGGTTGGCACATTCCTTCCTCCCAGTTCAACAAGTTTAACTTGTTCTCAGTTAAACGTGGAGTGTTTCACTGTGTTCAACAAAGTGCACTGGACATACCTTTTTTTTTTTTTAATAAGACATAATGAAATGAAGTCAGCAGGGTGAAGAAGAGGAAAGATGTAATCAAAGGAACTACTGAGGGAAGCTGAAAAGAGGAGGAAAGTCAATATACAAGGAGGAAGATACTGAAAAGAGCAACCATTTTTAACAGAGAGATGCACAAGTACTGACTGGCTGCAGGTACCTGGAGCTGCTTGGGTGGGAAAGGTGATCCCTCACCTAATTTGCCAGCCCTCAGGATCCCCTGGCAGCCACACCACTGGCTCCAAGTCGAACCTGCTTGAGGTCATGCTAGCTACTCAAATCTTCAATTTCTGGCTTCTAGCAATTACGAGAGTACAAGGCTAGGAGGAAGGATGTAGGATGGGTTGCATGCTGTAGAAGCAATGATGTTACCTCTCTTTCCAAGCTGGTCTGATGATAATCAAGGTGGTCATGGCCTGGCTGTGCACTGACTCTGGCTGAGCCATAGGCTGCAGGCCAGACTCACTGGGTACCATAGTAGGAGAAGTTACTATCTTTACAGCAGTTTTTCTTTCTGGCACCTAACACAGGATATCAAGGTGGAAAGTACCTTGAGGAAGATCATTGTGCATATTCCTCCATGCCATGGCAACATCTTCTGCACCTCTAGCAAGAGAAACTCCACATGGCTTTTGCCAATCACTTCCAGAGCTTGACTGCTCTTGTTGTTGGAAAGACTTTTCCTAACTCGTGACTTTAATCTTCTCTGCTGCCAGCTTTTTCTTGTCCTTTTGGTCATGGGCATGGAAAACAGGTTGTTCTCTTCCTCTTTGCTGCAGCTTTTTATATGCTAGAAGACTGCTATCATGTCTTCCCTCAGTCTTCTCTTAAGAGCAAATAACCCCACTGTGTTCAATCTTTCCTCACAAGTCAAGGTTTTTAGACCTCTGACTGTTCTCCTCCCTTTCCTCTGAACTCTCTCCAATCGGGCCATGCCTTTCGTGAAGCGCGATGCCTGTGGGAGAACACAATGCCCCGGGTGAGGCCTCCCTGGCACTCAGCAAAGTGCGAGCGTTGCTTTATGAGTCTTGCGGAATCTACTTCCCTTTAAATATTGCAGTACGGCATCTGCCTTTTTCTCAGCTGCATACTATTGTCAACGTACGTTCAGGCTGTGATCCACAGCCCTCGGTCCTCTAGTTTCTTTTCTGCAGAGCTGCTATCCTGGAATTGTTCCCTCTTAGCTGCTTGTGTAGGTTAATGCACAGGGTAGATGGAGCAAACACCTTCTCCATCTCCCCCTGCCTCCAAATCCACGTAATGTCAATTTTACACTTTTCCTACTCAATATAGAGTCCATATGTTGAGGGAGTGTTGAAAATCAAATGGATGGGATGAGGTCTTTATTAAAATAACAAGGATAGAGTAACATAGCAGGTATGCAGCAGCAGGAAGTAGTACATTGGTTTGGGTTTAGGTAGTAAAACATTGGACTTTGCTCTCATTAATGGTCCTTCCTTTGAAAATCAAAAGCACTTAAGGTGCAGGTAAAACAAACGTAAGCTACAGTTATTTCTCCAGCACTTCTGGGTGATTCCCTCAATCTGGGAATCAGCTGCAAGTCTCTTGCAATTTGTTTTTTTTTTTTTTAAGAGGTAAGGAATACTCACTATTTTTTTGGGTTTGTGACATGACATCTGTTCCAACTTGTTGCTGGTCTATGGCTGTACAATAGAGATGATGGAGGGGAAAAGAACAATTATCCGGAGGTTTTGGCACAAATCATTACTGGCCCTCCAAGCAGGTCATTCCTTGGCTTCTTCTTAGTGGTCTTACCACATAGGTTATTTATCTCAAAATCTTTGATAGTTATGGAGTATGCTTGGAAGCAAGAGATATGTCTACCTCTGTTTTACTGTAACCGGAGGGATATATTTAGGGTGAATTTGTTGTGTGCACTCCCCAGCCAGAGAACATGAAGGTTCAGCTTCAAGGTGCCTGACTGAGGCAATGGCTCCTGCCAGGGGAGTCAGCACATCAAAATGTTGCTTTCTCGGGCAGAATAATGGAGATCTGGTACAGAACCTTCTAATTTTTCAAACAGCACAAAGTGCAATTCCAAATTAACCAGCACACCTCCACCTTAATTTTTCATTTTACTTAACCTCTCTGTGTCTGTTTCCCCATCTGTAAAACCGAGATAATACTTACCTACCTCACAGGGATGTTATGAGGATTAATTAATTGATGTTTGTACAGCGCTTTGAATATGCAAAGCACTATATGTGCTAAGTATTATTATTTAGTTTAAATGCAGCTGAACAGGTTTTGAATGCTGGAAGAGAGCTCTGTCAGTGACACCAATCTATCACAGTGTGGCTAATGACACAGCTTGGGGAACCAGGCAGACAGTTTTCTTATTCTGTGCCATAATTAGCCAATATCAATAACCAAAAAAAAACCCTTTGCAAGAATTGCAGAGATTGACCACTGTGGGATTGCTGCAGAATTCCCAACCTAAATGCCTCACAATGGGATCAACCGGTAGCAAATGGATCATTCTCAAAAATCACCCAGCTCAGATGGGAATTCAGAGTATCCGTAGGGCTGGAAGAACACTGTAGTGCTCCACAGAAAAAGTAGAGCACTGTCTGACTTCAGAGCATGAATAAATATAAACAAAATATTTAGGAGGGATCTTTCTGTTCAGCGTGGCATCCAGCCCAGCCTTTGCAGACATGGCTGAGAGCATCACCTGCCCCCCTGTGTCTGTGCAGAAGGTCTCCAAGCCGGTGTTTGTTCTGGTGTGTTAACAAGTGGTGGTAGCCCCGGCAGCAAAGGGGACTGTCTAGCTGGAAACACAAAAGGCTGGTTAAGAACTGGTAATGTGGGGTGTGTGTATATGCACTGGGGGAGAGGAACTTCTTCCAAGAAATACAAGGAGATACTCTGTAATTTTTCTCTTGGCTGCAGATTTATTTCAGTTTTAGTAGTTCTTATTCAAATTCATCAGGGGTAATTAATGAAAGATATAGGAAGGCCAGCGCACACCTAGGATCCTCTGTTTGTAGCTTGAATTATGTTGAGCTGTTTGGTCTGTTGGTTCACTACCTCAAGCCTAGTGCAGTATTGTCATCCTTTGCTTTACAACACAGTCATTATATCCCTAAACCACATTGTGATACACTGTGGCTTCTGTTTACGACTCCCGAAACTCCCACTCCATATATCACCTGCCATAAAACCCATCAAACTGCTGCTAGTAAAATGGTGCACAGTGGTCTAAGTAGGAGCCAGGCAAATTGTGTGATACCCTACTGTGGTTAATGAGAGTGAAAATGTGGTTAGGATTTTATTCAGGCGATGTTCATTTGCAGGGCCATTGTAGTGAGGTGGCAAAGAAAAGAGTCTTTTGTTAACCTGAATGACAATATATTTTCTATTGTATGAAGTAGCTGAATGCTGAGTTTGCCAAGTTATACATCAATTGTAAATAAGTCAAACTGTGACCTTGAATGGCTACATTTTTATTGCTTGGGGGTCTTGAAAACTAATTAATACACTGAGATGTTATAGTGACCATATGAAGCCTGTTACCGGAATTTAAACCGTTGCGGAGCCGTTCAGACCAGTCATTGACAACTACAAAAATATAAAAAGTAATCTAGATGTAGGTGTCAGGAAGATTTTTCTGTTGGTTTTTTTTTTCTTATTTTCTGTTCAAGAGCTGTTGGGATGAATGTGCCGTTTAATTGTCTAGAGTTGTAGGGGAAGCAGAAACTCTGGTGGACGTGGGGTCCATCCTGCAGATCCCAAGCAGTGACACTGAGCCGTTCTCCAGCTGGGTGGTAAGGCTGCTCCTCATTTAACCAACACTTTAAGCCCTGAGGCCAAAGGCATACTCAGCTGCATCCCAACACTGTTTTGGGCTAGAACCCAGGGTACAAACCTTTCCTTCTCCTCCCTTCTCCTTTCACCTTGGTTTATAGACAGAGAAGATCTGGGCACGTGGGACCAGCTCATGGTCAGGGTGGTCATGTGGATGCTGCTGTAGCTCATGCCACATGATGTAGACGTGGGCAATGAGGCCGTAAGGTGAGGTGAAGCTCTCAATAGTAGGCTTTGTGCCCTCCCAGAGCAAAAAAAAATACAAATTTAGTTTCACAGTCCAGTGGGAAACTGTAATCTCACAAGATGCTTCAGCACTTAGGCAATCTTAAATATGGTAAAAAAAAAAAGGCCAGTGAGGACAACAGAACTTTTCACATGCTTAAAATTAAGTGATGTAAAAATTTTCAAAGCAGTTGTCAGTTGATTAGTTTCCACAGTTCTCCTCATGTTTCTGCTTGTAGTTGTCTCGTTCATTAAAGTATGATGTAGTATTTTGTTTGTATTCGGATGGTTCCCCCCTGCTATTTTTAATTGCAAGGCCACATCTTCAGTGATATGTAGCTTGAAGACAGGGGAGTTGAGTTTTACTGTAGATTGAGATTTTACATACATCTTGCCTTAGGTAAAAAGTTGATTTCCCCTCCCCAGCCAACAGAAAGTAGATGAAGGAAGGCGTGTGTAACAAACCCAAAATTCCGTAGCTGTTGTGTTTTTTTTGACTGTTCCTGCTGTTGTACAAAAAACCACTTACATTAAATTAAAATGGCCTATTTATAAAACAAACATTTTGTAGGCAAAAAGGAAATGCAACCATAATAAAATTGTCAGTCTCAGCGGAATGACTGTATTGTACTGGGCTTTCGAAGAAAATCAGGCTGGCTCCTTCAGAGGAAATCTGATTTCAATTTAAGAGTCTTATTGAAGAAAACAGCACCACAAAAGGGGAAATTAAAGCATAAAAAGTGCATTAAGATAATGTTAAGGATCTAACTTACCGCCACAAAAAACCAAAGCAGTCTGAAGTTGAGAGAGAAACTTTATCCTTAGCGCATCCTCCAGAGTCAAAGTATCTCAGATGCCACCAGAAGTGGTGGGAGGGGATGGGAGGTGTGTGTGTGTATGCTTTTTTTTTTTTCCCTCCCTGTTTAGTTCAGTGGAACCTGTACAGCCATAGTAAGGGAGCTTGGTTTTTTTTGACCCATGCACCACTAAGAGAATAAAATCTTAAAGAAACCAGAAACCATATTAATCTGATGCTATTATGGCATACAGTTGTCTTTAGAATGGCTAATTTTATGCAGATGTGGCTATAGGTAAGCACTGGATGGGTTCGAGGTCCTGTGTATTCTGTTGAAGCACAAGCTGTAGACTAAAAGTTAGCTGGGGACTGACCATATTGTTGGCCAAGTCTACAGATAATCATTTCCAGGGGAGTGTGTCCATCTGCCAGGATGATCCGTTGGTCTTTAAAATGTTCATCTCCTCACCAAGCTCTTCCTTGGTGCACCTGCTGGGGTGGGGGCGTGTTCTGCAGAGCGTGAAAATCCCAAATAATTTTGCAGTACCTTCATGATGTATTTCTCTGATTTAGCACCATTACAGCCCAGGAGGTTCAAAGTCAACCTCCAAATGCAGGAGGGGATGAAGATGCCCTGTCCCTGCCTCCAGCATAACATTGCACTGTGACCATAGGTGGGAACAGCAGCAGCTGACCTTCATGTTGTGTTAGCTCTGCTCCTACTGTGATCCCCGTGGTTCTGGTGGTTGCTTGTGGAAGTCCTTCCCCAAGCATTTTTTATTCCAAAGGAATGCTGCTTATCAGAGTTACATATGTTCACTTTTTGAGCCTCCCAGCTGGCTTGCCCAGGAGGGAAGTGTTATTTCCATTTTGTTGTGAGGAAACCAAGGCTTAGAGGGGTCAGGTGGCATGAGCCTGTGGGCTGCTGGGTATCCCTTAACTGCATGGACCACTTGATCCAGCTACCTCAAAACGCTTCCTACAACTTGGGAAAAACAAAAGTGCCTTCACGAAACAGCTGCTGGGAAGGGTTTAGGTGTCATAGTTTCTGCCATGAAGCACAGAAGCAGATGGTGACTTCCTAAGATCTCGTATTTTTAAAATGTTTTCACTAGGATTAGATTTTATCCAGGTTTTGACCTGGACTTTACCTGTCCTAGCTGGGTGTATCATACATTTTTCATGTGAAAAAGAAAACAGGTATTTGTAAATGGGTAAAAAAGGCAAACTCGAATAAAGGCACCGTCACCTTGGAGTGTGAGATGATGGGATGGATTTGAGCAGATACTGGCTTCAGAAGTGACCCCAGCCTCTGTGTGATTTGGGAGCTCTGATGCTGTGTCTGCACCAGCACCGATGCAGCCTCTGTGTGTCAGTGGTCTTTCTTCCATGTACTTCGTGCAGTGGGGAAGCTCTTGTCCCATTCTGTCCTTTCCAGACACGTTTGATTCTTAAAAATAGAAGCCTACAGCCAGTAGTCACTATGGGAATCAGACTCCCTCGATGTCGAGGCGACTCCTGGCAGAGGGAAAACTGGCAAGCTTGGTAGAACATCTAGAAATTGGAGGAAGTTTTGAAGAGGGCAGAAACATAAACAAAAATAAATAAAACATAAACATAACCCCCTAAACTGAAACATATTCATGCATTTACAATCATCAAAATCCCAGGTTAGGCAGATGAAAGAGATTTCAGCGTGTTACAAGTCATAGCAATAATAGCCTTGGGACATTGGCTGGTCTATTCTATTATGTAAAAGTCTCGCAGCCTTGTAATGGTTCCACAGATTAAGAAGTGCTCTGTACCAGCTCTAAATATTTCTTTGAATTAAGACTTTCTGCTTCGAACTGAACTCTCCGCTGAATATAATGGTATAATAGGGTGCCCTGTTCCATCTGTGTAAATAACACAGAGAGATTTTCTCTTGTTGAAATACCTGCGTTAAAAAAAAAAAAAAAGAAAAAAAACAAAAAAAAAAGCAGCAATAACTTGAGACTTCAAAGGTCTAACTTCAAAAGATTTCTTGCATTCTGCTTGACGGGACAGCATCTTATGCACACATGCTTTTTCACTGCTAAATGCCTTAATAATGAGCTTGGGTTCAGATTTTGTGAATCAGAGCCAAGTAACTCTGTTTTATTATATTTGCTGGGAAATGAACTAGCTCTGGGTAATTAGGAAAGCAATTTTATTAGCATCTATTTCATAGAGATTGTTTTTTAATCAGAGTCAGAACTTACTAGAAATGATTCTTTTATTTTTATTGCACGGCTTCCCTTGAACGGTGCAGACCGCCATGGGTCTTAACCTGCAGCAAACTCAGCACACTGAAGGCAGCAGCATCACTATTAATCTGTAACCACGTTATAAAATAACCCTGGCATGGTCGTCCTCTAAATAACACTGCAGAAGCTAATAATTACTGTAGTGTGGTTTACTGCATGATGCCACCCTAGGGCTAAAGTATAACTGTCCATGCATTCGTGCACCATAAAGAAGACAGGACACAAGGAGCCCCCTTTCCTCCACATCTCAAGACACGTCGTGCAGAAGCACAGAAGAGCCATCTCAAGGCCATGAGGAAGAGCCAGGGGACAGGTTAGGAGCAGGGTATAGGGACACAGAGGTAACGTAGGGAGCTGGAGTGAAGATTGTGGATCGATTCTGTACTTGGTTTTAATTTCTTGAAAGGAGGACTTGGCACTAAATTAGTGATGGTGCTGGGAGAAGAAGTGGTGATGTGAGGAAAGACCAGTAGGGCACCTTTCCTCTCTCTGCAGGTGTTTTCATAGGAAAGGGAGATGCCACTGTACCTAGAAAAGGGCAAATAACAGATGGGTTGGATCCACTGGCCAAAAAAATGAGTAAAAAATCAGGCGTAGAAGAATCACCACAGGAAAGGAAAACCTATAACAAAGCCTCTGTTTTCTGAGAGAAACAGGAAGATAAGAGACATTTTTTTTAGCTGAATGAAAACTTCTGCTTTCATTTCAAAATCCTCTTTTATTATCTAATGTTGGTGAATTACTAAGCATAAAAGTTTATTTCAAAATGAAAAACTAAAACACTGCTTTGTGAAACCGTTTTCAGAAAACCTGGGTTTTCTTCATGATTTAAAGTTGTTTTCAAATTTACTTAGTGAACTTTACCTGAAATTGCAAATATTTTTGGTTCCTTGGAATTTCTTTTTTTTGGTGAATGAAAGAATGACAACTTTAAGACATAGTTAGCTGCAAGCATCTGCACATCACAGGTTGTAGGTGGACCTTCCAGTGCATTTGACTTGGAGCTTACTGCTGAGCAGAGAGGACCTGGCCATGACAGATCCAGGACAGTAATGAAGATAAGTGTCTTCTGAAAAATTTACACCTGCACTTCTGTTCTTATCTCAGATGAGAGATAGATTAGAGGCAGTTGTGGGATTTGGTTTCCTTCTTATAATCTGATTTTATTTTTTGCAAGAATAAGTTCATACTAGATTAGTAGCAACATAGGAATGAGTGATAATTTAATGGGAAGAGTGGGAGGATCTTTTATGCAAAAGGAGTGGGTTGAACTTCCAGAGGTGCTCAGTAGGGCTACCCACGTACCTGCAGATCATAGCCTGACTTCTGGAAATAGCAGGCATCCGGGAAAAGGTGATTACCTGCTTGGCTGCCTCATCTCCAGGGATTTGCAGGTGCAGCCCTAGAATTTCTAAATTTGATCCAGCATTTCTGGAAAGGAGACAAGATGTTCATTTCGGTCTGGGAGTCTGTGCAAAGTGGAGAGAAACCTCCTGCATTGTGCTCAGCCAGCTCCAGAGAAGAGCACCTGGTACCAAATCTGGAGCTTGATCTGAACCTGCTCACATTTTGGAGGCTTTCAAGGGGTTTGTTTCAGGCCATATCAGTTTGAGATCAAGCAGAAAGTTTATGTCAGTTTTGAATTGCCTGAACAAAGTAAAAGGTTTTAGGACTAAAAAGGGAGGCACATAACGTTACACGGGAGAAAAACATCTTAGCAGGATGAACATGGAGAGAGTGAAGTGACTAATGATGAAGTTCCTGAGACTTTGCCACAAAAAATTTATAAAAGGAGGCTCCTGAAAACCTTTCAGATGACTGTAGAGTGATCTTGTTCTCCAGGCAGGGAAAGGTTATAAATGAGAAGGGTGTATTTTCCTACTTTTTTTCATGTATACATTACAAAGCTTATTTCATTTGGACAAAATAATTTTACTCCCCCTCCCCAATTATTTTGGTGTCAAAAGCCACATTGCAAGAGAGAGATTCGAGACAAAGGCCTTAGGCAGGGGTTCCTTCTGCCTTCCTCAAGGCTCATGGCTTCATCTGGCGATAACCATGGTCATCCGCAGTCAACGGTTGCAAACTCATTGGGTGAAGGTAGAGGCCAGATGGTTGTAAGTACAAGGAAAGAAACAAAAAAGCAAGAAAGGGGAGGACAGAGGGGAGAAACAAGTCCCTCTTCCCCCAGTGAACACAGCAGGGACAACTATCACTGCCTGCTTCTCCCAAAGTTTGTGCGCCTAACTTTGCATTCCAAATACAAAAGTATTTTGGTTCACGTATACATACACACATGCATATTAAAAAAAAAATATATATATTTAGACACACCCACACTTGAAGAACAGCAATCAGTTTTATTCCTTTGCTTTGCAGCCATCAGTAAATTTAGTATATTCATGCAAATAGTTTAAAGAAGATGTCCTGTGATCTAAGTGAAGGGGAAAATATATCCACAGAATGATCCAGTGTGTGTAAAAATAAACAGTTTGATTGCTTGTACATGCTCTTCTTTTGTGCAAGCCAGGAAAAATGCAGAAAAATTGCCACCTTTCATCATGTAGGACAAGGGGGCCCAGGTGACACCCTGATCAGGTGTGCATGCATAATCATTCCCAAAATAATCACCCTTTTGAATAATTTCACCCCAAATCTTGCAGCTTCAACTTATTCTCTGCAAGTGACTCATAAATCTTTCCCGTGAATGTGAATCAAGTTTCAGAGCCGCAGGCTCAGGAGCTTGTTGGATTTATTCAACTTTAGTCTTTATTTATAGACATAAAAGTGTATTATTGGTTGTAACATCCAAACAAAGGAAAACAGATTGTAAGCATCCATTAACATTTTCCCAAAAGGGAAATCTGGAGTTTCTCCTGGGTCTTTCAGTCTCTCCCTTGTAATATTAAGATGATGTCATAAACTCATAATTACTTTGTGATGCTCTTATGTACTCTGTAGCTGCTAGTTCAGAGATGGTTATTTATTTTCTGAGCAGAAAAACTGAACAATACAAACAGGTGGAAGGAAGCAGATAGGTCTTTGGTGGTTTAAGGTTTGAAGGACCCCAACATTTTTATTTCACGTAATTGCAGGAATTTTCTCTGGTGTACGCAAGGACACAGGTGTTTTATGTAGTGTTATTAAAAAATGTTTCATTAATATTCAGATATGGGACACAAACATTTTATAAACACTTCAGAATGACTGGAAGAAAGAGCAATTTGGGGAGTAGTAATCTTCAGAAAGTGGAGTCTTTACTGCCGAATCAGTCCATAACCTGTCCAGATTCCTTCCAAGGAAGTCTCTCCCTGAATTAGCGGTAGACTTATGCTTTATTACTATGATGAGAATCCCAGATTGCAAAACAATGTGTGAGTGTGTGTATGTGGAGGGGAGAGGGGAAGGATCTGACCCATGAATTTGGGGAACTTCAACCCTCGGCAGATGCACGAGGGCAGGATGGAGCAGTGCAAGGGGCTGGGTGTGTGCCATGGAGACTTTCCTGAGTGTGGGGCTTCCTAAGTACACCCGTAATTGCTCCTTGTTTGAGGGTAGGGCAGAAACTTGTTTCAGAGCCACATTTATCCTGCAGCATTTTTGACTTATAAAAAAGCCTGATGGAGTGCTGACTGAGTAACTTGAAATGAATAATTGATCTGGCTTGCTTTCTCCTTCTCATGGAATAGCTGTGAGCAGATTGCGATTTCCTCAGATTTATTTGTTATTCAGAAATATCAAGTATGCTTTTACAATATTTTTTTTTCCCACTCCATTGATTAGATTTCCCAGGCATCTGGGTTTGGCTCGGAAAGTGTGAACTTCGGGCAGCACATCAGGGCAAGGGTGCAATTTGAATGCTGGTGATCGTGGTTGTTACTCTGCTAGCAGGGCTGTCCCCTCCTCCCTGGGACACCGGCAGGGCTGCCACGGGTGGGACAGGACCTTTTGCATGTGTGTCAGGTAGATCGGGTTAATCTGTCATGGATTAGCCACGGGGTTTTGCAAACCTTCCCAGCACTGTGAGTTCTGGGAAATGCGTTACTTGGTGCAGTCAGTGAGATAATAGCCCCTTTCTTATTGTTTTCTGCCCTAGTCCAGAGAAATGTACAAGCGCTTCTCATGCAAAGACGTGCTTCTCATGCTCTCTCTGGGAGCATACGTGGGTTTTGAGCAAAACTTTTCTGCAGTTATTAAAAGAAAACCCCACTTGAAAGCTGGTGTGAATATTCAGAAGCATATTTTGTTCCCAGTCCTCAGTCAAAGCTAATTTGATGGAGAAGAGAAAAATCTCTTCCTTCCTTCCTTCCTCAGCAAGGAGCATAAATATCTATTTCAAACAATTCTTTAAGGATCTAAGGTTTCTTATTACTCATTGCTAACCGTATTAATTTCTGACCTCTTCTGCTTGACTAGCTGCAGACCCGTTCAATGACCCTTTAGGATTCCAACGCTGTGATTTATGTCCGAGCCCAGATTTCTGTGAATTACTGGTATACTGAGCCTCTGACAGAATTTGAAGCTGGCCTTTTTGTTTCCCCTCTGCAGCTTTCCATACTTCTCCCTTCCTGGTGCTTCATTTAGGCTCAAAGGATATAATTTTAACCCTTCTTTTCAGCTTCGTGTAGACATTTATCATATAGTCCCTTGTGTCTTACACGAACAGACTAGGACTCAGCTCCGAGGAGTTTGTTTCATTTCTTTCAGAGTTCCGCTGTGGACTTCTGGATTGCCCATGCTTTTTATTTTGGGGATGTAGTTGTTTCTTCAGAGCCATTACAGAGTATTTAGAAGTTTTCTTTCCGCATTCATCACGATTTACTCTGCCTACACATAAAATCACATTGTTCTTGTCTTTGTATATCAATTTGCTACCTAAGGATTGTTTGGTTTTTCCTTGCCACTGGTCATGTGGGGACCTGGGGAGAGCAGACTCCAACTCCAGCGGAGTATGGACTTTGAATCCATTTTATGTCTCCAAATTAAACCCCTATCTCCAAAGGCAAACCTGACACTGCACAAATGGGTGGGAGGGGATGTGTAAAAGCAGCAGGTGTTCACCTGCGCTGTGGTCATTTCCTGGTGAGAAAAGCTCTTGTGAAAAGATATTGCTGGAAAAAAGCTTCTCGCTAAATTTATCCAGTTTGTAGAAGGCACTGGTGGTGAAGCAGGTGCTATCCTGCACCTCTTTGGACTGGGCTGGTGGCAGGCTGCTGCTTCACAAGAGCTTTGCTCAAAATCAGGATTTCCTATTTCCTTTGCATTCCCCCTCAGCTGGCGGTGTTGTCAACAGGCTCAGAAAGGTGACCGGGAGGTTTGGGGAGGGGAAGGGGTGGCTCTGCTTGCCATCTCTCAGTGCCTCAAGGTCCTTTCATGCCAGGAAAGAGGAAGGGATAGAAAATCTAACGAATATTGCTGAGCCTTAAATAGGTTGCCCCATCCGGATTCCTTACTGACATAAGACTTATTCAGGGCATGTCTGAAAGCTAAGATTGATTGCTTCGAGTTACCTCCACGTACATAGATCTCCATTTTCCCTCTTTTAATGTTATCTCACTATTTTTCCTTCTCTAGTCCACTTTCTTTGAAAAGTACTGCTGTCTGGTGCCTCACTGGCCAGCCCCAATAATAAAACTATTACACAGCCATCCAGGACTCTCCCTGAACTTGTTGCTCTTCACTTGGAATTTTCTCTGATTCGACTTTGATTCTAGGATTTATTCCTCACTCCGATCTGCAAGGACCTGGGTTTGTTTGCATTTGGGTGTGGATGTGAGCCCACCTTTTATTGTTATTGAGAAGGATGGAAGCAGGCTTAGAAATATTAGCTAGTTTTGACTTTCCTAGAATTCCAGCCTACCCAGACCTTTGTCAAAACACAGTGTGTAGGGAGCAGCTCTTTCTTCAGTGACCCAGGAGCCGGGCACTATATATTGTTCAGCTCAGAACAGCAGTGCATGTTTGAGGGAATCTTTTTGTCACTATGGTGACATGCCAACCCAAATAGATGCTATTTTACTATTAGAGATCAAAAACTTAGAGATTCCGAGGTGGAATTTTGCTTCTGTGTGTTCATTTAAGATTTAGCCTGAAGTATTAATACAAAATGTAAAATTGTGTCCTCTTCGCTGAAAATCCAGTGTGGTTACAAGGTTCTAATAAATATTATGTCCTTCCATCATGCAATTAAAATTTTCCACCTCATTTCACGATGCAAAACACTCACATGTTGTCAATCATTTTGAAACATGATTTTTTGACATCATGTAATTTCACTTCATTTTTCAGACAGACATCACACCGGGAAATTGTATAAGAAAGCATCCTATTATATCTTTATTTTTCCACCAAATTTCACCTTCAAATACAGGCATTTGTGTACATTTCAGTAATTCTGACAATAAACTTTCAAGGAGAAACGAATGGCATCTACAGAGCCGGAGATCAGCATATGGAGTTTGCTGCTCTTCAGAGACTGCGGCTCGGGCGCAGGCACCTGGTTCGGAACCGCTGGCGTAGCCACGGGAAGTTTACAAGTCTTGATGCACAAAGTGAAAAGGTTGCTGCTTGAAACAGATACCACCTGGGAGGCAGGGAGGGAAACATATGCATGTTTTTGAACTTTCCTGTGTTTAACAGTTAGCAGACACTAATGAATTGCCAAACAGCCCTGATTTAAAATGTAGTAGTCAAAAGCAAGGCTACCTGCTGCTTGTCAGGTAGTCCACCTGTTCAGGAAACCAAAGTGCCCCTGCCCTGTGCCGAGAGAAAAGCTGCTGCTGTGTCGAACCTCTGCTCTGCTCTCTGTGTGTGTGTGTCTCATCGTGTTGCTTCATATCATGTGAGTCAGAAATTCAGCGTGCGATAGAATATCTCAGGCTCATTATAGAAGCCTGGTATTAAGCAACAGATTTTGATCATAGTGGAGTGTAAATCTGGGGGAAATACAGCCTGCGGAGCGCAATTTGGATTTTGTAACTGTGATCAGATATAGGCTGGCAAAGTAAGAGAGGAGCAAAACAGGCACGTGAAAAGCCAAAAAAACCCTTTTGATTGTAGCTGGGTTCA
The DNA here is from genome assembly GCA_013400335.1 of Eurystomus gularis. Classification (NCBI taxonomy): domain Eukaryota; kingdom Metazoa; phylum Chordata; class Aves; order Coraciiformes; family Coraciidae; genus Eurystomus; species Eurystomus gularis. The sequence goes on from VZZY01024374.1 coordinate 264,457, forward strand.
CTTTCAGATATCCTCGCCTGGTTGGTGACATCCTTGGAAATTCACACCTTGTCCAAAAAACCCCTCCTTGCTGTCTCTCAAAGGGCTCAGCACATTGCTGGATGGCGTCTGAATCTCCTCCACCCTTCTAGATTTAAATGCTATGATGAGGATGCTACTTCTAGGCGAGGTGTTCCCAGTACTTTGAGCTGAAGGACTGCTGGCTCGCACAGCCACACAGCTGCTATTCTGCTAAGGAAATGTGCAAACAGAGCTGCTGACCTACTAGTAAACCCATTGCAGCTAGCGTAAGATTGAATGCTTAAACTTCTGCTTGTTGAGGTCAGTGCTAGAGGTAGTGCTACCTCCCCTGTGTTCGGGGAGTGCAGGTAAAGCTGCACTGTTGCGTGCAAAGATACTGTGTGTGTTCTCCGGAGCCAGTAAAGTCATACTGGGGGGCCAGGAGCTGCAGGTCTGGGAAAGCGCTGCCCTTAATCTGCTGGGGTTGAGCTTGGTTTTAGGGTTTACGGTAATGAGTAGCAATGTTGAGCTGACAATCATTGCCTGGCGTCACATGCAAATTTAGTGACCTAAGGGGGCTCGGTTCTTATGTGTATTAGCCTGGCTTTTATCAGCACTAGTGTGGGCAGCGGGACTAGGACAGAGATCATCCACCTGTAATCAGCACTGGTGAGACTACACCTCAAATCCTGGGTTCAGTTTTGGGTCTCTCATTCCAAGAAGGACATTGAGGAGCTGGAGCATGTCCAGAGAAGGGCAATTAAGCCGATGGAGGGTCTAGAGAACAAGTCCTCTGAGGAGTGTCTGAGGGAACCAAGGTTGTTTAGTCTGGAGAAAAGGGGGCTCAGAAGAGACATTCTTCCTCTCAACAACTACCTGAAAGGAGATTGTAGAGAGGTGGAGGTCCATCTCTTCTCCCAAGGAACAAGCAATGGGACAAGAGGAAAAGCTGCTGCTGTGAAACAGCCTCAGGTTGCACCAGGGGAGGTTTAGGCTGGATATTAGGAAAAATTTCTTCACTGGAAGCGTTGTCAAGACCTGGCCCAGGCCACCTAGGGAAGTGGTAGAGTCACCACCCCTGAAAGGGTTTAAAGGATGTGTAGATGTAGTGCTGAGAAATGTGGTTTAGTGGTGGACTTGGAGGTGCTTGGTTAATGGTTGGACTTGATCTCAAAGGTCTCCTCCGACCAAAAGGATTCTATGATTCTTTGATTTGTTTTCTCCCCCCAAAATAGCTGGTACTTTGGTGAATCCAGGGAGAGCAGTGAGCAGTGCTGGAGACTAGTTAGCTAACATACGGCATGCCAGCAGAAGAGACAACAACCTGGCATGCCACTGTGTGGGAAAATGTGGTGCTCCAGCAAAGCTCTGCTTTATGGGCAGGCACGACTGGTGGAGATCATCGCTGAAGTTGTGCTGGTATACGGGATAATCACGTGGCAAAAATAAACCTGCAAAGCTTGCTGTAATGAACATCTCAGCTGAGGGTGGGCTGCTGTGGTGGGGAGAAGGAAGGTGGCTTTTAGGGAAGCTGTGGTTAAAAAGGGGGAAAACCCCACAACAACCTCAATATGTTAAGTTGGTATTGACTGAGAGTGGAGAGCTGAGGGATGGTGCTTTGGTTCCCCTCATCATTCAAGGTGGTCTTGTGAAAATTGGTAATGATCTGGTGGTAGAAGTGCAAGGAGAGCAAGCAAGCAGAAAAAAATGAAGAACGAGAGAAGGTTGTTACCACCACTTCCTTCCTCAAACTGCAGAATTGCTTGGGGCTGAGATTCAATAGGAAGTTAGTGCAGCATAAAAAGCTCCCACCCATCAGCTGAGCTGTGCTCACCAGTCGTGTTCATCCTCTTAACCTGCAATAGTTGTAAAGTAAAAGGATTTAGCTTAATTTTCTTTTTCTTTGAGGCTTAAACTAGCTTGTGGTGCCTTGCCCTTGGTGTGGGTTCAGTGGGTCCACATGGTCCCCAGCGGTTTCCCCAGCTCGGATGCAAGGGGGTTAGGGATTGTGCATTTTCAGCCTTAAAATTTGCTCTGTTCTTATATAACCTCCACTCTCGGTAGTCAAATTGGTTTTACTGCAGAGACATAGGGAAGTAAATACTCCAGTGTAAGTGCGATGCAAATGAATTCTACTGGCCTGATCCTGAAATCGCTGGGGTGCGCCATATAAAACCAGGCACAAAATCAGTCTAATGAACGACAAGATAAATCTTTCAAGGGGTCCCTTTTGAGTTTTACACGAAACACACGCTTTCCCTGAATTGAGGGAAGGGTGCTGAGCTTCTTGCTAAGTCATCGTCGTCGTCGTCCCCCCCCCGCCACAAGCACACTCTCAAGGAGTGAGCAACATCTGGGCAGCTGGGTTCTTGTGGACGAGCACAGCTCTGTGATTTGCAGGGGGGGTGTTAATTCTGTCCTTCAAAGCAGGGAAATGATGAGGTAAGAAATCTTTCTGTATTTTGAATACATATATACATGTACACATATATAAATATATATGAGATTATTCAAATGCAGCTTGAATATATTTTGCCTAATCCGTACAGAGTTTTATCAATATTTCTTTGTTTATTCTCTTTCATGCCAGCTGCTTTCTTTATATATTTCCATTTTGTACATTTTTCAGAGTGATTGGATCATGTTGCACACACTTCTATTGAAATATTAAGTGTTTGCAATCCCCATTCATAGGCACCAGCTCTGTTATTATGATCCATCATTTCAAAATCCACATATTTGAAAAAAGAGAGCTTAGCTAGCCCTTGAGTAGCAGAGAGCATTAGACCCAAGGAATCTCATTCGTCTTGTCAATAATCTATGGATTAACACCACCAAATTGTTTCGTTGGCATATCCTGGTTGTATATTTTTTAAAGGAAATGAATGTGTGGAAACCCCAGCAAGGTGAGGTTTATACTGGTGTGAGCAGGGAGATAGGGAAATTCTCAGTTGTGCCCAGCTCCTGGGGATCTCATGATGGTTACATGAGATATTGCTGATTCCTGTTGATGGTCAAGAAGGGAGAAATGAACTCTGTGATGGCCAGGGCTTCTTGCTGGTGTTATTTTGGGGAGGAGCTGCCCCTCCTGTGCTTGAGGTTTTTATTGCCAGCCAGCCTGCACAAGGACTCATCTTCGTCCAACACCCAGATATGATGCCTTTCAGTAAAAAGGCTCGTTCCTTCACTCAGTGGGATGTGTGAAGGTGGAGAAGTGGTAGGTGGGCAGAGGGGTTACGAGAGAGGTGTAGCACCTGCAGCACCTATGTAAAGGGAACCCCCCCCCTGATTTGTGAGCATCTAAGATAAGGGCAAAGGACAAGCCTGGTGATGGCAGGGACCCCAGTGGTGGCCAGGATCTGATGATGGCCACAGCAGACCATGGAGATGGTGCATAAGCATTAGCTTTGTGCGTTTGTGTCCTCGGTGGCTGATAAAGCACGAAAGCACAGTGAGCCCCACTGGTACCACAATGGTGTCCTCCTGGCCAGGCTAGTGCGGGCCAGACTGACCCTCCCACCCCTAAAATCTCACCCTGCCCTTTGTGCTCTTCCATGTCAGACCCCTTGGAGGGCACGAGGGCTGCGCGGGGCGGCCGTGATGCCGGTGCCATCCATCACCAGCGACGGTCCGTGCCGAGGCATCGTCACCTAGCAACGGCCCAGCCATGGCAGGCAGGACTTTATATTTTTTTTAATGTAAAAATAAGGCAATAATTCAGAAATCTGCATTTTTATTTTAACAAATGAGAATATTTTGGTAGCAGGGTTGAAATTCAAAGCTGGAGACATTTTTGCTCTGCATCCCCGTGAGTCCAAGTGCTGGAGCGATGCTGCCTCGATGAGATGGAGCTATCCATTTCACGTGTACAGGGTTTAAAGTTGAGCCTGACATTGTGCGATTGCCTTACCCTGATTTTTCTTTTTTTCCCCCACATTACATGCCATAAAAAATAATATAGTTAAATTACAAGGTGGGCTTTTTAAATGTAACTTCTACTTCTGAGGCTGAACTTTCCAGTCTATTTTTTTTTTCGTTAATCAGAGGCAAGAAAAGGCAAGGAAGTATATAAGCTCAAATTATTCCTTTCCCACTCTTTTAAAACACCTTTAAGACTGCAGAAGTCTTCTGAACTCTATATTGGCAATTCATGGTGCGGCAACTCGTCGCAAAATACGCTCGTTCGTTTTCACTGATTGAATTTACTGATTGTTAATGTGTATAAAAGTGTTATGTACTTTTGAAGTAATGTCCTACTAAAGGATTTATAGGAAAGACTATTTAAATGTCATCACGCTTTCTCTGTTGTTATGACAGTATTATTGAGTAAATAGTTTAATTTTAGTGCCCTAGTTAAAAAAAAAAAATCTATAATGACCACCACATAAATCGTTTGCTTTTTTTATTTCTATATTTAGTTCCCTCCACAGAGACTGGAGTTGAAAATAGGCTAGTACCTAAGACATGAATTCTGTTAAATATTAAAGAGACCTCATCAATGATTTTATTAGTCTCAGTACTCAGTGAAGGCCACGCTGACATCTGAAGTCTAATGATTTTTTTTTATATATTTAAAGCCTCGTACTGTGCCTTTAAATATTGAACAATATTGAAAAATATAGAAGTACTTTTTTGTATATTAGCTTTAGGCAGAACTGTTGTATGATTTCCACTCCTTTCATGACATTGTAATGATGTTACCACATACAACTTTATCTTGCATGAAAAGGTGAAGTCATGAGTGATTTCTCCAATTTAAAAGCACTCAACCCTCACAGTGCTAGAAATGAATATTTTGCATATATTCATGCAACAATGATTCAATTTAAGATTTCTATTTTCAAACATTGCTTGAAACCTTCGGTATGTTAGTAGTAAAATTGCCAAAATGTGTAATAAGATTTATTATAGATGAGTAGCATTTTATTTAGTATTTCATGTTAACACGCTTTTAGGGTTACCCTGGTTTAGCAGAGGAATTCATCTTTCTTTTCTAATCAGAGCTAACACTTTATTGTATTATTAAGATACACTTACAGTTCAATTGTATATCACTGGAGGAGCAGAGTTTTCTCCGCCTGGCAAACCTGCGCCTGCTTGATGCACGGCACCTGCCTCCTGCACCCCAACCCCGCCGCTCGGTGCTGTGCTGCTCCCTGACACTTGCATTTCGCTCTGCGTTTTAGTTTTCCTCCTAACAGGCCATCTTTAGCTCTGCGCTGACATATGCTTCAGGTCTCAGAGTGAACGGGAGCTTTGGCTGGGGCAGGCTCTGCCCGCAGCTCACCGACAGCGGCTTTTGCTCCCAGTGGCAAACCCTGTCCTGGGACCTACCAGTCTGGTGGCCCAAATACAAATCACATCGGTGGCTGAGTTGGTTACGAAGCTTCTGTTTGTAGCTCCACCTTCATCATCTGTCCATCGCACTGTTTGTCATGAAGCTAACAGGTCAGAGCCACCGTTTCTCAGAACATCCATGGCCGGGGCATGTGTGTTGATGTATTTTGCAAAATCCGCCTCGCACCAAGGCCACCCTGTATTGGTTTCACAGCTTTGTGTTGAGCTGTTGAGGCTGTATGAACTCCATGTAACTCCATGGGAGATAAAGCAGTAGAGCAGATGCTTAGCCTAAAGCAACCCGCATTTTGTTTCTGTTCCTTCCTTGCCTTGTTTTGTGGTCTGGGACAGGTTACATCCCTACTGAAGCAGCATCATCTTGCCTATGCAAGCCGGATATTTTCATGACTTTGATGATTAAGTAGTGGTGAGACCAGGCCTGAAAAATTCCTGGCATTTCGATCCACTGACTGAGGTCCAAATCCTGGTGCCTTTTTCACCTCCAGCAATCCCTTCGCACTTAGCCCCAGTGCAGCCTCTTGCAGAATGCAGCAGCACATCCCGCAGGTAAGGGGCTCATCCTGGGAGGAAAAACACCATTAAAACGTAAGCGTGAGGGATGCATGGTGATGAGCTGCCGCACCGAAGTGATAAATATGTTTACATCTTTTAAAAGTTGTACCTCGGCATGGATGAGCTGCGCGCCCCCCCTTTTGCATCCGCGTTCCACTCGCAAATAGAAAGAGATGATCTGCTATTAGGAAAGATTTCTCTTTGACTGGGGAGCTGGAGATGGTAGCGAGAGTGGCTTTCATAGATGAAAATAATTGTACACTTTTTGTATTATTATTTTTGGCAAAGAGCTAGTGTTTCAGCTTCCCAGCGTATTACATCATTACATTGTATAATGCATCATAATGATAGAGTGAATGGCAACGAAGAAATGCCAGCTTCTGTTGCAAGTTTAGAGACAGACACACATTTTCAGCTGGGAAAGCTGCTGTTCAGCTAAGTGTTTTCCTAGATGAAACAAAGCTGCAATCCCACTTGGCATTCGCATTAATTGTGGACTTGCCAACAGGCCAGTTTCACTGGTGTATAAATTAATGGAGAATTATTCAACTCATCTCAATAACTAAGAGAATATCCTCATAAAGCTTGCTGAGCTGTNACCCTATACTTAGAAAAATCACAGAATTTGCATGCTGGTCCAAAAAAAAAAAGAAGGCAAAAACCCTGTACAAAGAAAGGCTTCAAATATACTGATACCCCAGCAGAGCGACATGGTGACTATCTGCATAAAATAGCAAGTTTGTATTGATCAGAAAGCATCCAAATTAAGAGGGAATTTTCTTATTTGTTGTTTGTGGTTTGAGTTTGGGTGTTGGTTGGTTAGGTTTGGTTTTTTTTTCTTTTGAAATTCAGCTAAAAACGCGAACGGAAAGCGCCTGTGCAACGTGCCTCATTGCCAGCGTAAGACACCCAACATTTCACGTCTCTCTGGCAAAACACGAACCCAAGAAGTGCAAAGTTGCCTGAAGTGTTCTGCCAACAGGCCTTCCCAACCTAAAGGGGGGATCACCTTTATGGTGACAGGATAATTTGATCTCTGTGCCATCTAATCCTTATTTTCTTTACGGAGGCTGCCAGCAAGGGTGCCAATTAGTGCCAATTGTGATGGTGGCTTTTGTGATGCAGACACCTGCCCACTAGGAATTGGACTGGTACCACCAACACACATATGCCACTAAACAGCTGTCAGATGGTAATGACTTTTTGGAGTAGAAGAAAAGGGCAGAAATTCATTCTGAGGCAATTTTCTGAGAAAATTTTACAATTTTTCTCTTCTCGCTTTTTCCCCCCTCTTTTTTTTTCCTTTGGTATCTCAATTCCAGGCTCGTAATGATTAAGCAAAATGTGAATTTTTAAGTATATCTCATAGCACCAACTTCGCACGAAAAAGCATGTGGCCCAGATGAGCAAACGTAGAGTGACAAATAATGTTAATGGTATTTTTATTATTCTAAATCACATTTTAAACTTGTTTTCTGAAGTTCATTCCTTATTTAGGTTCCTTATCCCAGCAAAGGACAAATGAAATTTTGTATTTTCTTTTATCACTCTTCTGAGACATGGTCTCTGTTTTCCTGGCTAAATTGAAAGAATGAATTACATGTAAACATTAAACAATTTTAGAAATTCCTTTTTTTTTTTTTTTTAATGACAGTATGAAGTACTTTGTAGCACTTTTGCAGCTCACACCATCATAGGCACGATAGTTCAGGATCTCTCTTATGCCTTTATTTAAACTTTCTTCTAATTTTTGGTCAAACTGATGGTCCCTTCCTTGATTCTGAAATGGGGGAAGTTTAGAAGGCTGTTTTATCCATAAGGAATCATATGTGCACTTGTACAAGTATATAGATACTCGTCTATGTAGACACATGCACCCTGAACTGTAACTTTTTGGGTAATTCTGGTAATAAGGTTGTGTGTAGAGCTAGGAGGACTTCAGTGGACTTCTTAATGACGGGTAGCTGTTTCTGCCGTGCAGTGTCGAGGTTGCACGAATCTTGCAGCTCTTGTAATGGGGTCCATTGGTGAGGTGCTGAGCACCCGCCAGCGTTAGGGACATGGGCGGGAAATGCAGGTAGTGTCTCACAGGAGATACTCAGCGCTGTGTAAGAAGGGACCTTCAGTGCTGTAAGTGGATTCCTGTATCCTTTCCAAGCTTGGCAAATCACTGCCGAAAGCTCCTGACGCCTGATAGTCCAGCCAAAGGCCAGACGTTGGCAATTAACGCCATCTTTCAGCACTCAGCCAACACACACTGTTGGTTCAGCCTTTGCTCTGGCAGGTGTCGCACCTTGATTAGCGCAATTGCTTATTGGCATCAACCACTGCCCGTGGCTCCTGCTCGATGTGAAAGGCAACAATCCTAAACAAATGCAGCCAAGGTTGGTACGCAGCAATAGAAAACAGTCTAATGCTTTAAGGAAAGTGATGGCATCGATTGATCTTTAGTAAACAGTCACATTTAGAGAAGGACACCGTTGCCAAATGTGTGTATGTAATATGTATATTTAAAAGTTCGTGTGAAGGTTTGCAAGTGAAATAAAATTAGAGCAGATGCATCAAGGGCAGTGATTTTATTAGCATTTGTTGCTGAGATCTGGACCATCATTCCTTGTCACTGTTTCCAAGGAAAGTATAGCTCTGCTACAGCTCAGAGCAGCTCTCTTATTGCCCTCCTATATGTTTCTCTTCCAGTTATTCATTCCTCAAACGCTGATCATTTTAATGCAGCTGTAACTGGCTGTGGCCCCTGCCACAGAAAGGAGAGTTTGGAGGTGGACTTGCAGCAGTTTCTGGGCTTGGTTGTGAACCACTCTCCCTGTCTGCTGGGAGAGCTGTGACCCATGAGGAATGTTTCTGTAGTGTCACCAGAACGTACTCTGAAATTTCACAGACTGGAAAGGAATGGCAGCCAGGGCAACCAGCACTCACAGGTTTGGGAGAGACAACAACAAACCTACAGTGGCTCAGTCAGTTGTTTTATTCTGTGGATAGCTTTTGACAATATCCTTTTCTCCACCAGTTAGCTTGTTAATGGCTTTCAAAACATTACAACTTGCGGTTCCTCCAAGGCTGCTCAGTTAGAGAGGACAACAACAGGGCTCAGATTTTTGAAACTCTAAACCTTGACACCCTGTTCTGGCACTTGAGCTAAGAGATATCTTCACAAAACCCACAAATACCAGCGGTTCCTTTCATGACATTAATGGTCAGATTTTAAAAGAGCTCATCAGTGAGTTTCTTTAATGCAACAAGGCATGTTATTCTTGAGTATGAAAACGCTCTGCACCAGATTGTACAACCATTTTTTCGGTGCCTGAGTAGTTATATGTGCAGGTGAGGAGTGGGTACAAGGTCCAGCCCATTATTCTATATGCTGTCCTCAAATGCAAGTCAAGGAATTCATTGAACTCAGCAGGTCTCATACTAGGGCTGAAGTGAGAGCCTGTGCCTGTACTAACAGGTATTTGCTAGTGTTTTAAATAGTGCACACGTTTTAAACAGTCCTACGGTGTATCTCTTGCACATCCTGACATAGATACCTCCTAATGAACATGGAACGTGGGTTTTTAGCACATGCTAATCTTCAAAACATACGTAATATTAAAGCCAAATGTGGTAATTCTTTAAACATCCAATCATTGTGAATTCGTATCATATTCATTGTAATAGCATTGATCAAAATGAATTCATTTGGTATTCATGTAGATGTCACATGTACTTCCATAGGTGTTTCATTGTAAATTAGCATTTCTCAGAGGACACTTAAAATAAAGTGTTACTGAAAGTTCTCATTACACATATTGCTGAGATTAGTGCATTAAGGATCATGTACTTACATAGTACTAATGCATTTCTGCCACTTAAAATGCTGCGTTACCCATTTCTGATATCTAGCAAATATCTAAAGCAATTTTGAGAATTACTGACATCCTGAAGGAAGTGGTACTTTTGTGATTAAATTGGTTTTGTGTATTTCGCTTTGATTTACGAAAAAAAAACTTGTGCCAGATATACTGAAATGATTTTTTGATCTAAATGACTTCAGCATCAAGTGTAACAAAAAAAAAAAAAAAAGCTAGCCACATCTAATTAGGAAAACAAACCCCAAATATTATAAATGCTTTTGGGTCTTCAAGCTTGTCTCCCAAAGCCAAATTAGCTGCCTGTGTAGTACACTGTGGCACAAGCTTTCTGATGTATTTGCTTTCAGGTTATTACCTCCTAAGAGAAAGACAAAAAGTTTTGTGGTCTTAGGCAGATGCATTTCTGATGTCTTAAATTGTCCATTACAGCTTGTTTGGGCTGAAGTTATTTTTGAAAAGATGCAGCTTGAAGAAGGCTACAGAGCATTTTATAAATAGCTGACAAAAGGTGCGTTACAGTAACTATAAAAGAGAGAGCATTGTTTGAGTCCTGAAATACTCTAAACCTGTCTGGCAATGTGGTGGGTGTCTTCTGAAAAGGATTGATGTAATTATTTTAAGGGTTTTTTTGTACCGTTAATAAGAAAACTCTGAAACTCAACGGCGGGCCTGATCCTAGCGGAGACCTTTGGAAAAATATGGGGAAACAACAACATTTTAGTGTTTGTGTTGGAAGGGAAGAGTCAGATCTGGCTAAGAAGTGTTATAAAGCCTACTCCACTTAGTAGAGTCTCTTAGCAAATATTTGCTTGCTCTTCTGGCTTCATCCATGTGTGTTGTGGTGTGCAGTGCAGGCTTGCAGCGAGCTGTGCAGGAGGCACCATTCTCAGAGCTGAAAGCACAAAGAAAAGATGGCATTATGGTAAAAGATTAATCTGGGCTGTGGGAAATTTGGCACCAGTCTTAGTGTTGTGTCAATGTGTCCCCTGTGCAAAAAAAATGGAGTGGGGAGAGCAAGCTTCTTCTCTCCTGTCACTTGCCCTGGTGCAGGGGGCTGGACGTTTTGGGGATGAGCCTCCTGGAAAGGGAGGAAGATGAGGGGAGAGAAGGAGAGCACAAGGAAGAAGAGATCTCATGCTCCTTGCGATTGCTTTGGTGCAACCTTACAGTTGTCTTGGCCTTGCTCAAATATGACCCTCCCCAGTCCAGCTTGTCTTGACTCTGATCTCTTGCAATGACTTAAGCCACATCTCCAGAAAGTCTGTGAAATCTGGGAGAGGGTGCAACCACATCTGAGCATCAGCTGTATGGTCGCGCTCAGCTTTGTCTCTCTCACCTTGCTCATTTTTCCAGAAGTTTTCATGTCTTGAGGTGTTTTCCTAGGTTATAGTGTTTGCCAGATTGGTTTGAGTGTGCAGTACAGCAAACCGCAGGATAGAGTATGTAATCCAGAAATCCGTTTCAGGTTAGAGCCATAATTAGCTAATGTAAGGTAATAAATTGCTACTAAAATCACATGAAAAATATGATCGTGCTATAAAGCGTGTCTTTATAATCCTGCTCCTCCCCTTTTCTGCCTCCTCCTCCTCCTCAGCATAACAAGGACCCTAATAGGCTTCATGTATAAGTGCCTATTTTTATTAAAGACAAGTGTAATCTTTTGTAGTCCAAATGTCCCTATCATAAATGCTAACCGAGGAAAATATTAGGACTCATTTATTTATGAACCCGTTAATAATGAGGTGCAGTTAGGAAAAAGGCTTTCTCAGCACAAAGCCTACTGAACAAACAATGCACGCTGGGGAAAAAGAGCTAGTTAGCCTTCCTGACTTAGATAAAGCTATGGAGAAATGACAAGTGCCAGTAATTAGCAAAGCCTCTTCAACGAGATAACCCTATACATCTTTGTCTATTTCAATCACCAAAGACTCCGATTCTGTGTAAAATTAAAGCTGGGATGCCATCAATTTCTGTTAACCTCTTTATATTGCTCTGTGTTCATGCATATGTGATAGATAGTTTTTGTCATTTTATTAAATGGTGACATCTCAGTATGCATGTGACTAAAACTGTTTTCTCCTTAGCAAAGTACTTTTAATCAAATCTCCGTTGCCTTTATTAACTCTGTTCTTCCGACTCCTACTTGCTTTATTCAGCAGTATTGGCAGCCGTTCTATGGGGTGCAAATATTTGTGCCCACTCCTCTTATGAGCAGTGTAGCTGGGATGAAGTTGCTTGTGGTCGTTCTGGTACTTGCAGGTTCAGCAGCTCTGCCTATGTCTGCTGACAACCTACACAATGTCCTACTGCATTTTTGCTGGAACAGGGCAAAATGTATTGGTTACAGTGATCAGCGCTCACTCGGAGACCTCTGGTTTCCATGAGCATGACCTCCACTCTCCAGCCTTGTCCAGATGGACAGTCCTCATTTGGTTTTGGTGGCGTAGCTGCTGTTCACCTGCCTTGGGTATGAGCCAAAGCCTGTTGTACTCAGCCGAGCTCACTCCCATCAACTTTGTGGTCCTTTGTCCACGAATACAGTCTGCATCCAAAACGGCTTTTTTCCACCTTAAATGGTGAGCCCTGTTTTTTTTTCCCCACAAGCTTCCAATATTTGTGAGCTCATACTCCCTAAATTTCCCTGTGGCTTTCAGATAAGTCAGAAAACGTGTTCACCTGAAGCTTTGTAAGCGGAAAAAAGTGATAAATCAAGCCCGTTTCCTTGACATGGGTGCAGGTTTGCTGGGAGTGCTCGCGGAGTTAGCACTGAGTGACCTGAGAAGTTGCATGTGGCCTTGGGTGTCAGAACAAAAGTTCCTTCTGGCTCCGTTCTCTTGCTCTGTAATGTCTTTTTACTTCTTTTAAGTACTCCAAGCCCTGACTTCTGAGGTTATTAATCTTCATCTGTGCTCTTTTTAAACTTTACTGCTAGCACTTTTTTTGCCTCAGATATGCTTTTATTCATTCTTTTCAGCAGCAATAACCTCTCATATTGGCCAAATTAGGAAATAATTGCATATAATAGAGAATCCTTTTCCAGCACTACACTAAAGGATTATATATGTGCTGCATGTGAGGGATGGCACAGAGCGTAAATACCAAAATAGGGGCAAATAGGCAGAGAAGCGAAGCGTGCTGCTTGGCTCTCACTCCGCATTTCTTCCTGGCTCGGAGGTCTTCGTGTGTTCAGAGACACGTCTGTCAGCCCATTGCAGAGGTGTGTCACGCGTGGTTGTTTGCAGAGGAGGAAGGGAGAAGTTACAGCTGATATTGCAGGTCAGCTCATGCCAGGCCCTGCAGGACTGCAGGTCATTTAGGAAAACCTGGGCAGGGTCTTTTAGTCTTCTATGGTAGAAACAGAGTTGTATGAATCAAATTGTCACTTGGATTTTTTTAAACAGAAACATCTGATCTGTCTTGCCTTTATTGATATGACCATGGAACCCGTGGCTTGTTTCTGTTCAGTTAGTAGGGAGAAACTTTGCCAATTCCAGGAACTCCACCCCTCTTTTCCTGTGTTGTTTCCATTTTGGATCTTTATTCATTGCTTTGAAATTCCCAGTTGTCCAGTCAAGGAGCTGAAACCAAGAGCTTCAGTCTGTCTTGGATCACAAGTCACGCATCACAAGTGGCCAATAATCCCACCCAGCTATTTGCAAGCCAGCAGAACTGTCTAATTTGGCATCAGGTTAATAATTTCTGATAACGAGTATACCTGTAGGACTTCGCTATAACTACCCCCCTACTCGCAGGTGTCTGGCTGCTCTCAGACACAGGCATTTTAGGCATCAAAGCTCCTATGAATGTTATTCACAACAAATGATTCTCTCAGCTCTTGGGAAGAAAATATGGGGAACGTTCATGTAATGCTGCCGTCTCAGCTGGGGAGCAAGGAAATACGTTGACTGTAGGAGAGAGCAAAGCTCTCTCGGCACTCTCATCACATTAACGCTTACCTTCCTTCCTTCCAGTCAAAGTTCTCTGAGCTGCTGCTTTCCATTGTTTTTTTATTATTCATTTGAATCAGAAAATAATATTTTTGCCTCTCTAATTCAGGAAAAACTGTCATTGCCCACCTCCTGCTGAGGGAAAAAAGTGCCAGAGCCCATCTCCTATGAGCTCCTTCTCACTTCAAATGCAGGCTGCAATGGCTCCTTTGGAAATGTAACAGGCTATTATAGAAATATGTATTTACACAGTATTTTAAGATGCACATTATCCACCTGATAGACCATAACAGCTCACCATTACAGCCTATTGAATAAAACCTCTTCGCACCATTTTTTTCAAAGCAGATACTTTTTACATGATAAATCGTGCATCTATTGCGTAAAAGTGCAAGTTCGTCATGTAGGACTGTAGATGGACACCATTTATCTTTAACCCGCTGCAATGGGAACTTCTTGCTCCGACCCTGTCCTTTAGAACAAATTATTCTGACCAGAGAGATGCAAGTAAAAAAAAAAAAAAAAGGAGAAAAAAGCTTCGTGAACATGAAAGAAAATGTTGCAATTTTTGCTTAACGGACTGTGTTAGATTATAAAAGCTATGACGCCGCTGGTGAGCGCAGACGAATGAGTAACATGGCACGGGTGGAAATCCCCAGCCATGCAGTTTGTGTGCTGCTCTGCCACGTCCTGCCCTACCTGTCTGCGAGCGTCAAGCTACTGGCAGCCTGGGCAAAGTGCTGTGTCTGCTACCACCTTTCCATACTCACGTTGACCTCCTGAACCTGCAAGGACGTGGGACCATCCCACGTATTTAAGGAGTTCTCCTATACTCTCAGTCCTAGACCCTTTTCTCTCTTCTGCAGAGTCATTTTCCTTCTTGCTTAGCCGGTCCCAGTGTTACAAGGAACCCCTCTATTATGAAAATGTCTTCCTGCCCAGCCTTCCTGTGCTTGTTTGACTCGCTCCAGCTAGCCCATACTTGAAGAGTTTCCCTCTTTCAGGAATTCACACTAGAAACGGTGCTGCCCTCAGTGCCATCTCTCTCTTTGTCCGAGGATGCTCGTTTTGAATAGATAATAATCAAAATTTAACAAGCTTCCGTTATTGGCCTGGAGCTAGGCATAAGGACTCTTTCTGTCATCTCCTGTGAGTTTTAGCTTAACAAGAAACAAAAGACAAGAAGGCCACGAGACCTCAACTTCAAAATGAAGCTCACCGCTGAAGACACGGTGTCCCTAGTATCAAACAGACTGAATAAGCTGCAAATAGATAAGATTCCCAACTTGTTACAAGATGAAACAGAGCCTAGCTCCTGTTGTGAAACAATTTTACATTGCAGATGTTCACGAATGCATGGAAAATGTGGTGACTTCAAGTCTCTTTTCGTTCCCTATCTTCAGGATGTCAAAACTGATTTTTTTGAAGAAACTCTATAATAGTTACTGTTGACTCCTGAGAAGAGACTTGCACGTCTGGAACAAAAAAGGACTTCCAACCAGCTAAACAGTGTTGTCTTCTTCCCTCCCACCATTCAAATTAAGCACACACAACAGAACTACCAAGCAGGCACGGGTTTTACGTATCATGCCAATTCTGATCCAAAGCAGTTTGTTAATATAAATCGCCTCCAAAAAAGGGAGAAATTTTAAAGGGAAGTGAATAGCTGCCAAAAAGACTTAAACACGGAGCCAGTATCTAACACTAAACCTAGTGGTAATTATCTATTTCCACTGTTCATGAAGCAAAGCAGTGGGGAGCCGGTGCTTTAAACCCTGCATGGGACACTTGCTGTGAGTCCCCACTAGAAAGCATATGGTTTGACAGGAAACAGAAACACCATCCAAAAAAGCGCCGGTCTATAACCAGCAGATCTGTAAATAGTCTAAACCCATCTCCTACTCTCCCTGCGAGAGGGGACCAAAGGGCCCCGTCTAGTCTTTGCCATACCTGTCCCTCACTGAGGTATCAGCCTGAGCTCCGATCCTGCCGAGATGACTCCTCTGCACCTCTCAAAAGAGGAAGGCACGGTTTGGACAGGCAAATGTCACCGTGTGGACGCAGGGGTGCCTGGTGGCCATGCCTTCATGTGGCAGGCTGCCATCGGTAGGTTCCTGCGGTGTGAGCACCTGCCCAGCCCGCTCTACTCCAGCACACCTTTCTCCAGCACTTCTAGGAGGACTTTTGTGGTGTCCAACCCACAGGTTGGAGCTGACCTTACCTCTATGATTTCACCTCGAGCCCCTCCTCCTTACTCTTGATGCAATTGTGAAGAAGGACTGAGCAGTTAGAAGTTGTGGTTTTGGGGGATTTTCTAGGTGTGTTTGGGAAAACCACTCTTACTTTTAAAATAGAGTATTTGGCTTAATTTTCATTATTTTTAGATGTTAAATTTTAGATCAGTACAGTATGTCTTAAACTACTGTATTAGAATGCTGCTTGACTCACTTCCAAATTGAAGACCTTTTAAAAAAATTGAAGCAGTCCAATAATTTTAAATCACTCTGCACTGTGCATTGCAATTTAAAATTATTGGAGTGCTTCAAATTTTTATAAGCCCTTGAATTTGGAAGTGATCAAGGTTCTGGGCATACTCAGTGTAGAGCAATTTAAAATTATAAGAGCTGTCAAATTTTTATATAAGCACTTCAGTTAGAAAAGGGATTTGGGTTCTGGGCATGTGCAAAGGGGAGCAATTTAAATTATTAAAGTGCTTCAATTTTTTTTCTAAGCACCTGATTTTGGAAGGGTTTTGGTTTGTGCAGACTAAAATGACAACTTCCTTTGAGAGTTTCTTCTTAAAAAGAATTTCAATCTTGCAAACTAAAGTATTCTTTAAAATGTGAATTCGCTGATACTTCAAAAACTGATTTGCACAGGACTTGGTGCCCAGGATATCTATTTTTTTTTCACTCATTTTATCATTTCACTCTTTAAGGGGCAAATTGATGATATAGAAATAGCTGCCTCTTTGGATTTTAAATTTTTTCCAACTGTTGCACTCATGATGCAAAAAGGAGTGGAAAAATGAAAAATTTGATGAGAAGAAATGAATGTTTTTGCCATGGACTATCCTGCCTGGCCAATAGAACTTATAGGGGATGCAAAATTGAAACAATTTGTTATTAAATCTCATTATACTGCCTCTCAATACTCATAATGAAAGCCATGTGAGAGCTGACTGAATCTGAAGGAAGGGAGTTGGAAGGCAGCTTTATTTCAACGCTCGTGCTCCGTATGGAAGCGGTTCCTGCAGGAGCTGTGCCGGGTTTGCCACCTTTTCCCAAATCCTGCCCCACTCCTGGGCAGAACAGCGGGAAGAGCAACAACTGGAGCAGGGGGGATGCCTCCTGTCTCTTTCTGCAGCCGCAGGTGCACATACCGGGTGAGAATTGAGGCTCGGTGGGCACATGAAGTTTTGTATTCTGCAGGGAGGATACGATTCACCCACCAAATCCCACTCTCCATTGCAGTGGGACAAACACTGAGATAGCTGAGCTGGAGATGGCTGTGTCCGGACACAGCATTTGGCCCGTGGGCAAGATATGACTAAGGGATGCGCTTACTGAGCTGCCGGAGGAAAGAGATTGGGGAGGGGAGTGTGCCAGCCTCTCAGCTCACACTTCCCTCTTTCTTCTTGTCTTAAAACCAGGGATTCACTCTATAGGGTAATTAGTTAATGCATAGAGGGCACCATGTACCTTAAGCCTCAAACATCAGGAGTACATGAGGAGTGGAATAGTGCATTTCATCAAACGTCAATTTAGTATTTTCTTCCCCTTGAATGCTCCTTTCACTTGTTACCATGGAGGTGATAGGTGACCATTTGTAGTTGTTTTTTCCTTGGAAAATGAAGTTTTTGAATAAAAGCCAGTGATCGAATTAAATAGGGGCAAAGATATGGTAGAGGTGAATTTCAAAAGGCAATACGTAATAATTGGTTTTAAAGCAGGAGCCAAATTAATCATATAGCCAGGAACAAAGGGAAAAATTCCTGGAAGCCTGTTGCATTTTCCTTTGGAGGCTGCTTGTTTTTTGTTTTTTTTTTTCAGAAAGGTAAAAATGCAGAAATGGTTTTTTTTTAATTTTCCGTGCTACATTTTCTCTTGGGATGTGAAAGCCAGGGGCAGTTCTGTGCCAGAAGGATGAGAAATGGGAGACCATGCGTATTTTTGCTGGGTATAAATTGGTTTGAACTGTGCTTTCATTGAATCCTTCTGGAATTTCATGGCAGGCACTGCATGAGCTCTGCTTGGCCATGCTCAGGGAGATGGGAGCAGCAGAGATGGAGTGTGCTGTGGGCTCAACGTGAGTGGGGCTGGGAGGCATCATACAGGGTTGTGTCAGCAGTGAGAAAAGGTTTTCTGCGAAGACTTTGGTAGATGTGAGCTCTCTGTCCATCCCTTCTCTTTCTGTCCAGAGTGCAGGCATGGGCATGGACTGGATTAAGAAACTGCACTGGCGGAAAAGCAATAGGGCAGGTCTGGGCTGTCCTGGAGGTGGGTGCCGGCAGGTCTGTGCAGGGATGTGTGTGTGTTGGATACACGCGTGTGGCAGCAAAGGCAGAGAGACATGAAGCTGGATGTTAAAGACCAAGAAAAGCCCCAGCCCTGTCTCTCTGAATCCTGATTCTGGCACAAAATGAAGAGCAAATCGGCTCTGAGCTGCCGCCGCCTTGCACAGGCACACGTACGAGCACCGAGGCTGCCTTCAAGTTCCCGTCTCACTGATTCACTTCAGACACTGCGTGCTCGAACCCCGCTTTTGGGCTGTATTCATGCTAATGTTGACAGTTTTTTCCTCCTTTGTTACATTGTGCAAACCAAATAGAAAGTGAGGTGAGCTTGTCTGAGCAGATGAAAGATGGCAAGAAATTGGCGCTTGGGGACCAGTGTCTTGGTGACATCGACTCTGCAGTCCTTTTTTTCTCTCTCTCCCTGGCTTCCCCTCTCCCTCTCATTCTCTCTGAAATGGTCTGTGCCTCCAGTAATTTACATAATACTCTTCTGACACCTTTACTTTAGTCATCAATCACGGTACCTTCTCTCAGTCTATCTTTTGTCTGAGCATGTCTCTTCTTTATCAGGCCATGCACAAAAGATTAATTTCACAGTTTTTCTCCCTTCTTTCTTTCCTTGCAAGATACAAAGCTCATGAAATGACAGAAGCAAGATAATGAAAACAACAATGCAAGCAATTTTTTTTTTTGTTCTTGCTGGTTGGATCTCAAGATACTTTTTTTAACCTCATTGTGTGCCATCTGTCTTAGAAAAGGTCTGCACTGTATTTTTTAATACAATTCTGATGCTGTTCTGAAGACTACCTGGGAAAAAGAAAATACATATTTTTATCAGGCCATAGGCACTGATTAAAAAAAAAAAAAAAAAAAATTTGTTGAACAATTAAAGCGAGGGGTCCATTTCTAATGGTGGCATGGGCTACTGCACAGTGCCCATGCCCCAATTAATATTAATGATGTCTTGTGCATAACAAATTTATGGCATTTGATTGACTCACACAACTACACTTCAAGCTGTCATGCAAAGTGAAATATATGGGCACCACGGCCTAATTTGCATATGCATATGTTCTTAATATTAATTAGTCTAATAGATCTAAGGACCCGGAGATAATTTGAGTACTGGGAGAAGAGAAGCAAACAAACAAAACAAAACTCGCTGCAAAGTACCCTGGTCTGGGTTGGTCCTGCAGTCAAATAACTCTCCCAAAATGCAAAATAACTGGCAAGGATTCCTCCTTCTTCCCCAGGTCTCTCCCAGGACTGGCTAAATTAAAATCTTATCCCATATAATGCATTGCTTTGGCTCTGACCCTGACACTTTTTAATTTGAAATATTTAACATGCCAAACCGATTACCGAATTACATACAGATGAGAGTGAGCGCAGGCATATGGGTGTAGGTCAGGGCTGGGAGATCTGCAGCCCTGTGAGGGGGCCGTTCCCCAGATCACCTGTGTAATTCCCATTAACATTAATGGGAACTGCGCCAGTTTACTGGGGGAACTTGGTCTCCCAGCTTAGCTTTGTGCTTGCATTGCCTGGGAAGGATGGTGCCGGACCTTGATCTTCCAAAGTTAGTGAAAATTCACTTTTTTTGGCACTCTGTGGTGTAAGAGGTGCCAGAGCACAAAAGCAAGGAGATGTCAGGGTAAACCTTTTTGGTTTATTTTTGTTGTGCGTGGGATTGGCTTGTGGGATGGCTGATGTCTTAAACCTGTATGTTAATCAACTTTAAATTTTCCCCAGGCCTAGACCAGTGAGTTGAACTCAAGAGTGTGGGCAGGGCAGGTTTCCTGTCAGTGTCTGGGATCACGGACTTCCTGTGCCCGCGTTATGAGTGCTGGTGCTTTAATATGCACAGCGATGAGCCTGTAACAAATCACCTCTTGTAAACTGCGCCCGGTTCTCTCTTAAACACTTGGCGGGAGGAATTATTGGCGTTTACCCTCTTGGATGTTGAAGCCATCTTACAAACTGGCACATGGCCTCTGCCTGTCAATGGCTTCTCCTGAAATAAGTGAATAATTTCAATAATTCCACAGATGTAGTCCGTCCGCTGCACAACTGGCAGTGCCTGCTGCACTGCAAGCTGCCCTCAGCACACTTGTGCTGAGCATGATGCTGCTGATGCTGTTGACTTCAGGGCAGATGGACACTGCCTGAGGTACTGAGTAGTATGTTCGGATGATGGTGAAGAGGAGGTTGGCAGGGGGGTCTATGAACTAAGTTCTTTCAGGGCCGCAGTATTGGACGGAGTTAGTGAGGGAAGGGCAGGATGCTCCAGTGCCCCTGCAAAAGGACAAAAAGCAGGAGGAGGCGACTGTCACCCTGTGCAGTTGTGTAAGTGTGGTGTGCTGCTCCCAATGGAAAAGGAGAGGAAAAGGAGTAGGCTCAGTCCTCCAGCACTGCCCAGCCTGCTGGGAGTCCTCTGGAAGAGATGGTGGCTTAGGACATCCCTGTGCAGCATTCTGCATGGAGGGAAGTGGGAAGGGTGCGTGGCATGTGTCCGTGAGTCTGGCTGTGGCTCTCTTACAGCCCAGGCTGGTGGCTGCGAGGCTGTTTCTGTGCTGACGGGGAGGTGGCAGAGGAGCAGCCACACACACAGCATCCCTGCCACCAGGAGAGTTTCTGCGTGGGCAGTTTCAGTGAAGCTTGGGCAGCCAGCCGAGGAGCTGGGGCTGCAGCTACAGCACAGTCCATTCATGGGCAATGTGCAGGGAGCAAAGCTCCACTTACAGCAAGGAGGGATGAAAATCCCAAAGGCCAGAGCATAACAGAGGCTTCCCCAAGACAAGGATGTCTTGGAGCTGGGAAAGTGGTTAATGCTGTTCCAAACCTCAGGAGGATGTGGGGGCCTCAGCCCTGAGTCCAGCGGCGCCTGACTCGCCTGGGTAACAAAGAGAACACCCCACACGGCTTCAGCCCATTTCCAGCCTGCAAAGCTGTTATGAATCTGCAAGTTGCTCATGGCCTTTATGAGGTGCTGAGCACCAATGGCTGCCTGATACCAGGGAGAAGAGTGTGGGCTCTTGGCCAGATCAGGTCTACAGTGAGTTGTTCTATAGAAAAAAATGACCTTCTTGTACGAAGGCATCACTTATATACTGAATATATATAACAAAACCTGGAAAGCCTCTAGTCACTCATTTTAGCTGCTAAAATGCCTTTAGGCCAACATTCCTGCTGTGAAAGGGGTTATGGACATGTCATATGGGGGTCATCAGTGAAAAATATACCCAACTTTTGTTATTCTTAAGCCTAAATCAAAAACCTCTTTTCACAACCCACTAAGGGACGATTTACTGGAGAGTAGAATGTGGTATCAATTATTTCTGTGGGCATCCTTTTTGTTATAAGAAGCAAAGAGGATTGCTTGAGAGTCAATAGCATGACTCCATCTCAGATTACTAAATAATGAAATGCTAAACTTGGCCTAGAGTAAGGACTATTGCTGTCTCAAAGGGACCAGAGGCTTCAATTAAATCAGAGGACAGTGTTCAATGAATGAGAAAAGGATGCTTAAGGTACGATGACATATTACCGGATTTTACATTTAATTGCAGTGCTTTGTTCTTTTAATAAAAGCACAAGAGCGGTGGATCTCCATTATGGTCATCTGGTGGCATTGTTCACTGTGGACAGTTTATTGTAATTTATTGGCTATGTTTAATCCTTCTATTTTTCATATAAATGAATTCTGCCTGCTTTATTTTATGAATTTTCTTTGCTTTAAAAAAACCCCACCACCTAATAGTTATTTACACACAAAAGAGCTGTTCCACTGACAATACTCAACAGTGCAAGAATAAAACAACCCAGCCTAGTAGGAAGCTGGTGTGAAAGCAAGCATTAATGCTTAGAGGTGTGTAATTCTGCACCATGCAAGCAGGTATAGCCACTCTCAGAGCGATGTGGATGCACGGTGCTGCATGGTTTTCAAAACCTCAGGGGTTTTGGAAGAGTGCAAGCTCCCAATAGCTCAGCACAAGAAGTTAAGCAAAAGACAGGGAGCCATGGTCCTGGCCTGCTCCCTCCAAAGTCCTCGTTCATTTTGTAAGGCTCTGTGCCGCTGAGCTTTCCCATGCTTGGGCCCTGCAGCAGCTCACTGTGGGCGCAGGAGCACGGAGCAGATTTCTGGTCCAGGAGAAATTGGTTCAAAGAGATGCGTTTCAGCCTTTCTGCTCAGTGCCCTGCCACAACGTGCATTGCGTGGAGGTAGTTTAGCTGGAAACCCACAGGAGCACGTGCGTGTGATTATACACATGTGCATGCACACATGCATGCATGTATAGATATATTTATTGGTTTATATTTAGATGTCCAGTGATACATATTTATTTTTAAATCTAAATTTGTAAGTGTTTTTAAATACCTCCTTTTAGACATTTTTGCTGCGACATGTTACTGCTGTGACTTGTCTTGTCTGATCATGCCCATCGTATCCATTATGGAAATGATGATATCATCGGTGATTTAACTAACATAACTTGATGCATTATGGCAACACCGCGGTTACCGCCAGGAGAAGCTGAGACACCTGAAAAACTCAGGTTCTCATGTATATTTTTAGAGGGTGGTGTGCTTTAGGGGTTTTTTAAAAATATGATTATCTTTTTTTTCTTTTCACTGAAAGGTCCTTGTGCAGGAGAAGGACTCTTAAATACAGCTGAAATACAGTCAGCACCAAATCAAGCCCAGGCAGGGGAGACAGCCTCTCTTCAGCCCTGGACAGTGTGTAACTGGTTTTTGGGCAAGATCCTCCCTGAACCAGGGTCACAGTGAGCGCTTCACTTTCCTGTTTAAACAGGTTGGGCATCTTCCTTTTGTTTCTGCCTTGTTCCAGCTTGCCTCGTGTGAGAGCCTGGCTCTGGGAACGTGGTGGTTCAGTGAGGATGGTGGGATGAGATGACTCTCGGAAGTAATGACACAAAACGAATGGCAACCAGCCCCGTTGAACCTGCTGCATGAGGCTTCTAACCACCGTAGTTTTTGGGCCCAGGGGAAAGTTGTGAGCTGCGTTGCCTCCTGGGGAGGAATTCCTCGATGGTTTTATCGGGAGGGGTTATTTTGGCAGGTTTCTTTTCAATGAGCCTGCAATGCTTTTAATGGCCAGCAGTATCTAAGTTTTATAACATCATTTAGCCGCATGACAGCGTCAGAGTAATGAATTCAGGAAGTGTGCGGCGAGGACGGTCTGTGCAAGAGGGTACAGGCAGTACTTAACTCCTTATCGATTGCAGCAGCAACTGATAAGCAAGTGAGTGCCTCCTGACCGAACCAAAAAGGTGCTGCAGGTCCTAGCCGTGGGATTGCTCAGGTGGGGATTGGGACTATCATCTGCAATCACAGTCTTTCAGGGCCTGGAAATCGCCTTTTCTCTTTCTGGGACAGTCCCGTTCAAGGGTGACGGTGTCAGAGCTCCTTCCCGGGTGGCTGGACATTGCGGGCCGGGCTGTCTCCGCGTGTAGGACCAAGCAGTAGGTGCAGGCACCACATGTGTACATGGCTAACGCCACGCAGAGCATGCCAGCCCCTATGGTGTGAAGTCCTGTGCTGTGCGGGGGGGAATTATAGCTGTGAACTGGGCAGCCAGTTCACCAAGCACACTGTGTTTGTTGTAGCTTCTTCTTCCAGGGGCTAACGCGATGTGACTCCGCCGTATGCATATTTGTAAATCATCATATGATGAATATGGGGCTGTGCTACAGCAAACCCTTCCTCTTGACAAAGTGCTGTGCCTATTCCCTGTTCTGCCTGGCCTCTGTTTTTGTTAATTTTACACTGAAGGATCAACATGCCCAGGATGCACGCGTGCATCCATCTCTCTCCCTCTCAAAGGAAATTAGTGCTTTCCTGTCACCGCAGGTGATATGAGAAGGGGAGGAAGTACACAAACTGATTTATCTGGAGCTGTCAGCTGTTTTGAGGATGTTGACTACTAAGGGTGTCAGCTCCTCCTCAGTAGTTGGCTGACTCTGAAGAAGACCCCATTCCTCATTAAAAGAGCACTGAGATGCACTTGAAAGTGACTTTCCCACTTGTTCTTCTCTCACAAACATCACAATAACAGATTTGCTGTTTAAAGTGGCATGATCTTCATGCCAGGCCCAGGCAGCTTTGTAAAATACACCTCGGCAGCACTTGGTAGCATCGGTACCATCCGTGCAAAATTCATTTGAGGTACGAAGTAGAGACTATCATCACAAACGACAGTTATAGCAAATCAGCACGCTGCGTACAGTTTCATCCTTTATTCACATTATATATCATAATAAACGTCGTCCTAGCAACGCAGTTTGTTGAGAGTCAAACACAGTACCCCACAATGGCTTGCCACGGATGGATGGGAGAAATCGCGGCTCTAAGAGCCTGGTACAGCCTGAAAAGGACTCGAGGCTTCTTTACCATCATCTGAGAGGGCTTTTTCCTCCTCCCACCATGGCTCTGGGGGAGAGGAGGGAAGGGAGCCTGATCTGTGCCAGGGCAAAGTGCGGTGTTAGCAGCACTAGGAACTGGATCAGAAGGTGTCAAGACTCAAAATCAAGAGGCTTGAGGAAGAAGAGGAGGGGCTATAGCATAGGTAAATTGAGTAATATTGGGGAAGAATTATTACTCAGATACAGGACTATATCTTCCTTCTTTTTAATAACTGCTTAGTGAAAAAGCACTACCAAGGTACGGAAAGTCAAAAGAAAAAAAGAAATCTTAATTTAAAAATACAAGACTTTGGTATAGAATTCCACTCAGACCTGAGAGAGATGTTTCCTGAGCAGAGTCAGATGCAATTCATATAACATTTTGCCAGCCCCTGGGGAATGTCAGCTCCCTCTGATGTCTCCATTTGCAGGAAAGGCTTCATTGCAGGTACAGCAGAAGGCTCCCACACCAAAGGGCTGAGCACATTTCAGACCCTGACATGTGCTTGCTCTGTGAGACACGGCAGCCCGTTTTCTCTAATCCTTGCCCTGAGACCTGCTAAAGCATGTACTTTTCCTTATCCCTGGTCATGATGGCCCTTGCTCACGTGCTTTATGTTCGGAAGGAGCTGCTGCCTCCCAGGGTGCTGGTCAGCCCATGGTGGGGCTGCTGGTTCCTTAACACTGAACCCCTCAGGTGAGGCCAGTGGGAAACTGTCCCCTGTCCCTAATGCCAGTTATGTGTTTCCACTGCTGGAAAGACAATGAGAAGAGAGGTTCCAGCTCCTGTCTGAGCTGTGTCCTCTGATTCATGATCGTGTATTCTCTCATGTGGAGAAAAGCTTTTCCAGGATGAAGAACTTTTTTTCAAAAGACCGCTCATTTTTTTTCCCTCCTACTATTTTGAACAAAATTGTCACTTGATGCCTCTCTGAGGTTGAAATATCTTAAGATCTTAGGCTGAAAGAAATGAGGAAACATCTTGGAAAATCATCTTAAGTGTAGATGCATCCAATTTCTGGATGAGCATGGAGCCATGTTCCCAGCAAACCTGATCCAAGGTGTTCTGCAGTTCCAAAGTAACAGAGCAGACGAGATAAAGTCAACCCTTCCCTGCACAAATCCCTCAGGAAAGGAGGCAAAAGCTACCATAGGAGCTCAGCCTTTGCATGAAGCAAAGTGTAATACCAAGGAAAGGCCTGAAACCTTAACATCTGGACCTTAGTCCAGAACCCTTCCAACCTATGGGGAGGTCTATGTCTTGCCAGGGGTGCCATAAAATAGGACCATCCATCATCCACAAAGTTTATATCTGGGTCCACAAGCAAAATACGTAGAAGTCTGGATCCAGACATCCATAATCTGTTGTTGTGAAGTAGTCCTGTAAAAAAAAAAAAAATAAAAAAAAAATTATTGGTTTCTTTTAAAGTGTGTGCAGGTTTTAGTGTTACAGCTGAAAGGCCAGTTGAGGTCCCGTGGGCGGGAATTCAGAGAAACACTAAAAAAAACCCCGTTCTGGTTATTAATCAGAATTTTGTATACTTTTCAATTTGCTTCTCCAGGACTGATTCCACCGCGCAATAATTAAAAAGAAACCCGTGCCGACTGCCGACCCCCCCGCCCGTGGAGCGGTGCCTGGCTGATCCCATTGTCTGCACCCTGAATGCTGAGCCTACAGTTAATAATTAGTTAGCAGCGCTTAAATGAAATCGCACAACCGATTCTCTGGTACACTGGCAGAGGCAGCGGCTGAGCCAGCCAGGACGTTGTCATCTTGGCAGGGAGAAGGAGCGTTCGCTGCCATCCCGCAGCCAACGTGCCGTGCAGGGGAGCTGGCGCGGCCAGGGCAGCGTGCCCGGCAGCACGCTGAGCCCGGCAAAGAGGTGCGGGCAGGAGGGGAAGGGAACGCTTCTGTCGTCTTCTGGGGGAAAAAAAAATGGAAAAAGGGCTCCTTTTTGGTAGGGAGGTTTCCCGGAGATGTCTCTCAGGTTCATATTTATTGTTTATTGCCCGTAAAACTGTGTTTCTATGCTTCACAAAGCCATCATTTCGATGTAGTCTGCCTAGCCTGAAATGATAAATGGAAGCAATGAAGGGAGAGGAAGGGTGTTCTGGTGATTAAAACTCTGGATTCGACTTGAGAAAGTAGGTTTCAGCTCCATCTCTGCCACCAACTTTGGGGTGACTTTTGACCAATCGTTTAATCTCTTTGGGTTATATGAGCTTGGGAGAACAGTGATTTCTCCCTTTTTTTTGGTGGGCTTTGTTGTTTTTTTTTTCCCTTGTCTAGTTAGGCTGTCCAAGTCTTCCTGTTGGAGATCCTTTTAATTATGGAAAGTGTGACCAAAATGGAGTACCATTGTAATTGAAACTCCTATTCCCAGTATTTTAACCACATATTAATGGATATACAGAGGGAAAGTAGTATAGTAATTAGAAAGTATGTGAATGATGCAAGTGTGAATGGTGGCAAATGGTGAACCTCAGAGAAATCCTTTTCTGACTGGAGCGGGTTTATTTCCCTCAGTGGCGATGGAAATTATGTTGTTTTATGGAGGTACTCATAAACTGGAGGAAGTGTGGTGGCCTCTAGATGTAAAAGGTCAGAACCAGATGATCTAATAGTCCTTTTTAGCCTTAAAACTATGAAGAAAGATGAAGGCTTTTAAAAATTCTTCTTTTACCACGGTTAGACAGGGAATGGAAAGATAAGATGGCAAAGCTAAACCCCAAACTCGGACACTCCCTGTCTCTTTGCTCGTTCCCGTGCCAGTAGGTTTCCAACTGGGCAACATGCCCCAGAGAGTCTCTGAGCCACCTCTCTAAAGGGTGCCTGAAAGGCAAACAAAAAAAGCCTGTTGTCAGGAGGCTTTAATTCACTATTACAGGTGATCGCCTCTCTGTTGGAAGTGTAAAGGTCCATAAATCAAGAAACGGTTGAAAACTTCTGCTCTGGTCTTTGCCACCAGTTAAAAACAGCTCATTTCAGCTGCATTTATGTGCCTGTCTTGACTTCCCACGCTGGTTCCTACTGCTGAACAGGGCACTTCTTGCCATCGTTAAAGCAGCCAGTGGCCCTCTTTTAATTTTCTCTTTTTCTACTTACCCTACAATTAAATATCCCTGAAGTGACAAATACATAAAGATATTATACACAGCACCGTTGCATGCCACATACACAAGTGCACCTTGGTGTGTGTACTTTATAGACAAAGAAACATAATCACTCATCAGTGTTATTGTTTTTGCTGCGTGTGTGCTCTGGATCAAGGGCTTAGCAAGCACTTGGCAGTGGAGCGATTCCTTTCGGGGTTTGGAGGTACTGCTTTGACCAGGAGATCTCCTTGACCACCTTCCTTAGCATCTCCAACCAGACCTAGCCAGGGAAGGTGATCCAATGAGCAACCCTGATATTACAGGCTGGATGGGGCTCTGAGTAACCTGATCTAGGTAGAGATGTCCCTACTCATGTAGAGAGGTTGGACCAGATGACCTCTAGAGGTCCCTTCCAGCCTAGAACATTCTATGATTCCATTCTATGATTGTTGTGGACATCCTTCCTTTGCAAAGGTGATGTCACAGTCCTAGCACAACTCTGCATCACTGTAGTGTTGTCAGGATGGACCTGCATGGAGAGGGACCTCTCCCCTCCCCAGCCGTGGCTGGGTAGTGTGTGAGGGACTTCCCGAACCAGATCCTGAGCGGGATCATGGGGTCTGGTGGATTTAAACACTGCCTCGTAATTGAGTGCACCCAAGTTCTTACGCTGTGAGAAATAATGACTAATTCTTTTCTGTTTGCTTTCCCTATACTCTTCATAATTGTATAGACTTTATTGTGTGTTCTCTGATTTTCCTCTGTCATTTCGTAGCTTGAAGGGCTACATTTTCTACAAAGTCCGCACAAGGGGAGATAAATAGAGGATTTGGTGGGTTATTGTAGATCCTGAAATGTAGAAGGAAAATTGGTCATCAGCTGAACCAAAAACGAAATTTCAGATTTTTTTCTGAGAAAAGAACCCCAAAAGTAAACCCCCGTGCCTTTGAAAGGTCAGTTTGATGTTTAACATTGGTTTCAACATTCAATGTTGAATCCATCTGGTTTTATGCAAGCCGACAATTAAAGAATACTAAAGTCCAAGAGATTTCTTAAAAAGAATTTGAGATGTTTTTGTTTTGAGAGCTGCAAAATATTTACATACTTCTCTGAAATTTTCCTCCTCAACTTGTCCACTCAGTCAAACCAAAATCTAAGCTATCAGCAAACCTGTAGATTTTTCAACCAAAAGGCTTGTTTTTACCCAGATATACAGAGAAGCTGGCTTGAAAAATTTAATCTAAACCACACTTTTTTAACCGCGTATAAAAAACTCCCCCAGCATGAACCTGTCAAAGATCTCGTGCCAGACAGATTTCCCATGGATTTTATTTTATGTGCTCTAAACACTCCACAAAACAAAGCCCGTCCAGACACGTGAATCCGAGGGCTGTTTAACGCTGTAGATTTTCCCCTTGTATAACAATTATGTCAACACGCACGCTAATTGACATCGGATGCGACACTCTGAATATATGAATGGTGTTCAATAGCCATCATAATTCCTCATTTTACTGCTTTTGGTCGCGTAGGCCAGCAGTCGCTTGTGGTAGGAGAGAATATAAAACACTCAGCGTACTAGAGCCAAACTACCCAAAGATTGTTGTTTTTCCTTCCTGGTGAAGTGCGTCTGGATTTTCTCACATTTTTGAGCTCAGCTCATTTTTGTTGTTGTTTATATTTTGTAAGAGGAAGAAACTAATTAATCTCTTTCCCAAAGAAACACGAGACATGTGCGTGTTCCCACCTGAATTTTGCTGGGGGTGAATTCCTCACTGCAGTGGTTTGGAGTCCTTGGAAGAGAATGGGAGTGGGTCTGCCTGCTCCCGAGGGTTGTCTGTCTGTCCTGAGGTCCTTCTGGGGGACCAAAGAGGGTAAAACCTGTTGGCGAGTGGTTTGCACCTTGTGTGGCAACTGGACCCGTGAGTTCCAGGAAGATTTCTTCTCTGCAACACGGATAGTGTCTAAGATAGTTTTGTGGTTGACTGTGGTTGCACATGGGAGTTTTAGTCAATCTACGCAAGCTTTTGTTTCCTTCCCATCCCTGTAGTGCTGGAATCAGTCTTAGTCTCTATATTAAGAGTCTCCTTAAAACCTGATTTTTAAAAGGAGGAATTTATTTTAGAAATGGATTCAAAACAAATATAGAGACTTTGCTGAAATATGCAGTATCCAGTAGGAAATGCCCTGTATTGTGCGCTGGGTTTATTTAGTATAAATCTAGTAAGATCAAGGCACATTTTAATATACAAATTATATTTGTTTTTAAGCTACAGTATTCTATCTGGACTCAGCCTGCTTCCATTTTTTTAACCATTAATCTTGCTTTTTGTCCCTAATCCTTTCTTTGCTACAGTAAGCTTTCACTCTGTGTGTGTGGGGCGGGAAAGCCCTATTAGATTATAACATTTTATGAGTTGTCAATGATATAATGACATTAGCCACCTGACTGAGAAGTAAAAACCTTTGTGGTGTCACATAACAGGTTAGAATGGGCTGGTAAGCCCTTGTGAAATAAACAAGGAAAAAAAAAAAATCCTCCAAAATGTATATTTAAATGGGTGGCTCTAACCCCTCCCTGCTTATTAGACCACCGACGACACATTAAATATTTTATACGTATATGTCTTTCTGTCTCTCTAAAATAAATAGAGGTAGGTGCACACACGTACGTAGACACACACGCATAGACACACAAGTCTTTCGAAATCAGAAAGGTCTCAAATTTAATTGGAATGGAAAATGCTAACTAATTGGCATCCAAATTTGATTTGCTGTAGAAACCTCATATTTGTTTGAAACACAACACTGTGTCTTGGAACACAAGCCCAGTCCTTCAAAAATCATACACGAGAACTGTGGAAGAATCAATTAAAGTTGATTTGGCAGATCTGCTTTTGACAAATATAAAGAAATCTCTGATTAGGCTGAGAAGAAAAGAATCCCTCTTTCGTGCTCTCTCTATTCTCTCCCTCTTTAAAGGCAGTAGATGTCAGAAGGGGGTGGGTAGTGATATGCAAAACATGGCCTCCATAACCAAAGTAGCCTGCAAAATTAGGTGTCAGCATGCAAAGCTTATTGATGTATGAATGCGGAAAATGAAAGCCGGCAGTAGACAGACGGGGCTAAAGGTGAGACAGCCACAGTGAAAGCAGCTGTACATCTACGTCAAGGTGTTGCTATATGAGCCTGCTTTTTTCTGGAGGGCCACAGCCTAACAAGCTGTGCCTGGCCATAAAATGATGAAACAATACAATGTAGGCACACACTGTGTGAATAC
>VZZY01024378.1:0-40051 GCA_013400335.1 Eurystomus gularis
ATCAGGCTGGCATCCAGTCACTAATGGGGTTCCACTGGGATCCATCTTAGGGCCAGTACTCTTTGATATATTCGTAAATGACTTAGATGCAGGGCTTGAAGGTTTACTAGCTAAGTTTGCAGATGACACTAAATTGGAGGGAGCAGTTGACACTCTCAAGGGCAGAGAGGCCCTGCAGAGATATCTGGACAGGTTAGAGAGCTGGGCAGTCGCCAATTGCATGAAGTTTAACAAGGACAAGTGCCAGATTTGCACCTGGGACATGATAACCCTGGATATACATACACTCCGGGAAGTGAGAGGCTGGAGAGCCGCCTGGAAGAAAGGGATTTGGGGGTGCTAGTCAACAGCAAGTTGATAAGATACCTCATAGAGTTATTTTATTCCAGGGTACAGTGAGCGTCTTCCTGTTTTAAGGGTTGAGTTCTGAATCCGTCACTAACTTGTGCAGTTAATTCTTGAATCTCAGAAAACAAAGGAGGTATTTCATTCAGAGGCTGTTGTCAATGCACCATTTTATCCAACACAGTAATGGCAAGATGCTCATGTAGTAGGTGACAGCTCGGACTCCAATTCCTTCCACTGCCTGAGGGATTCTTAAAACACATACTCTACTTATCTTGAAAGGACCCTAGGTATCAAGTTAAAATCTATTTTTAGGTAAAGGTCGCAAACCAGTTCCAATCTCCAAGACAGGATGAGCTGTCAGATAATATTCCATGAAAGCCAGGGCACAATCCATGGAAGATATGAAAGGAGTATGGTTCAAGAAAATTGCCATGAAATCTACCAGGTTTTGGCAATGTGTTCTAATCCAGATTCAGAATTTCAGGATTCTCTTGGTCCATTTCTGGTGATTATGGAACTTTGTTGTTGGTTGGATGTTTGGTATGGCATCTGATATTATGCTATGAGGTATATGAACTAACACTCTGAAATTAATTATTATATGCTAAGCTACAATATTTCCTCCTGCATCTTAGTACCCGTAATGAAAGGGCCATTTTAAAGGTAGTGAGGAGGTGGAAGAATCACCTTTAAGCACGTAGTCAGCCTTGAAACAAATGTGTGTTGAATCAGTGATCTTACTTAATAACACTTGGATCCTTTTTTATTCCAGTTTAGTGATGATATTTATACCAAAATTTAATTGATCAATGCCTTTTAACTTCAAAAGTTAAGATAATAAATAGCAAGAATCTTCACTAAAATAAGTGGAATTTTAAAACTAAGTAGATGCAATATACTAGGTATTAATTTAAACTCAGACAGACCTTTCCTACAGTACAAAGAAAGCTGTTTTTAATATATTTGGATAGAACTCTGAAATACTGAATTCTTCTTTTCCCACTTACTGTTTGTTATATATCTCGCTCAACTTATTGCCTTATGGTTCTTGAGGGTTAATGATGTTATAGGTGCAGTATATACAACTAAAGAGTCCGGCAAACCCATGAGATATGAAGTGGAAAATCAGGAAATCTGCAAAATCAGCTTTGTGCAATATTACAGATGAGGAAACTCTGGTACCTGACAGAAAGAGCTCTATAGGAGCATATCTTATAGTTTATTGCATTCCTACCAGAGATTTTATAGGAAAAAAAACTTGGAGCCCTCTGACTGTATTCAAGAACAGTAATTCTGTAGACACCTGAAAATGAAAAAAAGACATCATATAAAAAATTACCCTCTTGTCCTCCCCAAAAAGTCAGAAATAAATGTTCTTGGCTAATGGGCACCATCTTTGGCACCATCTTGACCAATACTTTTACTACTTTAGTGTAGTAAAAGTATTTATTGCTATGGAGAAGCCCCAAGATTTAAGAGTACATTCTGTGAAGAGATTTTAATTGCTGGCATGCAGAAACAATGGGATGAGAAGAAAGAGGCTTCATCGATGTGGAAAGCTGCTCCCACTTCAGAAATGGAGGCAGATTAGAGTAATATCAGAGCTGAAATGGAAACTGAGAAAGGCATTTGTTCCTCAAGCAAGCCATCTGAAATTATGCAACCAAGCATTGCAAATTCACAGGGCCAAGGAAGTGGATATCCAGAAACATGAAAGGTGTATCACCTGGGATGTTTAAAACTTAATAGATTGTGCCAAATCCCATGTAAGATACTAGGGGAGATCAGATTTCACTATTATAATAATTATTATAATATTATATATATAGTTATTATAATATTATATATATANATCCCTATTATTGGCTTCTGAAGACAAAGCTTAAGTGCTTCTTGAATTATATGAGACCTTCAGAAAGATTCTTTACACACTCACTCTTAGGCACATACAACTAAACAATTTTTAAAGCTGTGCTAGCCCACAGAAATTGAATAAGCTTCAGAACCAGTAAGATTCTGAAAAAGTACTTTGTCATGCACTAAATCATGCACATAAATCATGAAAGGCAAACTTTTAACTAATAGTTTGAGCTAATGGTTCTAATCACAATAGTGTTGAATGGATAACAATAATGTGAAGTAGGGCTGGTTTTATGAACGCTTGCCAAATTTGTAATAAGCTAAGCAGGACACTTGATATATTCTTGTAGAACATAAAATCAGATTAAAGATTTCCAAGATGAGAGAAGGGCTCCATTTCAGCATCACAAACATGAACATGCTTTTTTTTTGTTTTAATGTTCCCTTATTTTAATCCCAATAGAACTGTTTTCAGGAAAAACACATGTGTAACAGAAGGGCATTGTGTTGGGTTTGAAAATAGCATTACAAATAATAGATACAAAAAAAGTGGGTTTGGCATATTTTTATGTTGAAGTAGTATGTTAAAGTTGTGTGCTTGTAAAATGATACTTTTCTTAGGGAATCTATTAATTTGGTTTATTCCCTCACTTAAAACAGGAAAAATTATCAGAACCAGTAACATTCTGAAGGACAGAATGGACATTTTATGCAAAAGGTTATTTTTTCTCATTTAATATCGTACAATAAAAGGGAGAAATCTTTCACAGAATAGTCCATTAGAGGTTCCCTGTAGGTTACCACCTCCCTAAGAGTTAGAAGATTTGGCAACTTATGCTTTTTTTTTTTCCTCACTTCCAAAGCACTGTACCAAATGGTAGAATAAGTCTATGATCCTTATATAACTGCTCTGAAACTTTAGAAAAAATGTTTTCCTCCTTTAATCCTTTCATAAAACTGTGTCAGTTTTACCCACAGTGCCTTCAACATTTTACCAACGTCCCGATCCCATGGAATATTTGGAATTAGTGTGACTAAAATTTCTTCACCCTTAAACAATGAACTTCAGACTTTCACCAAACACAGCTTTACATTCATGTCTCTCAATGACATATGAGGTCTTGACTTTTCCCTGTACAGCACGGCTACCTCATCAATATTTACTCTTTCCCTTGTAAGTAATTTTTTTATCAAAGCAGAACCTTCTTTTTTTCACTTCAAAAAAGAGCAAGATGTTTATACTGACAAAAAGAAAAGCTCTTTGGAGTTGAGGCAACATTCAATACACAAGAAAGATAAGAAGGTTTTATGGTTGAGAGAAAAAAAAACCCACATTTTTTTATTAGCATCAACAAAACTTTATGAAAGATTATTCATTTGTTCCAATATTGGAAAGTTAGCTTTCACCTATAGGATAATTATTACTTTAATTTGTCATCACAGTAGGGAACAAGAAACCCCTCTTCAGGTGATGGATGACACAGGTACTTTCCTTTTTAACCTATTGGGTTATGACTCTTCTCTTTTTTAATCATTCTTAGAGGACAAAATAAATTATTTGTAATATTCAAATTCTCATATAGCATTGTACTTCAGAAGTGATTTCTTTAGAGACAGTACTTTAGTAGAGGATAGATTCATATAAGGTTTACTGATTTCAGAAGATGTTTCTAAATACATCATTCATGTAAACTGCTCCTTTAAATTTCAGAAAAAAATGCCTGGAAAATTCTGTTGTAACTTAAGCTATAGCAAATCTGGGACAAGGACATTATCTTCCTTCTCAGGTATATAAAACTGTGTCATGTGTCCCTGGAGTTAATGTTTGAAAAGAATGGACTTTATAGAAAATCCAAATGTTGATGAAAAGTACTTGATATAGGTTTGGGACTTCATTTGTGGCAAAAAAAAATCTGAAATGTAATGTCAATAAATATACTTTATTCTGACTAGTCCTTTCTTTTTAGTGACATGACAATGTTGTGATGAGATGTATTAGAAACACAGGTAAATGTGTGTGTTTTAAACATGATAAAATAGAAGCAAAATAAGTTCATTGCTTATTAATACTTTTTTTGGCAAGTTTAGTAGTTCTTTCTATTACATTTAGGGGTTTTTTTCTTATTTTTTAACCTGTCAGCTGTGGCACCTAATGCTGAAAATTTGAGATGCAGATTTTTGAAAACACATAGACAACTACAAACATAGGTCTATAGAAGATGAGTGGAGCTTGTTCTCTTAAGACATTTTATTTTTCCGTGAAATCCCAGTTGTAGGTTTCAGGGAACATATCTTTAAAATGTCCAAGGCACAGGTACTAATTGCTCTTGTGAGAATAAACTGGTACCTGAAAAATGCAAACATACTATCGACCAGGTAATTTGAAATATAACCTCACACTACTGAATTGAAGATGCAGGAGATGCATAATTTTTGGAGATGAAAGTTACTGCTTGCAAAAGTAACCTGTGCATATGAACCTACAGAAAAACAGATATGCATGTGGCGGTAGTTCTATGACAATACACAGAAAGTGTTGATAGATTATATGGAAGCAGTTAAACAAATGTTAACTATTCTTTGGAATCAAAGAATCTTTTGGATCAAGGAAGGTAGAATAGCCCATAGTGTAAAAAACATTTTCTAGCAGAACACAGTTTTCTCTAGTAGCCTCTTAGCTCTTTAAATTTCATTTCTTCTGCTTTCAGCTGCTTTTGTGCCCTTCTTACCTCTTCTAGCCCATGCTTTGACAGGCAGCAATTTGCATAGAAAAAATTATGCAGGATTGATAGGTTTTTGCTTAAGCTATGGAGTACAGATGTTTTAGACATTTTGTACTTTGATTTCTAGAAAATCAAAATAGGGTGCAAGTCCTCACCGGATCAAAGCATTAGCAGGTTCAAAGAAGGGAAAAATCCTTAAGAAATGTCCCTGGGAGCTACAGAATTACAAAATTATTTCCAGAGGGTCCATTTCAGAATAGTAATTGACAAGGCAACTTGTGTTTCTATGCCACTCCATATTGAGAAAAGAATACATATTATCCTTGTTTAAAGAGTCTAAAGGGTTGTACAATGAAAATCAGAACTGCGAAGCTATAACTACAGGACTTTACAGATAACAGCACTGATAGGTTTTAATGTTAAGTTTTACAAAACATACGCCAGTTAAATGACTTTCATGATAGCTTTTTCATCTGCTTCTTTGCTGTTTTGCTTTCAGTGTCACTAACAGATTCTCTTTTTGCATAAGAGTAAAAACTCCAAGAATATGTATTCAGTTGGTTCAAAAAATAGCGCATATGAAGAGAAAGAAATCTTGGCCTTTCTTCTAGGGTCCTGCACCAGGCAGAATAACACACTCTCATTACTTTCACTGGGGCCAAGAATGAGCTGTAGGTTACCAACTTCAGAGGTGTACAAGGAAATTAAAATCTCAGATAATTTGCTTCAGTGTGGAAAGAGGGCTTTCCATGTTTCCACAACTTAACCAGAAAGGATGTTGTTCTGTTTTCTTTTAAAGTGGTTTTGTTTTTTGAGAATTACATCAAGGAATACAACAGTTAATTTGCTGAAGTAAATTTGATCATACTGTTATCTTGCAGCTCAACCTATATGCCAATTCTAAATTTTCAGTGACTTGTTTGAAACTTTAATGCTGAATTAAAGCTGTGCTTTGATACTTTCTGCAAGTCCTAAAGTTATTTTTCCACTTTCATGTATTACAGAATAACGTATTACAAAATCATCCATAAGGCACACTGTTCTAAAACCTTGTGAAAGTTTAACATATATGTAAATAATGAAGCTGTTTCAGCAAAATTTTCAATAACATTTCTTAGAACTGCCTCTACAAATGTGTATACTTACATGTGGATAGAAACAGACAAGCACTTCAAGTGTAGTATCTGTCATAAGTAAATAATTTCTGCTTTCTATTTCCAATGACCTTTTTCAGTTTTATCACATTATTTTGTTACATAAAACTCAGGCTTTGATACTTTTCTAATCATATCCAATAAAATTAGAGATTTTGATTTTCATGGAACATTCATGTGATGTTCCAATTATATTCTTCAACCACTGATTGTTTTCTAACAACCTTGCAAAGTCATTTTCTGTAGAGAAAAACACAAATTTCCAGCCAACTGAGCAACATGCAAAGTTTCTGCAGCTCTAATTTCTGGTGAGGGCTGCTATATTATAAGAAATAGCTTCCAGCAATGACAGCAACATGAAAAATATTTCTGCACTAATGAGGAAGGGAAATTAGGGAAAGGGCAAGTTTACAGTTATTTATATGTTATTTCTATATGCCACTATTCTAATCAATATTTCTATTTATATTATACAGTGAATTATTATCAGAGAAATCAGTGGCATGGCACCTGGGAAAAGTGTTATTTAAGCTACATCTGTCAAGAGCTGGCTTTTCAGGTAGCAAATTACATCAACAATGTGCATCTGTAGTAAGCAACTTGCATGTTTCATTACATTACCTATAGGTGCACAATAAAAATTTGTAACATCTGCTGATTATTCTTACTATACCTAATGAAATTATCTGTGGTGAAAGATGGCACAAATGAAGGTAGAGGTAAAAATATCATTGACTTTCGTGGAGTACCCTGCTTTTTTTCAGCATGGGGTTTTTATAATTCAGCCAAGATAAGGATTTTTTTTCCAGGCTCAGAGTAGAGGTACACCAAATGCCGAGTGAATTAGTTTTATCAACACAATGCATCCAAACAGAAATAACAATTGTCCTTCCAAGTCTCCAAGCTCTTTGTTTCTGTCTAATTCACTTCCTCTTGGTGCTGCACTTCCTGAAAGGTGCATTATTTGTCCACATGATAGCTCCAGGTCCCAACAGACTTAAATCATAAAGGACTTCATGCAGCTTTTTTTAAGAAACAATTCTCAATAACCTCTTGCAAACTCTGGAAGGACTCTTCTGGAGTAGATTCAGTTACTCTTTGAGAAGCACTTTCAGTAAACCTCCTAGAAATGCTAATACTCTACGACCATACTTTAAGTGTTAGTACTGGTGTAAAGCTGTTGCTGAGGTATGTCTAAAATGGATTTATATTTGTATATATTTTTTCACTCTGATATAATTTTTGAGCAAACTAACAATAACAAAATGGCCACTTGAACATTAATTCTAAATGGATTAATGTCTTGAGGGATTAATTTAGATTCTCATGTTCAAATTTTTACAGAAGTGCTGAGAAACCCACATCCAAGGTAGCTGGCTTTTGTATACAGCTGTTGAATATGGGAAGTTTTAGCAAATAATTTGTTTGTCTGTGCTGGTGTTATGTTCAAAGCCATTCACTTACCTGTTTAGATGACTAAGTTAAGCTTCCCCATCTCCATACAAAAAATACCATGTATATGCATTCATTTCTAGCCATTACAAATGTTAAAAAACAAGTAGCACTGGGTTCATAACACCTGTGACTAAAGAGAGAAATATTCATTCTGTCCTGGCAGATGAAGTTTACAGAGTTGGAGCACTGAGTACCCATATCACTCAGCGTCAGCTATCTCTTTATCTCCATCTACAAGAATGTAAAGGTTTGTCATTGCAGTGCTATGTGTGTAGGTGATGCTCCGAAGCTCTTTCACCAGGCTGGTGGGTTCTAGAGCAGAGCTTGCAGCTCCATCTCTTACCATGTAAACCAAGGAATGGCAAGCATTTGATTCTTAGACTCAAACAGTTAAACGTACGTGAATTTCCACTACGCAATAATCTGTAAAAAAAAAAAATATAAATTTTTGCCATTTTCTAAGATGGCTCCAACGTGCTTTTGTGATTTTAAGATATGTTCCCTTCGTGGCATCTTTTCCTATGGTTTCAATATGATATTTGTATTGTTGTATGTGTCTGTGCCCAGAAGAGTGAGCAAGTAAGCAAGAAAGAGTGGGATAAGGAAAGACAGCATGTATTTTTGGTGTCATTTTACAGTGTAGTAAGAATACTTGCTTTCCTAATGTATTCAAACCCCCACATAATCTTGCAGGCAATTAGAAAGTGCTTTCTAACTGCCTTTGAGGCATAGTGCACTTGACAAGTTTGGCAGGTTCCTTGTCAGTTTGCTGATACAAGAGCAGGTAGTCCCAAGCTTACAGTGTTCTAGTTTTATAACTCCCAGAATCCCCTTTTACAAGTGAGATCTATGTGCATATCTCTTCTTACAGCTTTAAGAGTTTGCACATCTGCTCCTTTTAAGTCATTCCCATCTCATGTCATTATTTATAAATGCTCTAAAACAAAGTGCATAAGTCATTGTTGGAGTATCTGTGAAAGAGAAAAAAAAAATCTGCTAAATACACCAATAGTGACTAGATCCTTTAAGAACACTCTCTTCCACTCATCAATAGCTTGAACTGGAACAACAACGGTTTCAAAATACCTGGCTTTATGCAATAAAATAGTGATATATTTTGCATACAAGTTAAGTTTAACTAAAATTCAGGAGTTGAAAACAATTGTCCTGCAGTGAGTGTTTCCTTCAAGACAAAAATATTTGTTGACCCAAGATTTCAAACAGCAAACCCATTAAGTAAATTAATAACCCAAATAATTTAAGATTCCTAAGATTTCTGGTGGGTGTTTTAAGCAATATATCTGTTTAATATTCACAGTGCTGCTCTGGTTGTAGTTTCTTGGAAAACATGTATACTTTCCAAGATCCAGCAAATAGCTGTTATCAATATGCTGAGAAACAGAATATTAACTTGGATGGCCTGGAAAGTTGTGCTATTGTCAGTTGCCATGAGCAGAAAAAGGGGTATTGAATTCTACCCACTTTTGGGGGTACATTGGGAACAGTATCACTAAGTCACAGCAAACTGAGGACAGCATTTGTACAGAATGATGGGAGTAGAATCACTCCTGATTTATTTTTGTGGTAGGAATTCTTGAGACTGAAATGGGCACATGAAAGAACACCTTTCCTAGTTACTTTCATGAAAGGATGGAATTTGATTGCTTTCTGTGGGCAGGAAAGGCATGGCTGTGTTCTCATCACTTTCTGAGCTATTGTACACAGCTACAGAGAGGCCTGTCCTCCTTTACCTCCCTACACTTCTAAAAGATGCAGCCTGAAGACCAGCAATGGCCAGAAAACAGGTCAGAGGCACAGCTTTTGTCTATTTGAATTGCCTTAGCTCTGCATTTTGGGAGGCTCAACACCATCAGCCTCCCAGACCATCCAGTCCCAGAGGCAGCCTTGGGAGGAGAGACAGTGCAGAGCATTGAGGATGAAACTCATGGAGCTTTCTCAACATAGGAAATGAGTTTATCCCAGGCAAGTTGCACAGACAGGTGAAATTAAGACAGTGTATCTATCATCAGAGGGACAGCAAGGAACTGGATCCAGTAAATGTACTATAGCTCAATGTGAATCATACAGCACAATCCAAATACACAGCTCAGAAGGGTTGTGGGGGTAGTACCTTAAAATCAATTCTGTAACTGAACAAAGTCAGTTATATTTGTCATATCCAGAGCACTTTCTTTGAACCTCAGACCTTGAAAGGCTTTGATTTCCTTTTTAATATGCCTATTTGATTAGTTACATTAAGCCTTAATAAAGGAGGTTTGGTTACATTAAGCCTCAATAAAGGAGGCTTGGCAGCCTATTTTAAACTAAGAAAATTTACTGTTACTGGCAGCAGCTACAGTGAAACCCTTCTCTAGCCCTTGCCCCATCTTCATCACCTATCACTAGAGTATGTTGTTTTGGCTTTTTTCAGTTAAAAAACTCATCCTTCAAGCTAAATAAAATGTAACAAAACCTTGTTTTCTGATATGCCATATGGTTTACTCAAGTAGAAATGTACCGTATTTTGAGAAATTTGGCAAGTAGAATAGGAGGCATTTATATGTTTTTGTGTTGCATGCATAACTAAGAAAGGTTATCAGATTCTTAACGTTAAATCCTACCAGAATGCAAATATCTAAAAGACTTTTTCATATTTTGGGACTTTTTAACAGCTTCTGTCTCTCAAAATGAACATAATCCATCTAATATTATATGAGATACTCTTCCTCATTAATAGAAAGTTTCTACCAACTCCTTTCCAGTTCTTTATGTCCTTTCCATGGCACTTAAGAGGACTACTGTCTTTTAAAAGGACACCAGGAGAACCATTCCTTTTCATCATCAGTTTCTCACTACATTACATATAACACATTGCTTAAAATTTTACCCAATTTCAAAATAAGAATTTACATTTAAGATATCTGTCCAATTCTCCCACCAGTGTCTATATAGATAGCCTTTCAAGACCTCCAGTGCCCACTAACTAAACAATAGGTAGAGTTTATGGAAGACCTTGCTGAAGGAAAATATCATAATGTACTATGTGCGTGATGCCAGTGTACCTCTCCAAGCTGAATTTCCAATGTTGTCAATATATCTCTAAGAACCCACTGATTTAAATTAAAAGGCAACAAATCCTCCAGATGGTAGCTACTGCACTTTTCAGGTAGGACTCTATGACATGAGAATATAAATTCCAGGTTTTCAAACTTCTTTGGATTCTGTCAGGAATAATAGTTGAATGTTGTCATAAAATTGCCTGGTGCTGCTTCTGCTGTTAACAGGGAGATAGTCAATGCATTCTGAAACCTCATAAGTTTTAGTGAGTTTTCCTGAAAAATGTAAACTGAGATGCAGGTGATTCTAGTGACAATATTTAGGTATAAAAGTGCATTATCAAGTTTTTGAACCATATTACAGCATTGTTGTGTTTTAAAGACTTTGTCATACCTGCAAGAAAATATCTCAGAATAGAAACACTAAAAAAACCCCCCAACATTACCATCGGTAAGACATGGTCTATGGTCCAGATGATTCTACATGAAAGAGTCAACCTTGAACATTATAACAAACACAATATAGTATGTATATATATAGTGTATTAAAACAAGATTACCCAGTCACTCTTTTTGGAAGATTTTAAAGCAATTGGTTCTTGATTTGGAAAGGCAGGTGAAAGAGAAATTGTCTTTCTTTCCCTCTTATGCTTCCTAGGTTAGGGTTGAATGACATTAAATGATTAATCAAATTTTGTGGGCTGATAAATTTGTTTGATTACAACGTAGGAG
Organism: Eurystomus gularis; assembly: GCA_013400335.1. Lineage (NCBI taxonomy): Eukaryota > Metazoa > Chordata > Aves > Coraciiformes > Coraciidae > Eurystomus > Eurystomus gularis. The sequence continues at coordinate 11,329 of VZZY01024378.1, forward strand.
CTTCATGGCAACAAGATAAAACCAACTTACCTTGTCAAGGGAAGTAAACTACTTATTAATGAAGTCATATAAAAATCCAGTTTCTTTATTAACACATTATATTAATCTTATCCAAACCCAGAGCTCTATCTAGGAGACTTCCTGGGTGAAGGTCTCTAGGTTTTAGGAACTGCTCTAGTCCAGTGCACAAGCAGGGTGTGAAGGTTCACTAATTCTACAAGAAAGATCAGACAAAGCATTGACCTACCTAGTGCTGTCTCCAGATTCTCCTACTTCCCTGTTCCTACTGCTAAGCATAGGCTACAGAGTTAAGTTCATCACACAGATTATCATTCTGGACTCCCTTTGGAAACCTTCCCACCCTGTTATCCATGCCTGCCAGTAAAGACACCAATGAGATACCTGATTTCCAGTAACCTCCACTACATCTTCCGTAACACTGCTACCCCAGCTTTCCCCAGTTTATATGTCACCACTACTGGACAGAATAGCAAAGTGTACAACACAGATGAGAATTTGGGAGACAATGGCTGAAATCCTAGGACTTCCAAGTACTGCAAGGATAATTTCAGTCCTACTCATTCCCTTTATCTCTCCAGTAAGAGATAGGAAATAATTTCAGAGGGTATACCCTCTGAATATCTCGAACCAGAAGTGGAGTGCAAATAAAATACAGCACAGTGTGTTGGATCGGACTCCATGATTGTTTCATTGTTTCATTGTGAGACTAGCAGGGAAATGTAGGGAATGCAACTATGTTTAAGGGGTTGCATAACAAACCTTCCAGTATCCTGATCCCTTTGCTAGAAGATACCTGGAGTATAAACTTGGTCTTGGCTTGTAGCACCTAGAACAGATATAAATGGAAAGAAGGCTTCTTCCCAGAGAAAAGGAGTTCTCCTATCAGTGCATGACCCCTGCATGACAGGATGCACAGGAAAAACTATCAGCAAAAGCTCTGGCCTATCTAGATTTCAGATATGTCAATGGATAAACAATTGACAAACTGTCCTGGGGAAATAATGCACAGAACATTGCTGGAGTTGGAGCTGTAGAGATGAGGAAATGGATACTGTGTGGCTGATCATGCATTGTGATATATTTGACATAAAATGCAGTGTGGTGAGTGAAGTATATGGAAAAATCAGACTCGTGCAACACAGGCTTTTAAATTGTTCTACATGTACATGGTGGTCCTTCTCCTGGAACACTGGACATCTGTCTGGATGGTGATATGATTAATCTACACTGGTAACTATCTAGAGTAGACAAATCAACAAGTATGTCTCCTGCAAGGAAAAAATTTTTGACAGGCAAACCCAAATGTATGTAGTTCTGTCACAAGAGCTGCATAATTAGCAATCACAGCAGTTATGGGTTTAAAAGTTTTTCTTTTTTTTCCAGGGCATGACCATTGCAGCTGAAAGATCTGACAAGTACCGTAGGACAGAAAGTTATGTGACTCATACTTCATATTATTTCAATCTCCAATCAAAAAGGATGAGTAATGAAAAGACTAAGTGGAAAATAATTATGATTCAGAAACCCCAGATGACAGTATGATTTTTCCTTAAAAAAATCAGACCACACACATTTCTAACTTAGCTTATCTGCTCCCCATGGCTACTGAAATACCTGCCTAATGACTTTCAGACTACACCAAATTTTGCATTTCTTCTTATTCTTGCTAGGTATGAGAATCCAAAAGAACTAAAATTGGAGGGTTTGTCTTGCCTTCCTGCATCAACGAAACATTAATTAAAGAAATTGTGGTATTAATGCTGCTTCTGTTGCTTGCCTTCAGTGTATTTTATCCCATATGGTTCCTAAAACCCTATGTATTCCAAAAGAGAACAATTCAACATGCATCAAATGTTCCCTTCACAATCAAGGGGAAGTACAAAACATCCTTAGAGAGTAATATCCAGACCACTTCCTCTTTTTTTCACTAACTGTATGACCTGGAGGCCTTCAGAGGGCAATGTACTGCCAACCTCTTTCCCTAAGAATATTGTAAACGAGTGAGAAATGTCAGTCATAGCCACTTCTTGGTTTTTCACACAATTTTGCAGTACAAATTTTATAGGATAATTTTGTTGTTTCACCCATAATAGTCCAGAGGTTCTCTCCTGCTGAACATGTGGTGCAGCTTTGGACTAAATGCACTTAGTTGGGAATCAAGTAACATGGAATTTCCAACCATCTCACTTGACTGTGTAGGTATACTGGGAAACCACTTAACAAAAAAACCCCCAATGTCTTCCAGAATGAAAGCCAAAAACCTAAGGCTTCATCACTCCTTTCTACTTGAATGTCTTCACTGGTAGACTTGAATCAGACTCACTTTTCCCTGCTCTGTCTGGTTCCAGGGCTCTTCTACTCTTACTTCATAGTAGCTGAACCTCAAAAGAATAGAAGAACCTCATAGAGCATAACTCTGTTAGTAGGTAGGTACTTACTGCAGAAAGAGTTGCACTTCCCACAGGTAATGAAGTGCTGTAGCCAAGGCTGGCTGAGCTACTGCATAACAGGTGGGCACTAGCACTGACCACTTCTGGATTTAGTCTGGGTCCATACCATGAACACTAAGCAGGAGGCAAGAACTGTCTCCAGGTGTGCGTATGGGCACACTTCAAGAACATCTTCAGACATAAAACAGGCTTCTGTGTAGTCCGTAACACTGGCGATCTGACTCACCATTTGGAAAGAAGGCAAGTTTTCAGCCACAACTTAGACAGGAAGTAGGAAGATTGAATCATAAATATAGGATCGAAGTGCAATCCTGTTAGAGTCATGTACTCTATTTACTGCTGTTGAGGTCAATATTGTGAGAATATGACTTTACCTTGCCTGTAAATCGGGAAAATGGCACTTTGTAATACTTATGTGTGATCCAAACAACACTGAAGTTAGTGGAGCTTTCTCCAAACACTTCAGTGGGCTTTGCATGAGCTCAAGGGTAAAAATATCTTCAGATTCTTGACCAAGTAAAAGAGAAAATCAAGTTTCATTTCTATCATGTTGATGACCCCACATCTACTTTGCAATAATCAACTGCATGTATAGCTAGTGTATGTTAGTATTCCAGTGAGCCACAAATCTTTTTTTCAGCTTAAATTTCAAATTAATTGGCTGTTCATGACTCATATTTTTTCCTAGTTACTTTGATTGTTATTTAATATTTTGCTTCTGCTCATTTAGTTAATTATCTGGCCAGGACAGTTCATATTATGAACTATGAATATTACAGCTAGGTAAAAAAACCAAAATTACCAGTCTGTTGGTTTTAGCTATGTATAACGTGGTGGCTTATGTATTAATAGTTATTAACCTGGTTAAAGCAGATACCTGTGTTGTATGTAATGATGGATAGTTTTGGTAAGAGATGAATGTCCTTGTGTTCTAGCTGGACCTCAGAGATTAGAAGGTCTAGGGATAGCTGGACTTCTCTCTTAAAAGATATGCCGGTTATTGTCGTGACTATAGGTCCAACACCAGATAGATGAACAGCCTGTCTGATGTAGGTCTGGCTGCATTCAAAGGAAGCAGTCAGGTGCACGAATAGCACGGGTTATTGGTATGCAACATGTACAGATTCTTTAAGACTGCCGGTGTTAAATGCACTAAGCTGCAGAGTAGCTCTATAGCGCTACTGTTTTGCAATGTGATTGCTTGTTTTGCTTGTGATTGCAATCACAAGCTTGATTTCCCAGGGAAGCACTCAGAGCAGCCAAGGTCATGAATCTTACCAAAAGATGGACCTTCTGGGAGAGTGAGCAGGACAAACTGTTGATCTGTTCCTATGATTTGGTGTCAAATTCTCGTGACCAAATTATGTACAAAATAGGGATGACATTGATACCTTGTTCACTGCTATTGTGCAAAGTGTGGAGGTGGGGCTGTGGTTAAGCTGTTTTTTCCTGGTGGTCTCAGCCTTGAGCCATGGCACAAAACATCTAAGACTTCCTTGGTAACTTTTGTGAGAAGCAGATAACTGCTGGGATGAGTAGAAGAATGTGATAGGCAGCCAGCCTTCACTCCATTTCACATTTCCTCCTCAGTACCATGAGAACACAGACCACTGGCTCTTCACCCAGCTCCTGTGTCTATTCTAGTCACCAGATGTTTATCAGCAGTGTTGAGCTTTGCAGTTCTCAACTGTTTTGTGCATCCTGCTGCCAACACTAAGTTATAAGAACTAATAATATGAAATTAAATACTATCAACCACAAACCAAGAATTATTTACTAAAGATGTCTGTAAGAGTTAGCTAAAAATTACATCTTGGAAAACTTCCCAGTCTCTTCTGATATAATTTGTGAAAAAGAAAAAAAAAAAAAGGCTAAATTCATCAAATAAATTATTCATTGAGAACTATTTGCTAAGCTCTGTTAATTAAGCAGTAGGTTAATTACAGAATAGAATTCTCTGTGAGAGGACAACTAGGGAACCCCGCTTATGAATTAAGTGTCCTGGGACTGAACTGAAGAAGTGTTGTCTCTTTCTCTCACCAGCTGAGGCACTCAGTTAATCGTTATATGCATTGTGCAGTTTAAGAGTTCAAAACCAATAAAATGCTGAGGAAAAGTTTCTTCCATAAGATTAATTTCTTTTTCAATTAGCAATATGCTGGAAACCCATGTAATACATAACCATTATTTTTATTAATTACCTTTAGATTCTTTTAAGGAGTATTTTTTTCCCTAAATCAATTAACAGTTGTGACATGCCATCCATTCATCCACAGGTACCTGTAGGTCATTGTAGAGAAATGGGACATCTGCTTAAAGTACTGGATCAATGTTCACTTTTAAAATGCTCATCAAATCTCAATACACTGTGCACCTTTCAAACTGGCAAGGCCAGAGCTTTAGGCAAGATTCCTGAAGGGATGCAGACAATTACCAGTTCAAGAATCTTAAAATGTTCTATAACCTCACTCACAATTCTGCTTATCTGCAGAAAGAAAAGTGATCAGGTGAATGTAATGGATGAATGTATATATATCTTTCAGACAGAAGATGCACCTCATAAAAGAAGATTGTTAAGAGATTAATGCTTGATATTGTTAACAGAGTTTTTCAAAAAAATCCTAACTTAGGGCTCCATTTTCTGACTGTGGCCTCCTCTATCACATAAGCAGCTTTGTACGCTTCCACAGACAATATCCACTGTGTGCACAAGTTTTATAGGATTAGAAGATTTATAATTTATAGGAATATAGGACTGGAAGAGACCTCCAGGGTCACTGAATACAAGTCCTTGCTTTCACATGGAGCCGTGTCATTTAATCCTCCTTTTCATAAATGGATCAGCTTCTATCTTACAAGTCTTTAAGGGGCTTTGCCGCTACTTCTATTGTAAAGGTATACCAGATGTCATTCTTCTGACAGTTAGGAACATTCTGCTGAACATTTAGGACACCTGTAACTTTTTCCACCCCCATTTTTTTAGTCTACATATGTGCATGTAGAATTATTGTTGAGCAGTGTTCTTTCTGTTAATCCTGACATATCATTAAATAAGAAAAGTTAGGTTTTGTTTTACTAGGTCGGCTAAATCCAGTAAGTGGAGTACAGGCATAACCTGCTATCAGGTTCTTCAGTCTTTTCTATCAGCTATCAATAATTTTTTTTAATTTTGAATTATTTCTATAGGAATTATGAGGTTTGTATAGAGTATTTAAGATATAAGAACACCAGTCTTTCACACAATGGCACAATAATTTCCCTATTTTCTTATTAGAGAAATCTCTATTCATGTATTATAGGATTATATCTTTCTTTTGGTGGATTAGAGTGGGAAACAGGGTCATCCTCTGATCAGCTAGTACATATAAATTTTTCTCTACTGCTACTCCTGGCTGCAAGTCCTCCAATTGCACTAGAAATGATCTTTATTAGCCTTCAACCTCATGATATTGAACTTAAATGTGACCAGTTTATCCTGTTTCTGTTATTACAACCATCACAGTCACCTAATTAATCCATATATATAACCTGATTTTTCACTCTATGGATGATGTTTCTCAAATCTTGTAATATAAAAAAATGTCACCAGTGCTCTTATCTTTTTGTACATCTCTTTTAGAAGAAAATATTAAATCAGATTAATTTCAGGACTGAGCCTTGAGGAATGTCATGACTAAACTGCTCTTTAATAACATACTTCACTGTGAAGATATGCAAAATCTCATTTTCCTGAGTAATCTCGTGATACTTTTCTGCAAAGGATTGATTCAGAAGGATTGATACACTTCTTACTAAGGTGCTCTCCTCTACACCAATTTTGAATTTGAATGCAGGGCTAAGGTAGCTTCAGATGCTACAGCAGGATTTCTAACAGCATCTACACAAATGAAGTACTCTTACTGTTACACTTCCTGTTCACAGTCTATAGTGAGAATCTTTTTTTTCACCTGGAGTTCCCAGTAATTAGTATTTACTGAATTAAGAGCTCAGAAGCTGTTTGGTTAAGCAACAGATGCAACTAGAAAGCCAGTATCCTTCCAGCACTCCATGGTACAGGGCTACTTTGAGAGTTCACTTGAAACAGAATGGAGCACTGTCAAATAATTATATTTATGAGCAGTGCTGCCATGAATGAGTGAATGTAATGATAATTCTAATGAAAACAGATCCTGATATTTACATGTATTTAAAGTAAATTTCATTGATCATTAAAAAATGATCTACTGCAGACTTTAGTCTTAATTTAGAGATAATTACAGGATAGTGTGATCCCATATAACAGCCACATAACCTTCACCAACTAATCTTGTCAGTAGCCCTAATACTGACAAATGATTAAGTGATCAGCTTTCTCTTTGACTTAATTTTGGCTCAGGCCAATGGTAGCTTAAACTTGTAATTGCACAGGATGCCAACTCTATAGAAAAACCTGTTGTAGGGTTTAAGATGGTTGTGTAACCTGATTTTTTTTTTTTTTCTTTTTTGGCTGAAAATTATTTTCCTGGTCTGCTGGGCAATGAAATGAAACCATTGTTCATTTCACAGATGTCAATGGGCTTCAAGTAACTCCTGCTCAGGAGCGGTAAAGGTGGATTTGAACCATTCACCTCAAAGTGAGAAGTTCTCCATTCTCTTTATTTTCTCAGCTACTCGGTCTACTCAGCTATCTCTTTGATACTCTACAAAGTCCTTGATGTTAGAGCTCCCCTTTAAATGTGCCTCAAAGCAGAAGTGAAAACTGCAAGCTTCGTTTACTGCCAACTACTTAAAAATGTTTTTCCTTTTTGAACACTTCACGTCTGTTACCTTACTCAACAACATTTTATTTCAGAAATGAAGGAACAGGAGAGAAAGAGAGGTTGCATATTTCAGTAACTTAGCTTTTCAGAATAGACCACAAAATACCTTTAACTGAGAAAGAGGGTTATGAATTGCACAATACGTGCCTTTTATTCATGAACTGTATTTACTCTTTCTGTTACCACTTGAGCTTACACAGTGGTCTGCTAGATGAGGTTTTAGTCCAGTGAAGTGGTGAAATCAGTAGTTATGTCTTCAGCAGAAGTGTAAAAAAAATAGTGCAGAAGGAGGCTCCTGGGTTCACCACAGGATCATATTTGGCTCCTTTTCATGTTACTCATCTGCAAAGCCTGGCCTGTTTATGAAGTTAAATAAATACATAGGTAGTTCAGAACCTGAGCTCTTGACCCCTACTGGTCAGGGTTTCCAGGGAAGTGCTCTGATTCCAAATAAATGGGGCTGGATCTGCTTACAGTTTTTAATGTGCAGTGCTGGTATGTGCTAACCAAAAGGTTAAGACTCAATCCTATTTCTGCTGGATGCACCTTTTGCATTATGACTCGGAAATCCAAAGAGATATCTTTTTCTGGCGAACATCCTTGGCTGAAAAGAGAGTTACTCGGCAGGTACAGTTCCATTCAGGTGATACTAATCAAAACCACACTGGCAAAAAGTTAAATACAGGGTCTGACACATTTTCTAGGATCTCCACCAGTTCGTAGACTGCAGCAGCTGTACATTCCGGCATTACATATCTTCCAAAATCTTACTATCAGCTAGATTGGTTGGTAAGATAATTCAAGAGTGATGAGAAAATCAAGCATTACTGGCAGCTGTAGTTAGGCCCTGTTTGAATCTGTCTGTCATGCATTACTCACAATTCAATGCAATTTGGATGAGCTGCTTGTTTTCTAGTGTTTGTTCATTCACTGTATCTAGGCCTACCTCAAGTCTATGTATCCAGAGTGTCTTACCATCTCTTTCTGATCTTCTGACATGAGGCTTTGGGTTTGTTGCTCCTACTCTTTTTATCCTGCCTTATTGGGAAGGCAATGAAAGAGGAGGATGAACTACTATGCAGTTATTTAGATAGTAATCAATTTTTAATTGAAAAATAAAATTTGATTGAAAATACATATAGGTTCTTTGTTTGTCACAGTTTTTTTCATGGAGTCTCACATTTTTTTGATATTCATGGGAGCTGCTAAAGTAATTTGGCGTGAGTAGATGAATTTTGCTTGTTACACTGTTTGCCAGTGATTTTGGAGAAGTCTTCATTTGCTATTCAAAATTAGGCATAAAATAACTTTTCTGCTGACTCCTTACCTTTTTCCAGAATCATGCCATTGCAAGAAAGACTCAGTTGAAAACAAACAACAAAAAACAACTATAATTTTTTGTACTGCAAGTTTCTGGTTTTATATTCTAAATTCAAAATTTCGCTCAACTAGATCTCCTAATCTGTATTAGAAATTCTTGAAAATGTTGATCCCAAAATGAATATTTGCATTTATACAACATTTAAAAAAAAAAGATAAAATATTAGCATCTATCCAGATTGCTGATGTCACTGCAGTGAATACTGAAAATTATTTGGTTTACTGTTTGCTGGTGAGTATTGAGTTTCTAAAATTTACCATTCTTCTTTCTATCCATGCCCCTCAGTGATTCAGAGGAAAGCAGGACTGCAAAGGCAGGACTGTGAAGTCCTTGCACTTTCAGAGTCTATGGTGAGAAGAGGGCTGTTGTACAAGAGCAAGTTTTGTCTTCTGCTTGCAGCTATTCATTCCAAAAACTAGACTCACAGGTGCTTATCAGTTATATATCTTTTTTTTTTTTTTAGTGTGATAATACTTGGGTGTTTTTATATAAATACATACATATGCACATATACATATAAATGTTTGTGTGTGTGTGTGTGTTCAAGTGTTATGTGCCTCTATGTGTAAATATATGTATTTACTACTGTTCCTAGTGGCATATACTCAGTCCAGCTCTGAGAAACTTACTGGATTCCCTTCTGACACATGCATCACTGACAGAATTGCCAATTATTTCCAGCACAGAGTCTTAATTGCCAGTGTGTGAGCTGGAAAGTACCCAGGTCTATTAGCAGATTCTAGGTTCAGTTTGCATGTAATTTGCTAACAAAGAAGGTATATCACTCTAGCCCAAACTGTCATTCTGAAAGCTCTATAGTTCTTTCTTCTGTTCTGATCTCTATTAATTGTGTTTTATTGATAAATACTGACCATCATGCAGAATAATTTTTGATCCTTCTTTTACAGTTTTTCCCATCAAGCCATGAGGCGACTGTTAACACTTCTCTGCTGGAAGCATATGAAATAATCATGGGAGCAGTTTATGTTAATTCAGACTAACTCAGACCTCTTTTTTGTTTCAGAATAATTACTGTATCAAAATATCAGCATGTGTTAAGAGATCAAGTTTAATTTGTAAGAGCTGAATGACAACATTTCCAATGGCTTATTAAACAATAATTAGATTTTAAAAGGTGTGACTCTACATAAGCTTGCGTGCATCAAGAAGTTTAAACATCTGTTTTATAAGTAATGTAGATTGTAAGGTTACAAAGTTTAATACCACTAGGGGATATCTTATAATATTAGATAACAAGCGATACATTCAGTTCTGTGTTTTTCAGAAACAGTATAAAATATTAAGGTTTTTTTTTCAGTGTGTCATGTGCTAATTAAATTGTTGGCTTAAATAATATGGGGCTCTACTCATCTGACTGCAGTTTAAAAATTATAAATAACAGGATTTGTTTAAATGTCTGCTTGGAAACAAAGACAAGCTATAGTTCCTCAGTAAAGTGGAAAACAAGAAAGCATAATGCAAAAGAAAAATAATTATTTTAATATTATATATGTAGGGATCAAAGTTTTCTCCCCCTCTACTCAGCTCTAGCGAGATCCCACCTGGAGTACTGCATCCAGCTCTGAAGTTTCCAACACAAGGGGGACAAGGGAAGTTGTGGATGCTCCATCACTGGATGTGTTCAAGACCAGGTTGGATGGAGCTTTGCACAACCTGATCTAGTGGGATGTGTCCCTGTTCATGGCAGGAGGTTTGGAGCTAGATGATCTTTAATGTCCCTTCCAATCCAAACCATTCCATGATTCTATGGTTCTATGATAAAATTAGCTTCATTAATTTCTGTGTCAGTAGAGCAAGTTATCAAAAATAACTGGAGAGAGGACAAACAGAGCAGCAAAAGAAATCCTACTAAAATCTGCTGGAATGCACCACATTAACCCAAAGCAATAAGCTTAAACAATGCCAACTGCAAATTTAAGTGTGTAGTGCCTGAAAGGAATGTCTGTTAGCTTAGCATCTATAGCATGCACTATATTACAAAAACTGAGTTCAAGTGAAAGATAACACTGAAGACATTACACAGTGAAATATGTTCTGAGCTGGCAGTGCAAGACAACCGTAGTTAACTGCAGATGCAATGAAAAGTCAAGCAAACAAGAAGCTTCTGAAAGTATATATATTTGCTTATGTCTTTTACAAGGTTGTTCAAAGCCAAAAATATTCCATCTCCCTAACAGCAAATATATGCTCATGACCAGAACACTGGCTCTTCCTTCACAGTTCATGTGAATTTAGCAGATTGGGTGCAAGGTCCAGGTTTTATTTGTGTCTCACTCCCTGGGGTTATTTTTAAAGAGATAACTATATTCTAGTCCTGCTTTCTTGATAGAGATTGATGTGAAATCTTCACTTTTTTATAAATATTGAGCTTTTTGCCATGATTTCTGCAGGGCCAGGGCTTACACCAGTCTGCACTATCCCATATCACAGGCCTTGTTCAATGTTTAATCTACCTATTTGCTTTTCCAGTACACTTTGCTTTTGCTTTTCCAGCTAAATTTTTTTTTTTTTAACACTTTAAATGGGAAACGTGTCAGACACTCCCTGCAGAAGAAAGCATTGGCTCCTATAGCTACCTGATAATAAGAGACCTGCTCAGCAGCTCTCCTCCACATAGAAATCTCATATGAGAGGCAGATAGACATTAAATTGCAATGTTACACTCTTATCAAATAAAATTCTGTTGTCTAGACAGTTCTAAGTACACCTTTCCTTGTACAGCTGGATAGACAACTACCGGATACAGGAGAGGTGAAAGTATACTATTATGAAAATGGTGTGCTACTCTAGGGAAAAAAAAATGAACATTCAAATACTTTTACCACTCATCTGCTATATAAGTGTCTGTTGAGTTAACTAAAAATCTTGGGTTTTTGTTTTTCTAATAGCCCTCAGTTGCCTATAATCTCCAATAGTAACACATCTGCCCAAGTCTGGATTTGATCTGATATACGCCATTCCATCACCCAGCACCGTCTGTCTGAACTTTTAGGATTAAATCTTAGATTTATTGATGTTTATGGGAGTTTTGCCATTAAATTTCCTAAGACAAGAGCTCACCCTTGAAGATTTCAGCTTTGAACAAAGCTAAGGGGTAAATTATGGGACAATATGGATGAAATCTTGGTTCTGCTGAAGTCTGTTTTCATTTTGCCTATGACCACAAGAGAGACAGCAATGCATATTTTATAAACTGAAATGGTCTGCTGTTCTGCATTTAAGTTTGGCATGACAAAGCTGTAGAATTTAAATATGTTTAAATAAAACTTTTTGTTTCATTCGGAATTTAGCTGACTTTTGTCTCAAACTCAACTGCATCCATCTATAATGACTTCAAGGGCATTTTAGGCTTGAACTATCCCATCAGGTATATGATAGGGTTATATTCTAACTTCATACTGGACATAAGCCACTTGAGTGATTATAGCCTGTATGTTTTAGCTCACTTACTCTGCTGTCATATCATTCTATATGTCTCACATGTTACCTTGGAGGTAGCTGTCTTCCCTGGAGCTAGACTAGCTTAGCTAGGGTCACTGAGCAAAGTTACCACACTCTAATTGTTTCTCTCTGATTCCACAATTGTTCCTATCAGATCTGTGGGGTACAAGGCCCAGCTGAAGCATACACTAAGCCTGGATCTGGTATCAGATCAAAATGGCATACTTGTTAGGTTATCCAGAACTTATACAATTCAGTATGTTTTTATACCTGCAGGGTAGCAAGTAACATCTGAGCACTTACTGAGTCAGACAGACACATAAAGATGGCAAGGGACAGGCTTATTCTTTCCAAATGTTTTGCCTGAATCTGAAGCTGTAAAAAGAGTTTAGATGAGCTCTGTCCTCTGTGTCATGTGACTGTTGAATTTTTTTTATATTCTACCAAGTAGCCTAAGTACAGATTTATCACTTTGTCAAACCATAGTCACAGACTGTCTTGGATAGATGGTGTTGTTTTCCACCAAATCTGTATAGGCAAGGGCAGCTGTGTGCTTGGGTTCTCGACTTTAAATGTTTGGATCTCATTTTTCTAGATGTCTTTGGGATTATAACATATTTGGTTCCATTTTTTGTTTGTTAATGCTACAGGGTGTTGTGACTGCCAAATTGTTCCTTTCCATTGAACATTTCCTCTAAATATTTAATTACAAGTATTCCATGTGTGGGTTTCTGGGATTTTAAGTTTAAAGAAGTCATTTTTGTGCAATTTAACAACACTTTTCAAAGAAAAAAAAGGTTAATTGCCAATAATTGCTACAAAGGTGTGAATGCATCAGTAAAATGGATCTGATAAAAAGAAAAAGAATGACCACTTCATAAACAGATACAGAACAAAAATATTTTCTTTGTTCCTGAGAGTAAAGAAAAACTTCCTAAGATTTCAAAGCATGTTATGTTACAACTTGTTACCTTTTCTATTACATTAAGTAGTCTAAATGTCTGTTAAATAATTTATAAAATTATATAAAAATTCTGTATTTATTTAAAACATCCCTAATATTATTTGTATATAATCCCTTGATGTTAGCATATATTCATTCATCAAAACTAGTAATTAACAAGAAATGGCATTCAGTGGCTTATTGAAAGTAATATTTTTCAGATAACCAAAGAAGATGGAATAAATTGTTGGATACAGGATTGTAGTTCTGAATATAATCTTTCAGGAATATAATGAAAGTATCAGTTAATGTCTCAATCAATAATGATGTGGATTGTAGATTTTAGGAGAAAAGTCATCAATATATTTTATGATCTAATGTACAGCTTTACATCTTTCAAGAGATCCAAAAGAAATGGATGGAACAATGTTTTATTCACAATATAAAAGAGAATAGGAGGAGGATTTATGTTTCATAAGAGGAGATTTTCAGCTAATTAATTGTGAATTTCTACAATGCTAAAATTAGTTGGCACTGCACAATTCTAATTAAATTCATGGCCAACTCAAGTAATTCTAACTAAAGAATTGCATGATCAAAGTTCACAGTCAAACCCTCAGTTGTCCATGTATTTTCTGTCTAAGCTTCAACTTTAGGCACAGGCATAAAATGTGCAGGTATTCTCGTGAATCTATGTTGAGAATTTACTTTCATATATGAGATGTATTTTGACACATGCAGGACTGTACTAAAAAGGCAAAAGGAACTCAGCCAGTATGCAGTAGGGATTAAATTGCATGTTTATGTGGCATGGCAGATCATTTTAAATAACTCATATTTTTAGTGATTTCTAGATTTCCTGGTCATTCCAGCCTTTCTCATAATCAGCATTACCAATATACGATTGAATAAGCATGTAATGTCTCATTATCTTTTTGATATCCCAGCCAATCCTACTTCTTGGAAGTAGCAAGTAAACAAGCAAGTGGTAAGAATTATGGCCATTTCAGTACACTGGACTATGATTTACACTGGCATTATTCTCCTGAAATTTATTTTGACACTGCATGACGCTGTATGGAGACACATGAACACTTCGTTTCAGCTAACAGAGCAAAGAAAAGTTGCCATTCAACATGCTGTTTTAAAATGCATAGTTTAGCATATGCACTACAGAAGAACCTATAATTCTATTAGGGTACACAGTCAGCATATGGTTATAAACCATAACACTTATTTTGTTTAAAAGCATAATGAGAAGAAATATTACCCTCCTTTTATAAACATCAAACTGAAGATCATAAACTTTTAATTGTTTTTCCTAAGGAAATAGAAAAAAATAAATTCTGAACACAAAGATTTGCTCAGAATTCTTGCTTTCTAAGCCAATGTTTAATTGCAATAATATTTTTCCTACATGGTGAATAAATTATTATAAATCATCTCTGTATTTCAACATGTCATAGCACTTCAGGTCATTCTTAATTTTTCAGGTTCTGCCAAGCTCGCCAAGAGGAAGAGAGAATGTAAATGGCCATAACTACCTTCTTCTGCTGTCCCTGAAGGCATTGCGTGTTTTTGGTGCGTGACAGTCACCAGCTCCAGTAAGACTGGTGTGAACTGTTAGTTGGGGCTGTCCTCAGCAGGGGAAGGACCTTGCTTGGCACCCAGCCCATAGCTGGGCAGCTCCACCACCCCCAGGGTGCCATCTACCTCGGCTCTTCATCCTTTGGAGAGCTTCTCAGAGCTCTGTTCCTATGCTGGTAACCTGGAGACCAGGCTTTCCTTTCTTTTTTTTTCTCCCCTCCAAGGGCTGTTTGATAGCTATGCAGAGCTGGCAGGTGCCCTGCTCACTGTGTTTGGAACAAGCACTAACTGATGTGCAGCTGTACTTTGCAGGATCAAACCCATCAATTTGTTCAGAGAATTCCTTGCTTTGCTGCAAAAAATGGTTTGTGAATGAAAATAACCTCAGGGTTTTGTTTCTATGGTTACTATTGCACTAAGAGAAAAACAGCAACTGTCTCATTTATTTATTTATTTCCTATTACAATGTTGTTTGAACGAACATATCTGTCTTAGTTTTGGCACCCTCTTATACCTGTCCTAATTCTGCTGTTCTTAGTTTCAGATAGCTACTGCTAAGTTCTGTTTTCATGGTTTTGCATAAGCTAAAAGCTTCATAAGGGAGTTGATTTCTTTAGGGTCATATTAAGGCATTTGCCAAGTTCTTTAAAACTCAGCTATTATAATACAATGTTGTTTTAATTGTCTAAAGTTATGGGCATTTACATCAGCTCACCTTGTGTCTGCCTGACTTTCTGTATAGCCAGTATGTTCATTTTAAATCTGTAGAAGGGAAACAGAGGAAGAAATAGTTCTGTTTCTCTTTCTATGTCCTCAGTGTTCCTACCAGTATTTCACTCAATGAAATATGGCTATGAATAGCTATTTCTCATCTTAGAAAGGAAGTTCTTACTTTATGTGAATTTTACTTGAAAAAAAATAAAGTTTAATGTTATAAATTGATAGTGGGCTAATCCTCAGCTTTACTGATAGGTTTTAACAGCTCACTAAAATCCAGAAAGGCCTCATAATGCTATATATGGAACAGGACACTGGCATCATTTTTTTTTTTTCCAGGTTAAACAATCCTTTCCTGTTCAGTTGCTCTTCACATGGAAGTAATTTTAAGCCTTTTATCATTATTCTTGTCTTCTGAATCCTTCCCATTCTTGGAATATGCTTTCTTTTGGATCAGAGGCCTACAGACATGGACTATCAAAGGATTATGTTTGTTGGTTTGATGTGAATTTATTCAGTAGAATAATTATTGTGTCTTATTTGCTTATTTGTTTCCTAATATTCCTAACATTTGAGGTGCTTGTTTTTCATGCCGACTAAGCACTATAGCAGATGTTTTCATGCAGCAGATTGTGGTAAAACCAAGGTATCACTCCAGAATGGTAGGTGCCACTTCAGGATCCACCATTTTCTGCACAAATCCAGGGTTATTTTCTTTCCCTATTTTAATTGCTTGTCATTCACCTACTGTTTCATCTGCCATTCCCCTGCCAAAGTGGTAGTTTTGTAAGGTCCTTCAGCAATTCTTCAGACACTATCTTAATCTCTGCTACTTAGAACATGACTTTACATAATCTATAAAACATGTCAGCTCATTCCATTTTGCCTTCTCAAGGACTTTGGCTGCATTTTAACTCAACTGTGGAAGTGAAAGCCTTTGCCTAGCATGCCAGCTCCATCACTTTTCCCATGCTAGCCCACAACAACTCCACAGAACTGTGCAATACATACTATCCCACTTAAGCAAGGTAAAAAGTTAGTCGGTAATCTACCATAGTCATTCATATTCCTCTTTAGCCAGAGAGAGCTAAAACTCCAGAAATCGATTTGAGTCTTTAATTTTTGACACCTGTCTGAAGGATAAAGTTTTCTGACGTGTTTTCTGGAAACATCGGTAATATCCACTGAGAAAGGATAAACACTGGATGCCTAGATGTTAGAGGATCACCAGGTGAGATGAATCCTAGTTCAACTGAATTTCTCTGTTTTCTTATTTGTCTGCAGGATAGCAAGATGGCTTTGGATTCTGTCATGATCTTTTCCATTGAAAACACTTGATTTACAGACCTTTCTGGGGTGTTCTTCATGCATACAAATATTATATAGGTTTCTGCAGACTCCACAGTTTATGTATTACACTGTAGTTAGATTTTTACTGATTAACTTCCTGATGAAATGAATCACAACTTTTCATTATAGGTAGAAGCTAGCTCTCATCTAAAGTGTTAAGTGAAGTCTAAATCAAAATTCCCAAAAGAACCGAAGTGAAATATAAAACAATTTATTTTAAAAAAACAAGATCAATAAAAATTGCTATTTCTAAGATAAAAATCATTATGCAATCTATCCTTAGAATCATTACTAAACATAAGTCATACAATTATTTTAAAAGGCATGATTTAAATTCAACAACTAGCAAAATGAGTATGTTAAAGAGCTATAAGAACTGCTCAGAGCTCCCATAGTTATTTTGAATTAGTTTTCACCAAGACAGAAGAAAAAGACATACATTCTTTTTAATGGAGCTTAATTTCTTATTCAACCAGACTGCTGACCATTTATCTGGCAGCTGGGATGATGTTGAAATAAACAACACAGGAAAAGATAATTTATCAACTATCAACTATCTATAGGTAGATATCAACTATCTATAGGTATAGAGTCAAAACCTCAGTTATAGTTTCATTTCTTTCTAAGGACCTCCATCAGCAAATACCAGATGCATATGTCTCCAACCTCTTACTTTCAAGTTAGTTTTGAAAGCTATTATGTGTTTAGGGGTTTTATTGTCATACTTAACTGATATTTTTCTATCTGTCGATTCTCAACAGATGGCAAATAAAAGACCATTAGAAGTTAGAGGGAAAAACAATTCAGTCTCAGATATTATCTCTCAGGTAACTTGGAGTTTGAGAAAATAGTTAGATCAATGAAAAATAGTTGCTGAATTCAGAAAACCAGAGATGATGTTAGAGAAGACAAAAACTTATTTTAAAGTAGCTTGTTCTCTGCTTGTTTTTTGACTATCGGCAAAGTCATGGCTTAGATGGTGCCTGCTTTCTAGTTGCCTTTAGCTTAAGGATTAAAATAACAGGAGGTGTTTCTCCATGTAATGGCTAGCAGCTTCATTGCCAGGGAGCTAGTTGAACACCAGAAGTTCATCTGTTTCAAGGGAAGCTGGGCTGGTACATGGGAGTGACACCTATTATGGATTACTAAATAGACAGGCCACAACAGGATCAAGAAATCCTGAGCTGAGGAGAAAATGATGGGCCGCTGAGCTGTTACTAGAGAGGAAATATATTTCTACTGTTCTTATTCTGCTTTGTGTGTCCATTATGGTCAATGTTAATCTTGTTTTGAATAGTGTGACTGTTTTGTTGGGGTTTTTTTATGCAACTGAAAAATATAATTTTAGTAGAAGTAATGACTAAATGAGCAAGTGAATCCATTGTAAGGACCTAGGAGCTCTAGGCCACAGAGTTAGAGCTCTGGATTCAGTCCTCTGTTTAATTCTGAGCTTTCAGTGTGCTCCTGTGCAAATCACTGAACTGATCTAATGCCTCAGTTTCCCATTTTTTAAATAGAAATAATGTTTCTGCTTGCCATCAAGAAAAGACATAAGAACAAAATTGGAGTACTGCTCACAACAGACAGATTATGTTTCTTTGTAGCTTCCACAGCCTGGCTTTGGAGGGGCTGCACACATTTCCATGTTGGTTGAGCAGGACTATAGAGGCACCTGAGATTTTCAAGGTTTGACTTATTCTTCTTCTGTATCTTCCCTTTCTGTGCTTCATCTTTACAAGATAGCATGCAGTGCATTGTTTTGCTCTTCCCTAAAAAGATGGCTTAGAAAAACTATCAGAGAGAAAACACTTTTGGAAATAATATTTAAATTGACTTCAACATGGGTTTTTCCAACATGGGTTTTTCAGTGTCAGCAGAGCCAACCAATGCCAATACAGTACCACAAATCCTGGTGCTGACATCATGGGGTGTACATGAAGTTTTATAGCTCTCTCATGTGTCTACTGGTATGATTGGTGCATTTATATGCAAAACTCTGAATTTTGGACAAAAAAATCTATAACTGAAAGGAGGGGAAGGCATTCATGAATCGGCCAATCTAGCAACTAATTCAGAGCACTAGTAGAGCTTCACAGAAAGCATCTTCCATATATGTATTTTTGGCAGTCAGTGGAAAAGGGCTTCCATGTGGTCTCAGACACTATTAATCATTACCTGAGTTGAAAGAGATGCAAAGACTGGCAGACTGAAACCCTTTGGAATAGTGATATTTAATCATTTATGTCCTTCATGAAAAGTTTAACATGACTTATTAACAGAGTAATAGTACCTCCTTTAACTATTGTTTTTTTCTGTGATTTTTTTTCTTAATCAAATATAATCAGATGTTTACCTGAGCCTAATGTATTTATTAAATATCATCTAACATAGTCACTGCCTAAATGACAGCACCAGCCATACAAGCCTTGCATAAAAATTGTATAGAATGGTATACATTACTTTTAAATTACTTGTAATTGCATAGCTTTTTTTTTATTCCAACTTATTTTTCCATGACTCCATTTGGGACTGAATTTTTTTCTGTGCTGAATAGACAGGCATGCCTTCTCTGTTGAAGGAAGCTAGAACTCTAGACAAAGCAGAGGCCTGTTGCACTCAAAAAGTAGAAGCAGGCTTAGCATATTGTTTGCCTGCAAGCAAGGTGTAATAGGCACACTAAACCAGCAAGACTGTATGAGCAATTTGCAACATTGAAATATCACTAATAGCACTTTGTAACATGGATAAGCTTAAATATATAATTAATAGTCCTAGCCACAAATGAGCAGATGGAGACTTGTAATATAGTTGCAAAAAATAGGTGCAGAACAATATGTGCAAGTAGTAAAATCTGCAAGATAAGAATGAAGGATGTGGAGAAGACAAGAAAGATGTCTGGTAAAATCAAAAGCATTCTGCAAAACAAATAGGGAAAATGACTGATGGGACCACAGTAAGAATAAGAGAAACCAGAAGTCCCGATACCAGAAATAAGATGCCAAGAGCAGGTGAGACCACCCCCTCTTCTTTTGGGGAAGATTCAGAGCAGCATAAAACATCAACAATGAGTGAAGACAGAAAGAAGAAAGGTAACAGTCCACTTAGGTCCTGGCTTCCCTATCTCATGAGCTCTCAAGCCTGATAACCATATCTCATAGACTAAGGACTGTCGTAGATCACACACATCAGTGCTAACTAGAAAGGTGTGAATTTTGTCACATTGTATACTCACTGCTAATTTAGGATAGATTTGTTAAGGACTAATTGTTTTGGGTATACAGTAATAATGATCAATAGTGACTGTCAATATGTATTCTCGCTGAATATTGACAGAGGAAAGAGATTTTGAAGTTTGAAACTGGTGTGATCTGTCAGTCCCTTTAAGCATAACTATTAGAACCATCTCTAATTTCCTAACAAAATATGGCTTTAAATATCCTGTTGTAAAAAAGCACTGTTTTTTTAATGCAAGTAAAAGCAGTGAAGCTGCATAAGAACTACTGGCTCCACCACCACTGGCTGTGTACTGACTCACCTTCCGAGTTGGTTTTCCTATCTCTCATTCTCTGTCTTGGACTCTGTTTTTTTGTGTCTTGAATGCAAAATACCTCAAAGAGTCTACTTTAGAGTCCACTCTACTGAAGCAATAAAGGTTGTCTAAAGCCCAACAAGTCAAAATGTGTTTTATTTTCTCTTTTATACATTGTGAATGAGATTGAATGCATATCGCAAAGGACTATCACAGGGTGCAAATGCATTTGACAACTGAAAAGAAACATAAACAACAGGACACCACAAAATAAAGCCAGGAACAATCTGTTTAGAGAATGGACTCTCCATATCATTACTTTGCCTAGATTTGAAACATGAGACATTCTATATTGAATATCTACATTCTGATACTCTGAATTAAACTACTTTACATTACATTAAATTATCTTGAAATGACATGGGTAAATGTGCTTGTCCTAGTACACATTTCAGCTACAGTTTTCAAGCTTGTGAAAAATAGAGATTGCCTACTTTATCAGGTCATGAGAAGAATATTATCAAACCCATTCAAACTATAATAGAAAATCTTGATTTACACGCTAAAGCCCCTGAACTACCTAATGATGGAAAATATTGCTTTCCACCATCATGCTAATTAAAGTGTCACTGAGGTTAGAAAATGTCAGTCCTTTGTACTGTGATGACAGAAGATGCAGGCAAATTGAATTGCCTTTCTAATGGTGCTAGGTAAGAGATAATTGACCACTTGTTATTCCTAGGTGTCATGTAATAACAGGACAACAAAAGTCTAGTCTATAATGAACATACTGTCATCAGAGATATATTTAATCAAAAAAGAAGATATAGGAAGTTTAAAAAAAGAATCATAAGGAAGAAAATAAGCTCTCCTCAGGAAAACATTGCAATGAACATCTAGATTTACACTGCATGTATATGCAAGCTAAAATATATGTGTGTGTTTTATTCTATCCATATGCCAAAGCTGTCTCCATGTACAAAATCTGTAGCACCGTAACATCTTAGGAGCAAATATTATTGTACGCTACAGCTCTCAGCTGAAAGAGAAGACTGATTTTGTTGAACTGATCCTCAGAGCTGTTGTGAAGGATTGCTTTTTAAAATACACATGAATTGGAAAAGTAATCTGAAAAGTAAGTTTGTGAAATTATTTTCAGTTCTATTGAGATTAACGGGCGAAGTAATGGGATGAAAGAAATAAAAGGAAAATACACAAATAAAGATTATTAATAAGAAATAAAGTCCATGTCTCTAACTCTAAAACACAGAAGGACATCAAACTGATCCTTGTATTTTCTAAGGTCAAATGCTCAGTGACATCAGTAGCAGGGAATGAAATAATTTCACTGCATAGCTTCCCTCTCTGAAGTGACTTGATACTTCATTTCTATGATGACAGAGCTCAGTATTACCAGGTGGCATCACAGAAGAGGGTGCTTAAAATCTCCTATTGTCAACTGCAAAATTAATTTTTAAAAAAGTGTAAAATGGAGTGCATGGCCTGGGCAGCTATTTGCTTTCCCTGAATATTTTTTTTCAGTAGTCCTTTGCTTTCTTTTTAGTTCTTTAGTTCTTTAACATGAACTATTATTTTTTACTTGTATGACAGGGATGCATCCATTTGCCATTTCTTTGGGGTAACAACTGTTTTCACACTGTATGTTTGTACAGTAGCTTGACCAGTAAGATCCTGCAGTATCTATGGTAACAGTTAAAAGACACAGCCCTACCTTCCCTCCACTTATACTTTCTTCTGGGTTAGCACAGATGTTTTTGCATACTGAAAATTCATACCAATATGAAAAGACATCAGCCACAGGAGACACTGAGTTCCAGCAATCAGGATATACACTTAAGTGCTGTTACCAATAATCTAGACATCGTCTACATATTGCCACTGGGTAATGTAACTTTTATAGGTTGCCCATGCCTGTAGGCTGGCCAACTGGCTGTTAAAAAATTGAATGCACTGCTAACACCCTGAATGGGGAGAGTATTTTCAGGCTTCCCTACTCCAAGGTAGAGAAAAGGGAAGACCTATAGATGTCATCTATCTGGACTTCTGCAAGGCCTTTGACACAGTCGCCCACAACACCCTTATCTCTAAGTTGGAGAATTACGGGTTCAATGGGTGGACTGTTCAGTGGATAAAGAACTGGCTGGAGGGTCGCATCCAGAGAGTGATGGTCAATGGCTCAATGTCCAGATGGAGGAAAGTGACGAGTGGTGTCCCCCAGGGGTCTGTGCTGGGACCAGTGTTGTTTAATATCTTCATTAATGATATTGATAGTGACACTGAGGGCACCCTCAGCAAGTTTGCAGATGATACCAAGCTGAGGGGTGCAGTTGATATGCCTGAGGGACAGGATGCCATCCAGAGGGACCTGGACAGGCTGGAAAGGTGGGCGCAGATGAACCTTATGAGGTTCAACAAGGCCAAGTGCAGGGTCCTGCACCTGGGCTGGGGCAACCAGCATTATCAGTATGGGCTGGGAGAGGACAAACTGGAGAGCAGCCCTGTGGAAAGGGACTTGGGAGTGCTGGTGGATGAAAAACTGGATATGAGCCACCAGTGTGCAAAGGCAGCCCAGAAGGCCAATCACATCCTGGGCTGCATCAAGAGAACTGTGGCCAGCAGATCAAGAGANAGAGCTGGGGCTGTCCAGCCTGGAGAAGAGAAGGCTCCAGCGGGGCCTTATAGTGACCTTCCAGTACCTGAAGGGGGCCTACAGGAAGGCAGGGGAGGGTCTGTTCACAGGGGTTTGTAGTGATAGGACAAGGAATAAGCGTTTTAAGCTAGGAAAAGATAGATTTAGGTTGGATATTAGAAAGAAGTTCTTTAACATGAGGATCATAGAGCACTGGAACAGGCTGCCTGGAGAGGTGGTGGAGGCCCCATCCCTGGAGTCATTCAAGGTCAGGCTTGATGAGGCTCTGAGTAACCTGACCTAGGTAGATGTCCCCACTTGTGTAGGGAGGTTGGACTAGATGACCTCCGGAGGTCCCTTCCAGCCTGAAACATTCTATGATTCTATGATTTACAGTTTTAGAAACATTTGTGGTGGTCTCAAAATATTCAGGCCTTCTGCTGGTGCCACAAATATGGAAAAAAAAAAAAAAGAAAACTGATTTCATAGGCCATTTTTTAGGACCTCAAGATAAATAATTTATTGTTGTTCTGTAGGCTGAAAAGATGCAAATGAGTTGGAATATAATACTATGTTTCCAAATAATATTAATTTTCTCCTTAAAAAATAAATAACCTGATGGGTGACTCACAGATTAGATATGAAAACATATTTTGTCATGATTTGGGACCATGAAATGAACAGGTTAGAAAAGATATAGATTGATATATAGTCCACTGAATGGTTGTATTTTCTAATTAAAAGGAAAAGAAAGAAATCTGTGATCTTTTTCAGAAATCACTAAATTTAACTATGCAGAATCATTAAAACTGACAGTAACTGATAGCAGAGGTGGGGCTGTGTGTAGATAGAATATGTAAGACAAGCCCCACTGAGCAGCGCAAGTGCCCCTTTCCTTCATAAGCAAGTATGCAGAAGTTCTTCAGTGGCCATCTAAGAACTATGACACTTCTATGCCATGAGTGTGTGTTAGAAGTACTTGTTTCTGCATTGTCCAGATCCCCAGAAAAGGGGAAGGCATGGGCTCACTTAGGACCCCAGGATCCTTGGATTTTTAACAACATATTTGCATCTCTGCCAATAGGCATGGGTAAGAGCTGTCAGGTGGCTTGTGATTGCAGGAGAGATGCAGCAGGATCTAAATGTCACCTTTACAATCCTCCTAAATCAACTCCAGTGAATGCTTGCTGACTGTGGCTGAAACTCACTGCCAATGCAATTTTGCACAGGAAATCTGAAGAGCTGGAAGTCTGCAGAGTAAGTCTTGCTGGAAAATCTTTTCTAGGCACATTTACACAACTCTGTGTCAGAATTCCATATCCCTATTAGTGATTCTAATAAGTCCCTTTTATTAATAATATCTCTCCGTTCTGAGTCCGTTTAGGGGTTCAGGGCAGGTCCCCACGGAAACAGAACGTATGCTCTCCCCCCTCCCTATCCCTTAGTTCCCCCTCCAGACAGGTGGGCAAAAAGGGAGATCAGGAGTAAAAAAAGAGAGAGAGAGACTTTGCACTGTATTGGAAGTTTAGAAAGATATATATATATTGTTTAACAGGGAACAGAAAACAAGAAGGGAAGGTAGATATAGGTACAAAGATGGGGGAAAACACAATAAATGCAATATAATACAAAACCAAAGGCTGGATGGCTTTGGATTCACTGGAGGATGAGGAATGGTGAGAAGATGGCTCCTGGCCACATGCAAGGGTCAGCTCCAAGTGTCTCTTCCTCCCACGCTGGAAACCACTTCCTGCCTCCAGCATCCGGTGTGGACAGGAAGGGGGAGGGAGTAACTGCTCCCCTCTTGGGACCCTCAGGGTGTCCAACCCCTGCCTATCCTGGTCCCAAACCTCAAACCATAACACTCTCACAGAGAGTGTGGCCCAGGTACCTTCTCCACATTCCAGTGGTTAATGTCTGTTGAATTTTTAGCACCAACTGCAGACAGTGACAAGCTATCCAGTGTTTTAGGAATAAAAAGTACAGTATTTTGGTTAGAATAAAAATATGTCTATGTTTTACAAGGTAGCTTTTTTTTCAAAATGCATTATGGGAAGAAGATGAACTCTTTTTCAAGAAAATCATCCCCTTTATCCCCACTTAAAAATATAGTATTGTGTTACAATGAAGTAATCACATGATGAATAAATGACAGAAGAATTTAAGTCCATTTCTAGAAAAAAATATATTGCAGACATTTTTTATTATCTGAAAAAAAATAGAAGAAACTACTGCGATGGCACTAGTGAATCCTGCTCTTTAAGTATTGCCACAAGGTACACCCATCGATGATGAGAGGCATGCTTCCATTCTAACATGTAATTTTCCTGTGGAAACTCATGCTCGATGAGATGTTACTTTTCAGTTATGATTAATCTTTTGTTGGTTTATTGCTGTGAAATCCAAAGATACTTACCAAGTTCTACAATTTATATTTGATAATATTGTAATGCTATGCAACGGCACACAGACTAAATCAGAATTTACATTGCTCAACCATTAAGATGTATCTCTAGTGAGAGCCAAAACTGAACAGATCATTACCAACAAAAACAAAAGTCCTCAGAGTTTCCAAGAGTCAGAAACCTGGTAGCACCAGGAGTGCCTGATTATCTAGTTCTCAAGGAGATTTATATTTGTACTGGGAGGCATAAAGCATGGAAATTATTGGAAAGGACACATTTTACTGACATTCTCTAGGAGCTCCATTATGCTAAAAGTAATTCATTTTTAGCACTCATTATCTGAAGATGTTCATAAGGAGACAATATTCATTATTTCCAATAAGCTCCAGTAAAGGTAGATATCCCAGCACATATACGGTCCCCAAAGAAATTTCTACCATCAAATCTAATTTGGCTAGCCACACAATCTCAGCAAACATAGTTAATAAGACATTATAAAAATGTTGATGAGTTTCAAGTGAATCCCAGCTTGACAACCATCACAAAAACTCAAAAAAGATACAGTGTCAAGTTAAGGTTCTTTCTCCCTCTTTTCCATAGTTGTCCAGTGTATAAGATCTTTTTCAGTGTTAGGAATTTTTAACCTCTATGACCAGCTCAACATTCTTTCTAGTAATATAACCAAGCACTTTGAATACCATTTAGGATCTCCACTTAAATGTTCGTTTTCTCATGGAATAACTTCAAGCCTTAGCGTTCTGTCTATAAACTCATACTCCTGCAAGCACAGGAATTAATCTTATTTTAAACAGTAAAAAGCATAAATCCAAACTACTTCTTTTGATCTTCTACACCTTCCTCTTCACTGTTAAGGTTTTCAGTCAGCATTCAGGAATTTATTGTTTCTGTCCTTCGAACAGGACATTTAAGATGCTGTCTGTCTCTAGTAACTTCTTACTGATGGTATTTACTTCTACTGTGCCCATAATTGATGGTAATTGAAGATGGATAGACAGGCAGAGGGCACTGGTTTCAAATCTGCCCCCAAAAAGGATCATTCATGAATGAACCTAAAAGCTCTCTTTACATAAAGATGTTACATGACAGCAGCAATTCTCTTTTCTGTTAGTGAAAAGAAAGGTTTTAAAAGAATTATTTGCTGCATAGTACACTGCCACAGTTATTGTTATCATTACTTATCTTCTAAATAGTCGTGAACAGAATCTGTGAGCAGATGCTTCTGCCAGGAAGGGTCAGGTTGTATTAAGCACTAACTAAGCATATCTCAGGAAGCCTACCATCCAAATGGCAAAATAAATGGAGGAGATAAACATGGTCTGCAAAGGAGAACAGATTAGTTGATCAAGAAATTCAGATATATGCATATTTCAGAGAACTGGGAGTAACAAATGCAAGTTGCAACCTGTTTGATCTTGCAATTAATTTTATACATTGCAGGATAAGTACATTCTAAAAATGTTTTTCTGAAGAAAGTGAATAGCAATTACCAGGTGGCATGTTTTTGGCTATAAAATACATTTTTGGGCAAGAAAGACTATTTATCAATTTGTGTTTAAATACTAAGTTTGTTTCAATGAAAACAACCTGGGGAAAAATGAAGGTAAGTTAAATTGTATGTGCATAACCATATAATTTGGTTATTATTTAGCTTTATTATTTGTATTTTATTATGTTTAATTTAATTTTATTATTTACTTAACTAAATTTACATATAAACATAACCAGATTTACTTTTTTTGTTTATGTGAAAATAAAAGGCTCCTTGAAAATTATTCAAAATCTTTTGTTTTAGTCAATTTTATATGATCAAGAGTGAATTTCTGTTAACTTTTTGTTCTGGTGGCAAAGCTGAATTGTTGTTTCAGTTTGACCCCGAAAGAATTGGGTCCAAGGAAATTTTAGTATGTAGCTTCACCAGTGAACCAAAACAATACTTTATTTCAATTTTTTTGCACCACTTGCTCTATGAATCTGGTATCCTAGTTGTTGCCCGACATTCTGTATCATTAAGTAAAAGTGATTTCTTCTCAGTCTCTTGCGGTTTGTGCAGCTAGCCCAAAGCTAAAATTATCAGATACATGAATGAATAGCGTATCTCTGAGCTATACTATATTTCAGAGAAAAGACACGACAAAATTCAGTATCAAATGAAATTAATTTCTTACTTTCCCAAAGTACTGTTGTTTAGGATCATTCAGAGTTAGCAAGAGAATAAGTTCCTCTCCAAATAAACAAGTTCGTTGCCTGATCTTTTCTTGCCCTTCCCCTCTTTTCATCTGTTTTGACTGACCTTTTTGTGAGGTTTGTCTCTCAAACTGTTTCCTAATATCCAGTGAACTTATATGAAAGTCTATATCCTAGTCACAATCAAGCACATCTAAATCTTCCTGTCAAGGAAAGATGAATTAATAAAAATGTAATTACATTCAGTCTGAAAAATGCCCCAAAGTACCTTCCATCCCTCAAAGATAAATTTCTGTGTGATAAGCTACTGTAGATACTCTTGAACTACAAAAGAGAGGTAAAAAAGTACCGTTGTTGGTTTTTGTGCCATGACATCACAGGGGTCAATGTCCTTGTATTCACTAAGTAATTTTTAAACACTATATCTTTTTAATACATGCTATCTACTTAACAAAAGGAAACCGAACACTGATTTCTCAGTGTGTGTCTGGAAGTAGATATGGCAGTAATTTGGGCAACAAGAGATTTAATCTGACAAGAAACAAAAAATTTTGTGACACCTTAAAGAATTCAGTCATTTTTCTTAGCTTTCTTACTGCAGGTTTTTACTCCACAGGAATGATTTTCCTTTGACCCAGGAAACTCTTGTGCTCTTGATGCCTTACCTCCTGGCAGAATCCACTACAAAAAAAAATTTCCACAAAACAGCTTTGACAAATTCAACACAATTTGTTGCAGTAACTTTCCACTTAGCTCAATGACAACTTCTTTGTGCATTTGCTTTAGGGCTTCTGTAAGGAAGCTGTAAGAACTGGAGTATGTAACAGCTGGAATACATACACAATCATACTCTGTGCAGAAGTCTGTGCATACATTTTGATATTCTGCCCACGTCATTATAACAATAGATCATAGGCATTCATGTATTAAAATCTTTCCTGGAAGTTCTTATTGTAAGCAATGCCACTGATGTGGACATTACCACATAACAGTGCAGGTATATGAATCAGCTTCTTTAAAAAATTTCTTCTAATGTTGATCTAATTTGTTATTGTAGTGAACGGAGATTTATGTCTCATTGAGACAGTGAATTCCCTTTCCCAGAGATGCTTTGCGGCTGCTAGGACTGCCGGGAACGGCTGAGAAGTGCCTGGATTCTTCTAGAATCTGAAGATAACGGACACTATAAAAGCAGAAGAAAGCCCCGCCTCTCTCTCTTTTCCG
>VZZY01024379.1:5492-20564 GCA_013400335.1 Eurystomus gularis
TTGACCCCAAGCCTGCCCCACAGCAGGTCCTTGGTGACCCCAAATCCCTGTGGTTGCCCCATAACTTGCTCCATTGACCCCAAACCTTCCTTGTTGACCCCAAACCTGCCCCACAGCAGGTCCTTGGTGACCCCAAATCCCTGTGGTTGCCCCATAACTTGCTCCATTGACCCCAATCATGGGACTCTAATGAGGTTTTATGGGGTTAGCATGTTCCCCACCCTAGAGACCCCCAAACCCACCCTCTTGACCTCTCCTGGGTTGTCCCCACAGCGTCACCACCCCCTACAATGCCGATTTTGACGGGGACGAGATGAACCTTCACCTCCCCCAGTCCCTGGAGACCCGGGCGGAGATCCAGGAGCTGGCCATGGTCCCCCGGATGATCGTCACCCCCCAGTCCAACCGTCCCGTCATGGGCATCGTCCAGGACACCCTCACCGCCGTCCGCAAGTTCACCAAGCGTGATGTCTTCCTGGAGCGCGTGAGTTGGAGAACCTAGGACCACGTTTTGGGGCAATAACGAGGTTTTATGGGGTTAGGAGGAACCTTCTTGGATCTTTGGAGGGTTTTGAGGAGCTCCAAGGAGTGTTCATGGGGCTTTAATGAGGTTTTATGGGGTTTGGAGGAACCTTCTTGGATCTTTGAAGGGTTTTGAGGAGCTCCAAGGTCTATTCATGGGGTCTGATGAGGTTTTTTGGGGTTTGGAGAAACCTTCTTAGATCTTAAGAAGGTTTTGAGGACTTCCAAGAGGTGTTCATGGGACTCTAATGAGGTTTTATGGGGTTGGGAGGAACCGTCTTGGATTTTTGGAGCATTTTGAGGACTTCCAAGAGGTGTTCATGGGACTCTAATGAGGTTTTATGGGGTTGGGAGGAACCGTCTTGGATTTTTGGAGCATTTTGAGGACTTCCAAGAGGTGTTTGTGGGGCTTTAATGAGGTTTTACGGGGTTTGGAGGAACCTTCTTAGATCTTAAGAAAGTTTTTTTGGTGTCCCCATGAGGTCTCCTTGGTTTTCCAGAAGGTTTTGAGGCATTTTGGACTATGCTGGGGAGTTTTTTGATGTCCTTGTAAGGTCTCCTTGATCTTGAGAAAGCTTTTGGGACATTTTTGGACCACGATGAGAGATTTTTTGATGTTTTTATGAAGTCTCTTTGATCTTCAAGAAGGTTTTGGGACATTTCTGGGTGGTGGCAGCAGGACTTGGGGTCTCCTCAACCTTCAGGAGACCTTGGAGGAGGGTTTTTTTGAGGAGTCACTCTGTACCGTGGTCATTCCGGGCGCGCTGACATGTTGTCCTTGCAGGGGGAGGTGATGAACCTCTTGATGTTCCTCTCGACGTGGGATGGGAAAGTCCCTCAACCAGCCATCTTGAAGCCCCGTCCCTTGTGGACGGGCAAACAGATCTTCTCGCTCATCATCCCTGGACACATCAACTGCATCCGCACCCACAGCACCCACCCCGACGAGGAGGACAGTGGTCCCTACAAGCACATCTCCCCTGGGGACACCAAGGTGGGTGGCCAAGGGGAGGTCCTGGGGTGGAGTGAGTGCTCGGGAGGACTTCTGGGGTGGTTTGGTGGGACTTGAGGCTGGTCTGAGGGGGCTTGGTGGGACTTGAGGGGGATCTGAGATGGTTTGGTGGGACTTGATGGTCTAGGGTGGCTTGAAGGGGTCTACAGTGGCTTGGTGGGACTTGAGGAGGATTTTGTGGGGCTTGAGGGTGGTCTGAGGGGGCTTGGTGGGACTTGAAGATGGTCTGGAAAAGTTTGGTGGAACGTAAGGATAGTCTTGGGGTGGTTTGAGGGTGGTCTAGGGTGGGTTGGTGGGACTTGAGGATGGTCTGGGATGGCTTGGTGGGACATAAGGATGGTCTGAGGTGGTTTGGTAGGACCTGAGAGGGATCTGAGAGAGCTTGAGAGTGGTCTGGGGGTCTTGGTAGGACTTGAGGAGGATCTGAGGGAGCTTGGTGGGTCTTGAGGGGGATCTGAGGGGACTTGGTGGGACTTGAGGGGGATCTGAGGGGACTTGGTGGGACTTGAGGAGGATCTGAGGGGGCTTGGCGGGACTTGAGGGGGATCTGAGGGGACTTGGTGGGACTTGAAGAGGATCTGAGGGGGCTTCAGGGTGGTCTGGAATGGCTTGGTGGGACTCGAGGGGGTTACAGAGGCCCCATGGTGTGGGCAGAGGTCCCTTGGAGCAGTTGCTGGCTTCCTTGGCCAACCTGGAGGACCCAAGGGTTGGGTGACCCTTGGTGGGCGTGTCCTCGTTGGGCCTGACCCTGACTCTCCTTGGGCAGGTGGTGGTGGAGAACGGGGAGCTGATCATGGGCATCCTCTGCAAGAAGTCCTTGGGCACCTCGGCGGGTTCCTTGGTCCACATCTCGTACCTGGAGATGGGGCATGACACCACCCGCCTCTTCTACAGCAACATCCAAACCGTCATCAACAATTGGCTGCTCATCGAGGGTCAGCCTCGGGCTGGGCGGGTCAAGGGGCGGGGCCACCTCCTGGTGGCATCTGGCGGGGCTTGGACCTTCTTTTTGGGGTCAGCGTGGAGCCAGGTGTCTTCTAAGGGCGCCTCAGAGGCCTCATGGTGGTACAAAATGGTGGTGAAGACATCTGAGGAGCTTCTGAAGGTCCATCCGTGTGGGGCGGAAGGGACTTGGGTGTTCATGGACCATGGTTTTGGGGACAACAGGGACCCAAGTGTCTTCTAAGGGGGCCTCAGACCCATCCTGGTGGCACAAAATGATGGTGAAGGCATCTTGGGAAGCTTCTGAAGGCCCATCCAAGTGGGTCAGAAGGGACTTGGGTGTCTATGGGGAGGTCTTGAACCTTGTTCTTGGTGATAAGGTGGACCCAGGTGTGTTCTGGGAGATTCTTGGACCATGTTCTTGGGGACTTCATGGACCCAGATGTCTTCTTGGGGGTCTTGGACCTCGTTCTTGGGGTCAGTGTGAAGCCAGGGGTCTTCTGTGAGGTTCTTTGACTCCTCATGGTGTCACGAAATGGTGGTGAAGGTATCTGGGGAGCTTTTGAAGGTCCATCCATGCGGGGCAAAAGGGACTTGGGTGTCCATGGAGATGGTCCATGGACCCAGGTATCTCCTCAGGGGTCAGAAGATCATGGCCAGAAGATTGAGTTTGGGATGAGGACCACCTTGGTGTAGGAGTTGGGACCACCCCGAGGTGGGGAGGACCTGCCTGACCCCCTCCTTGATCATCTCCAGGTCACACCATCGGCATTGGGGACTCCATTGCTGACGCCAAGACCTACCAAGACATCCAGAACACCATCAAGAAGGCCAAGCAAGATGTCATCGAGGTGGGTTGTGAGCTTTTGGGGGGTTCCTCAAGGTTTTGGGTGGAGTTGAGGGGTTTTGAGGTTCCTCCGTGATGCTTTGAGATCCTCTGGTGGGATCTGAGCTTCCTTTGGTGGAAAGCTGGTGAGATCTTGGTGGGGACGAGCTGTGGTTGAGGGTCTCCACAAGGTTTGAGGGCTCCTTTGATAGTCCCAGTGAGTTTGGGGGGCACCTCCAAAAGTTTTTTGGGGTGTTCCTCAATGTTTTGGGTCTCTCCAGTATCTCGGGGGGGTTTTGTGGTGGCCCAGAGGTGCTGTGGGTCTGGAGGTTGGGGATTTAAGATTCTCCTGGAGGTTTTTTGGGGTGGCCTCAAGGATCTGGGGACATTTCCAGGCGTCCCCAGGACATCTTGAGGTGTTTCCAGGATGTTTTGAGGAGTCTCGTGAGGTTTTGAGTTGTCCTCAGGACATTTTGAGGTGTCTCCAGGACATTTTGAGGAGTCTCCTGGGGTTTTGAGTTGTACTCAGGACATTTTGAGGTGTTTCCAGGACATTTTGAGGAGTCTCCTGGGGTTTTGAGGTGTCCTCAGGACATTTTGAGGTCCTCTTTGGAGCTTTAAGATGCTCCCAGGACCTTTGAAGCACCGCAACAACCCCAGAACCCTTTTAAACCCCACCCCAAGCCCCCCATGAGCCACTTTGAAGCTCTTCATGGATGGTCCTCACCTTCCCAAACCACCTTGAGGTGCTCCTGAAGGCCAGGGGTACCCCAGTAACACCAGTTTGGGGGGTGGGGTGGTCCTGGTGGGGTGACAGGTCATCGAGAAGGCCCATAACAACGAGCTGGAGCCCACCCCGGGGAACACCCTGCGACAGACCTTCGAGAACCAGGTCAACCGCATCCTCAACGACGCCCGTGACAAGACAGGGTCTTCTGCTCAGAAGTCCCTCTCCGAGTACAACAACTTCAAGTCCATGGTGGTGTCGGGCGCCAAAGGCTCCAAGATCAACATCTCCCAGGTCTTTGGGGGGCTCTATGGGGCCTTGGGGGTGTCCTAAGAGGTTCTTGGAGAATCTTGGTGGGCTTTGGGAGGGTTCCTCTTGGGTTTTGTAGACTTTGATGGGGTCTTCTTGAAGGTCTGTGGTGGTTTTGGCCACCAAGAGCTCCATAAAGAACATGTCCCAGGTCATTGGGAGCTGCTGTGGTGTCTACAGGAGCTTCCTGGAGGATCTCAGGGGACTTTGTGAGGGTTCCTCCTGGGTTTTGTAGACCTTCTTGAAGATCTCTGGTGTCATGGAGCACCAAGAGCTCCATGGAGAACATCTCCCAGGTCTTGGAGAACTCCGTGAGGTCTTGGGGGTCTCTCTGAGATCTATAGCAGGTTCCAAGAGGATCTCTCTGGGGTCCATGGTGCTGTTGGCCTCCAAGATGAACATCTCCCAGATCCATTTGAGGTTTCTCCAGTCCCTTGAGATGTTCTTTATGGTGACCAATGACCTTTATGAGATCTGGGGGTGCCCCTCAACCCACCAGGTCCTTTGAAAGCTCCCCATGAGATCACCATGATGTTCACTATGGTGACCACCATCACCATGGACCATCTCCTAGATCCATTTGAGGTTCTTCCAGACCTTTGAGATGTTCTTTGTGGTGACCAACGACCTTTACGAGGTCCGGGGGTGCCTCCGACCAAGCCCCTCACCCATGGTGTCCTCCCAACATCTCCACCAGGTCATCGCGGTGGTGGGCCAGCAGAACGTTGAAGGCAAACGCATCCCCTTTGGCTTCAAGCACCGGACCTTGCCCCACTTCATCAAGGACGACTACGGGCCCGAGAGCCGGGGCTTCGTGGAGAACTCCTACCTGGCCGGTCTCACCCCCACCGAGTTCTTCTTCCACGCCATGGGTGGGCGAGAAGGTCTCATCGACACCGCCGTCAAGACGGCCGAGACTGGTCAGTCCCACCCCACCCCAAAGATCCCACCCTTCGAGTTCTCTTGTCTTTGGTTCTCTATGATGTGGGGGCTCCAGATGTTCATCAGGACCTTCAAACCCTCCCCAGATGCCTTCTGAGGGCCCGAAAACCCTTCTCAGGTGCCTCCTGGAGACCCTCAGTGTCCTTCAGGATCCCCAGATCTTCCTTAGATGCCTCCTGAAGACCCCAGATGTTCTTCAGGACCCTCAAACTCTTCTCAGATACTTCTTGAGGGCCCCAGATTGTTCTTCAGGACCCCCAAAGCTCTCCCTAGATGCCTCCTGAGGGCCCCAAATGTTCTTCAGAACCCCCAAACCCCTCCTAGGTGCCTCCTGAAGACCCCCAATGTTCTTCAGGATTCTCAAACCCTCCCCAGATGCCTCCTGGTGGCCCCCAATACTTTCCAGGGACCCCCAAACCCCTGCTAGATGCCTCCTGAAGACCCCCAATGTTCTTCAGGACCCTCAAACCCTTCCCAGATACCTCCTGGTTGTCCCCTGAAGGCCTCCATAACCTCCACTCCTCCCCACCCAAGCCTTCCAACATGTCCCACCTTCTCCTCGTATCTCAGGCTACATCCAACGCCGACTGATCAAGTCCATGGAGTCGGTGATGGTCAAGTACGACGCCACCGTCCGGAACTCCATCAACCAGGTGGTCCAGCTGCGCTACGGGGAGGACGGGCTGGCCGGGGAGAGCGTCGAGTTCCAGAACCTGGCCACCCTCAAACCCTCCAACAAGGCCTTCGAGAAGAAGTGAGGGACCTTCTACCTGGGGTGGGACACGTTGGTTTGGGGTGGGGGGTTGTCCAAGAGCAGGGCATGGTCTTGAGAGGGGTTCCAGAAGCTTCCTGAGGTAGAGTTGGACCAAGCTTGGGGTCATCAGATTGCTTCTGCCAAGAGTTAGAGTCATGTTGAGGTCCTCAAACTGCTCTTTGAAAGACCTGGACCCATCTTGAGGTCCTTAAACTTCTCTTACGAAGACCTGGACCTATCTCGAGGTCTTCAAACTGCTCCTCGTAAGAGCTGGACACATCTTGAGGTCCTCAAACTGCTCTTGCCAAGAGTTGGACTCATCTTGGGGTCATCAAACTACTCTTTGAAAGAGTTGGACCCGTCTTGAGGTCTCTAGACTTCTCTTACTAAGACCTGGACCCACCTTGAGGTCTTCAAACTGCTTCTTCCAACTGTTGGACCTCAAGATTGAGGTCTTCAAACTGCTCTATCTAACAACTGGACGCGTCTTGAGGTCCTCAAGCTCTTCTTCACCCAAATAGGATCCATTCTGATGTCCCCAAACTTCTCCTCTCCAAAATGAGGCCCATGTTGGTGTCCCCAAACTGCTTCTGCCCAACTTGAAGCTCATTTTGATGTCCTCAAGTTGCTTCTCCTCAACTTGGGTCCCATTTTGATGGCCCCAAGCTGCTCCTGTCCAACTTGGACCCCATGTTGGTGTCTCCAAGTTGCTCCTTCCCAACATAGGACCAATTTTGGTGTCCCCAAACTGCATCTCCCCAACGTAGGACCCACGTTGGTGTCCTCAAGCTGTTCCTGCCCAACTTGAAGCCCGTTTTGATGTTCTCAAGTTGCTCCTTGCCAACTTGAACCCCCCATTTTGATGGTCCCAACCTCCTCTTCCACCCCCCAAGCATCTTCTCCATCTCCATCCTTGGTGTCTCCTTGCCCAGGTTCAAGTTTGACTACACCAACGAGCGAGCTCTGCGGCGGACGCTGCAGGAGGAGCTGGTCAAGGACATCCTCTCTAACGCCCACATCCAGAACGAGCTCGAGCGCGAGTTCGAGAAGATGCGGGAGGACCGTGAGGTCCTCAGGGTCATCTTCCCCACCGGCGACAGTAAGGTGGGTCCCCAAAACCCGCCCACCCCCCAAAAAACCCACCCCCACCACCCTTGGAGGTCCCCAACCCACCACGGGGACGTCCTTGGTGATGCCACCACCTTGTTCTTGAGGGGATCTTGGGTGAGTGATGAGTTGATGAGTCACCACCCTCAGTTTTGGGGTGGTGAGACCCTTTCTTGGGGTGCTGGGCCCAGTTTTGGGGTGTTCCTTGAAGCCGTGACCCCCTTTTTTGGTGGGTCCCATTTTTGGCCTGTTCCCCCTTCTTGATCTCCATTTTTAGGAGGTTCCAGCACCTTCTAAGACCTAAATTTGGTGGAAATGACCCAAAATCTCCTTTTTTTGACCATATTCACCCAACACCCCCATTTTTTGGGTGCCCACCCCCACTTTTGGGGTGCTGACCCCCCCGTTTCCCTCCCCTTCCCAGGTTGTCCTCCCCTGTAACCTGCTGCGGATGATCTGGAACGCCCAGAAGATCTTCCACATCAACTCCCGGCTCCCCTCCGACCTGCACCCGGTCAAGGTGGTGGAGGGTGAGTCTTGAAGGGGAACCCCCAACTTGAGGGAGGGTCCTCAGCCCATCTTGGGGTGTTGGGAGGACTCCCAAGATCCTCAGGTGGGTTCCAGGGGATCTGAGGAACTTCTTAAGAAGGTCTTAAAGGACTTTAAGGACCTTTCGTGGTCCCCAGGAAGGTTTTGGGGCTCTTGGAGAACCCCAACAATGTCCAGGAAGGTTCTTGGGGTGGTTGAGGAACCCAAGGAAGGTCCCAGGGACTTGCAGAACCCTCAAGAAGGTGCTGGGGGACTTGGGGACTTCCCCCACAGGAAGGTTCTGAGGGGCTTGGGAGACCCCAGCAATGTCCAGGAAGATGCCAGTGGACTTGAGGAGCACCTGGAAGGTTCTGGGGGGACTTGGAGGACCCCAGCAACCCCCAGGAAGGTGCTGAGGGACTTCAGAGTGCTCAGGAAGATGGTGGGGAACTTGTGGGACCTCCATGGAGGTTCTGGGGGGGCCTTGAGGGCCCCAGTGACACCTCAAGAAGGTGCTGGAGGGACTTTGAGGACCTTCAAGAAGGTTCTGGGGGCACTTGAGGACCCCCATGAAGATGCTGTGGGACTTGGGGACCCCCAGGGAGGTTCTGGTGGGACTTGGAGAACCCCCACAGCTCCTAGGAAGGTGTTGGGGGACATGCAGAACCTCCAAGAAGGTTCTGGTGGGACTTGAGGAACCCTTAGAAGGTGCTGAGGGACACGCGGAACCTCCAAGAAGGTTCTGGTGGGACTCAAAGACCCCCATGGAGATGTTGTGGGACTTGAGGAACCCCAGGAAGGTGCTGGAGGACTCAAAGGACCTCCAAGAAGGTTCTAGTGGGACTTGAAAGACTCCAACAGCTCCTTGGAACGTGGTGAGGGACACACAGAACCTCCAAGAAGGTTCTGGTGGGACTTGAGAAACCCTTAGAAGGTGCTGAGAAACACACGGAACCTCCAAGAAGGTTCTAGTGGGACTTGAAGGACTCCAACAGCTCCTTGGAACGTGGTGAGGGACACACAGAACCTCCAAGAAGGTTCTGGTGGGACTTGAGAAACCCTTAGAAGGTGCTGAGTGACATGCAGAACCTCAAGAAGGTTCTGGTGGGACTTGAGGACCCCATAGAAGGTCCTGAGAGACACACAGAACCTCAAGAAGGTTCTGATGGGACTTGAGAAACCCTTAGAAGGTCCTGAGAGACACACAGAACCTCCATGAAGGTTCTGGTGGGACTTGAGGACCCTCACGAAAGTGTTATGGGACTTGAGAACCTCCAGCAACCTTCCAACCTCCCCCGATTGTCCCCAGGGGTGAAGGAGCTGAGCCGCAAGCTGGTGATCGTCAACGGGGACGACCCGTTGAGCCGGCAGGCCCAGGAGAACGCCACCTTGCTCTTCAACATCCACCTGCGCTCCACCCTCTGCAGCCGCCGCATGGTCGAGGAGTTCCGCCTCAGCGGGGAGGCCTTCGACTGGCTCCTGGGCGAGATCGAGTCCAAGTTCAACCAGGCCATCGTGAGTGGAGACAGGTCCAGGGGGGTTGGAGGTCGGATCTCAGGGGGGTTTGGGGCTGGATCTGGAGGGTTTGGGTCCAAATGGGGCTTTCTGGGTTCAGATTTGGGACATCCATTGATTGAGATCCATGATATTCTTGAAGGCACATCTAGGAGGGGTTTGACTCTAGCTCTGGGGTGGTCTTGGGACCCTTCTGAGACCCTGTGTCCACCCTTCATGGAGATGATGGGTCCGGATCTGGAGGGTTTCTGTCCACATGTGGCTTTTTGGGTTCAGATCTGGGACATCCATCGATCCAGGTCCATGATATTCTTGAAGCCACATCTAGGAGGGGTTTGGGTCCAGACCTGGGGTGGTTTTGGGGACTTATTCTGACACCCTGCATCCATCTGGGGAGATGGTGGGGTCACATCTGGGGCTTTAGGACTAGATCTGAAGCCATTTTGAGTCCAGATCTGAGGCGATTTTAGGTCCAGATCCATGATATTCTTGAAGCCACATCTAGGAGGGGTTTGGCTCCAGCTTTGAGGTGGTTTTGGGACCCTTCTGAGACCCTGTGTCCACCCTTCATGGAGATGGTGGGTCCAGATCTGGGTCCAAATGTGGCTTTTTGGGTCCAGATTTGGGACATCCATCGATCCAGGTCCATGATATTCTTGAAGCCACATCTAGGAGGGGTTTGGCTCCAGCTTTGAGGTGGTTTTGGGACCTCGTTGACCCCATGTCCTTCTTCAGGCCCACCCCGGGGAGATGGTTGGGGCACTGGCAGCCCAATCTCTTGGAGAACCGGCCACCCAGATGACCCTCAACACCTTCCACTACGCCGGGGTCTCGGCCAAGAACGTCACCTTGGGCGTCCCCCGCTTGAAGGAGCTCATCAACATCTCCAAGAAGCCCAAGACACCTTCACTCACCGTCTTCCTGCTGGGCCAGAGCGCCCGCGATGCCGAGCGGGCCAAGGTGGGGCCAGGGGTGGCCACCGTGGAGGTCACCGTGGAGATGGGGAGGTCATGGGTGGGGGTGGAGGAAGCTTGAGGAACGTGGGGCTTGTGCTTCCTCCATCCTGAGGAACAGGAGGGTCTTGTCCTGGGGTGGGTCCTGTGGTGGCTTCACAGCTCCAGGATGTCCACGTAGGCCTGGGGTGGCCCCATGGCTTCATCTTCTCGTGGTGGCCCCGTGGCTTCATCTCCTCCATGTTCTCCAAGACCATCTCTCATATCCCCATGTTTTACGTCTCTGGACCTCCAGCCCATGTCTCCCACCCCTGGGCCACCAGGGCTATCTCCAGTGTCCTCCATCCCCCATGTCCTCCACCACCACGTTCTCCACCCCTGGAGCACCAGGGCCATCTCCCATGTTCTCCATCCCCATGTCCATCTCCATCTTGGGGACCTCCACCTCCATGGCCACCATGTTGACGCCATTGTCCCCGCCCCCAGGACATCCTGTGTCGCCTGGAGCACACCACCCTGCGCAAGGTGACGGCCAACACGGCCATCTACTACGACCCCAACCCTCAGAGCACGGTGGTGGCTGAGGACCAAGAATGGGTCAACGTCTACTACGAGATGCCCGACTTTGACGTCAGCCGCATCTCACCCTGGTTGCTCCGCGTGGAGCTCGACCGCAAGCACATGACCGACCGCAAGCTCACCATGGAGCAGATCGCCGAGAAGATCAACGCTGGTGGGTCCTGGGTGGGCCTTGAAGGCATCTCGGGGGGGTTGAAGGGTCTTGGGTGAGCCTTGAGGGCATCTTGGGGGGCTTGGAGGGTCTTGGGTGAGCCTTGAGGGCATCTCAGGAGGCTTGGAGGGTCTTGGGTGAGCCTTGAGGGCATCTGGTGGGGCTTTGTGAGGTCATGATTGAACCTTGAAGGCATCTGAGGGGGGCTTTGTGAGGTCCTGGTTAGGCCTTGAGAATGTTAGGGAAGAGTTGGGGACTTGGAAGTTCTTTGGGGCGTTTCAGGTGATTGTTGAAGGCATCTGGGGGGACTTTGGAGGGTCTTGGACGAGCCTTGAGGGCGTCTGGGGGAACTTTGGGAGGTCCTGGGTAAGCATTGAGGGTCTTTGTGAGGTCTTCTAGGTCTTAGTTGAGTCTTGAGGGCATCTGGAGAGACTTGGAGGGTCTTGGGTGAGACTTGAG
The DNA here is from genome assembly GCA_013400335.1 of Eurystomus gularis. Classification (NCBI taxonomy): domain Eukaryota; kingdom Metazoa; phylum Chordata; class Aves; order Coraciiformes; family Coraciidae; genus Eurystomus; species Eurystomus gularis. Next base: position 16,819 of record VZZY01024379.1, read on the forward strand.
GGCATCTCAGGGGGCTTTGGGAGCTCCTGGGTGACCTTGAGGACATCTGAGGTAGCTTTGGGAGCTCTGGGGTGACCATGGGTGGACCTTTAGGTGACCTGTAGAGCGGGGAGGTGACCAAGGTAACTAATCCCGTGTCTTCTCCACCCAAGGCTTTGGAGATGACCTCAACTGCATCTTCAATGACGACAACGCGGAGAAGCTGGTCCTTCGCATCCGCATCATGAACAGTGACGAGAACAAGATGCAGGAGGTGGGACCGCGGCTGGTGGCACCCGTGGGTGGAGGGAGGGGACAACCCCCAGCCTTGGTGTCACCTCCACGTCTCCTCTGATGTCCTCAGGAGGAGGAGGTGGTGGACAAGATGGACGACGACGTCTTCTTGCGTTGCATCGAGTCCAACATGTTGACGGACATGACCCTGCAGGGGATCGAGCAGATCAGCAAGGTGGGAGAGGGCACCCGTGGGTGCTTCTGGGGCTGACCAAACTCCTGGTAGATCTTGAGGAGCACTTGGAAGTTCTCCATGGAGACCTTGAGGAGGTCCAGGATGCCCATGGTGATACCTGTAGGTAGCTGTGGAGGTCCCTGGCTGCCCAAGGTGGCCGGGCAGCACCCATGGGTGCTCCTGTGGGTGCTAGAGCTCCTGGTGTGTCTTGAGGAGCACTTGGAAGTTCTCCATGGAGACCTTGAGGAGGTCCAGGATGCCCATGGTGATACCTGTAGGTAGCTGTGGAGGTCCCTGGCTGCCCAAGGTGGCCGGGCAGCACCCATGGGTGCTCCTGTGGGTGCTAGAGCTCCTGGTGTGTCTTGAGGAGCACTTGGAAGTTCTCCATGGAGACCTTGAGGAGGTCCAGGATGCCCATGGTGATACCTGTAGGTAGCTGTGGAGGTCCCTGGCTGCCCAAGGTGGCCGGGCAGCACCCATGGGTGCTCCTGTGGGTGCTAGAGCTCCTGGTGTGTCTTGAGGAGCACTTGGAAGTTCTCCATGGAGACCTTGAGGAGGTCCAGGATGCCCATGGTGATACCTGTAGGTAGCTGTGGAGGTCCCTGGCTGCCCAAGGTGGCCGGGCAGCACCCATGGGTGCTCCTGTGGGTGCTAGAGCTCCTGGTGTGTCTTGAGGAGCACTTGGAAGTTCTCCATGGAGACCTTGAGGAGGTCCAGGATGCCCATGGTGATACCTGTAGGTAGCTGTGGAGGTCCCTGGCTGCCCAAGGTGGCCGGGCAGCACCCATGGGTGCTCCTGTGGGTGCTAGAGCTCCTGGTGTGTCTTGAGGAGCACTTGGAAATCCTCCATGGAGACCTTTAGGAGACCAAGATACCCACCATGACCCCTGGAGATGCTTTTGAAGGTCCATGGCTGCCTGGGGGTTGTCCCCTCGGCCACCCGAGGAGCGCTCATGGGTGCTGCTGACCTCCTGGTCCCTTCCCCCACCCGTAGGTCTACATGCACCTACCGCAGACGGACAACAAGAAGAAGATCATCATCACGGAGGACGGGGAGTTCAAGGCTCTCCAGGAGTGGATCCTGGAGACCGACGGCGTCAGCCTCATGAGGGTGTTGAGCGAGAAGGACGTGGACCCCGTGAGGACAACCTCCAATGACATCGTCGAGATCTTCACCGTGAGTTGGGGGAAGGGGAGTCGTCTTGGTTGCGCTGACATCTGGGTCTCCAGGATGGTGGGGTTTAATGGACATCAAGGTTCCTCAAGGTTCCTGAAGACCTAGGCCTCCAGAATGGTGGGGTTTGATGGTCATGTGGGTTCCTCAAGGTTCCTGAAGCCCCATGTCTGTGTCTGGTGGGGTTTGATGGACCCCTGGGTCTCCAGGATGATGGGGGTTGATGGACATCAAGGTTCCTCAAGGTTCCTGAAGACCTAGGCCTCCAGAATGGTGGGGTTTGATGGTCATGTGGGTTCCTCAGGGTTCTTGGAGCCCTGTGTCCTTGGCTGGTGGGGTTCCTGGAGCTCTTGGTCCATGGGTGGTGGGGTCTGATGGTCACCTGCCCGCGGTGCAGGTGCTGGGGATCGAGGCGGTGCGGAAGGCCCTGGAGCGCGAGCTCTACCACGTCATCTCCTTCGACGGGTCCTACGTCAACTACCGGCACCTGGCGCTGCTGTGTGACACCATGACCTCCCGTGGTCACCTCATGGCCATCACCCGCCATGGCGTCAACCGCCAGGACACCGGGCCCCTCATGAAGTGCTCCTTCGAGGAGACGGTGGGTGGTGGACCTTGGGTGTGGGTCTGGGGGTACTTTGGGGGGGTCTGAGGGCACCTGGGGGTACTTGGAGGGGGTTGATGGGTTCTGGGGGTACTTTGGGGGGGGCTGAGGGGATCTGGGGGTACTTTGGGGGGNTGATGGGTTCTGGGGGTACTTTGGGGGGGTTTGAGGGCATCTGGGGGTACTTTGGGGAGGTTTTGGGTTGTTTGATGGGTTCTGGGGGTACTTTGGGGGGGTTTGAGGGCATCTGGGGGTACTTTGGGGAGGTTTTGGGTTGTTTGATGGGTTCTGGGGGTACTTTGGGGGGGTTTGAGGGCATCTGGGGGTACTTTGGGGAGGTTTTGGGTTGTTTGATGGGTTCTGGGGGTACTTTGGGGGGGTTTGAGGGCATCTGGAGGTACTTTGGGGAGGTTTTGGGTTGTTTGATGGGTTCTGGGGGTACTTTGGGGGATGTTTTGGGGTGTCGGAAGGACCTTGGAGATACCAGCAGAACTGGGGGTCTCTGGAGACGACCTCTGACGGTTGTCGGGGCCGTTTGGGTTGTCCCAGCTCCTGCCAACGGGTGTTTTTTTGGGGGTCGCTCCCATAGTTTTGGTGGCTTCTGGAGGGTGGGGGGCGTTGGTTGCCCCCCGTCGCGGTGGTGACGGTGGGGGCGGGGCCTGCAGGTGGACGTGCTGATGGAGGCGGCGGCTCACGGCGAAAGCGACCCCATGAAGGGCGTGTCGGAGAACATCATGTTGGGACAACTGGCCCCCGCCGGCACCGGCTGCTTCGACCTTCTCCTGGACGCCGAGAAGTGCAAGCACGGCATGGAGATCCCCAGCGCCCTCCCCGGCCTGGGCGTCGGTGGCCGTGAGTCCTCCTCCCTCCCCTCCCCCAACACCCGTGGGTCCCCCACGGGGCCGGGATGGGGAGGGTCGAGGTGTTGGGGACCTCCAAGAAGCCGGGGTTCTATGGGGCCGAGGGGATGGACACCACGAGGGTGGTGGCTTGAGGAACCTCAATGACATGGTGAGGTTCGTGGTCACCAGCAGCCGGCTCTGGACTTGTGGGTGGCCCCCGTTGACCCCCAGTGACCCCTAGTGACCCTCATTGACCCCTGTTGACTTCCATTGACTTCTGTTGACCCCCATTGATCTCCGTTGACTCCCGTTGACTCCCGTTGACTCCCATTGACCCCCCATTGACTTCCATTGACCTTGTTGACCCCCGTTGACCCCCATTGACTTCTGTTAACCCGTGTTGACCACCATTGACCTTCATTGACTTCCATTGACCTCCCTTGACTCCTGATGACCTCCATTGACTTCCATTGACCCCCGATGACCCCCATTGACCCCCGATGACCTCCATTGACCACCATTGACCCCCATTGACCCCTGATGACCTCCATTGACCCCTGATGACCTCCATTGACCTCTATTGACCCCCATTGACCTCCATTGACCCTCATTGACCTCCCATTGACCCATGTGACCCCCATCACCCATAATTCCACACCCCACCCACCTCCATCTTCT
>VZZY01024380.1:0-29883 GCA_013400335.1 Eurystomus gularis
GCAATCTCCAAGACAGACCAATAGGCCATAGAGCTGGGTTTCACTACAATTAAACTAAGTGATGGATATTCAAATTAATGTTGAAGTGGTCTGATCATGTTTAAAAAGACTGTCTCTATCTCCAGTTTAAAAGACATGCAGCATCTACTACCAGAGGCCGCAAAGTCCTACCTTTAGCACAGAAGTCTACAGTTAAAAGTCTTAACATGGACCAGAAGAGGATAACTTACAAAATCTGACAAAATAATTACCGTCTAACTCTATCCTGATTCATAACTAACAAAATTAAATAGCTACATATCCTGCAAAATCAAAGCAGAATAAATGTCAGGTTTTGTTTCCTGGAAGTCTATGTACTTCTTTCTCTGCTTTTTCCTGTTGCAAACAAGGGACTAAAATATCAACATACATAATTTTTATATAATTCTGTGAGAGTATATTCTTCTCCAGATCATATATCTCTAGATATTAGAGGGTTTTTTGCAAGTGTTGAAGTTAAAATGGCAGGCATTTACCATTACAACCATTAATTGTCTGACCATTTTCACAAGTATTCACCCTGAAGGGCTAATCAGTTTCCACTCCTGGAATGTATATGAACGAATCAATAAACAAAAGCAAGAGGTATCTCGCAAGTGAAAACACAGAGACCTTCTGTACCCATTGGGACACTCTGATTGATCTATGCATTAAACCCCTTTAGTGAAAATAACAATTTCAAGAGGCTTTTACGACAATCTACTTGGAAAGAAGGAAAATGAGAAGTATTCCATTGAGATCTTCCTTTTTTTGTTCATATTAGAAGCAAGAAGTTTTATTAGACAATTGCATTTCCATCCAGGTGTATAAATCTGCAGATCAGAAGTTGCTGAACATCCAGTTCATTCCACAAACTGGCCGTAAACTAAACCAATTCTCAAAAGTATGGCCAAACATCTTTCAAATACAGTGGAAAACAGGAACTTAACAATGAAAGTTGCAGCAGGATGTGCTCCAGATAGTCCAAAACCTATGCCTTTGGGACCCATCTGCAAAAAATTCAGATTAAAGCAGCTAACAGGCTAACCTACTTAAAAAAACCAAACAACCCCAAACAAAACATCAAGCAAACAAAACCCAACAGCTGGAGACACAGCAAATTTGGACTAAAGATTATGCTGTATTTCTCTGAATAACACCTTTCTTGGCTGCAGCCAGAAGTAGAGAGGCACAGCTGTGAATTTGATTACCTTCCTCAGCCATCTCTGCCCCAAAATATAAAAATAAAGGTATAACAAAATAAATGGGACACAGTCAGTGCTGAGGAAAAAATATACAGCACTGAGACACTAGCAGATACTGACATTGGACAAGCAACACCATTCAGGATAATTTTTTCAGTATCTGTTTCCCAATTGCTGTCGGCTACCATGCTAATCACTTGAGAAGGTTCGGTCCTTCTGTAGTGGCCATAATAAACACTACCCTCACCCCCCCCAACATCACATCTGAGCAAAAATCACCCTAGGAGTAGAAATGTTCATTATAGAATCTCAATGACACCGATTTGGCCAAAATTCAATTAAGGAGAAAAGCTGTTAGAAGAGGATGGTTTATGCTCACCAATTAAGATCATTTTTGACAGTGTTACAGGATGATAATCAGTCTAATGGATTTTATAGATTTCAATCTTCCACAGACTGGCTTAAAAAAATAATTCTGTTTTTAAATACAAGGGCCTGCCAGGGCCTTCTTACATAGACATGCAGAACACTCGAATTCTCATTCAGAACTGTAGTAGGAGTAATATGTATAAAAATAAATTTTCTGCAACACAGAAAATCGACCATGTATCTGCACATTAGTTTGAGTTACAAGAGCTGTTCAGTGAAACTACATTAATTAAAGGGTGTCTTCCACCAGCGTTATCCAAACAGTAAAGTTTTCTGATTCATCTCAAACATTTGAGCTACTCCACATTCCAGTTTCAGAATCCATAATTCATTCAGTTCTGTGTACTTCATTTGAGAGTCATCTTACTTGACAAGTGTTAGAAACCCCTGCTCTTGGTTTTCTTCTCAGCTGCCTGCCAGTTTGAGGTACTTGGTTGAAACAAGCTTGGTGGTTTTGAGCACACTCTTCCTAAGTATTTGGAAACTGGAGACAGATACTCCCCCTTCAGCTTTTACAGATGTCGTCTGCTAATGCTTAGATTTATCAAGGATGTACTCCACAGTGGTTTTGAGAAGAAAATGCTTTTGATGTACTCCATCACTATCAGCATTTCTCAACAGCACCAGCCATTGCTTGAAGAATTCCCTTATGTGGTTTCTCAGGTATCATAGTTCCTGCAGTAAGGAGCAATGTTTCTCATTGAGTGGTCTTGAATTCACTGTTCAGGGTACATATAGCTCAGAGAAGCAGAACTTCTCTGAGCCAATAGTAGAAATACTTGATATATTTTTAAAGAGAAAGAAAAGACACAGTTCATTCAGATTTTATGCCCAGGGGATATTGTAGCAGCTGCACAGGTATATAATCACTGGGAACGACAGGGCACAAGCAGGAGGCCAAAGAAGAGCTGATTCAAATGCACCCTTTAAACATATTACAAGGTATGTCTGACAGTTGTTGGAAGTGTGAAAATCGACTTCAGATCAAATAATGAAATACTAATAAAATGTCAGGAGGTGAATGTGGTTAACTACACATAGCACAAGAGAATGTTTACCATAGAAACATTAAAAACCAGCCAACTCCTAAACCACTTAAGAAACGATACATAAAACAAGGAAGCAAACCAAAACAATCTCCACTAATTACAGAAATCACAGGACAGTGTATGGTCCAAGCCTCTCAGTTTACAGTCATGTATTTTTGGGTATACTGGCACTTTCTGCCCTAATGGAGAGACATAGCCAGCTATGACAGATGAGGAATTGCTTCTTCCACAGGCTAGACTCAGTGAACCTCCTCTTAAGATCAATGTTTGCAGATGCAATAAGGATCAACATGTCATTACAACATAACCAATAACCTCAAATACTCTGCAGGCCTTCCAAGAAGAGAATGCAGCTAGAGCAAGCCAAATATTAATGGACACCAAAACATTCATCTGATGGCATGATCCAAATATGACACAAAGCTGGTTTACAATACATTTCAGCTGTATTCAAGCACAGCACTTGTCTCAACATGACTGACACTATCTATATTTTAAGAGCTACAGAGTTAATTTTTATCTCTTTTTTTCTTTTGCCTTTTTTTTCCTCACAGCACCATTTTTCATCTGTTTTGAAAGTCTGTATTTTCAAAATTTTAATTTATCTGTTTTGCCACGTCACTACAGTCTTAGAGGCAGCAAGCTGAACCAAGTGTTTGGATACCCAGTGTAAGAGGTTATGCATGCTCCTGCATCCTGCATGAATAGCTAGTCATAAACTCAATATTGTAGCCTCAACAATGGTTAACAGGAGTACCAACACACGTAAAGCACACTTAAGAAATAATTCTAAGTATCTGAAACAGTTGTTTGAAATTATTCAATTGCTGTAATAGTACCCCAACAGAATTACTATGTAACCACTGCAAAGGGAAAAAACTAAGGTGTGATGTGCATGAAAAAAGTCTGGTACTACCACAATCAAGCATTAAAAACTGTAAGAGATACACGGCAGGATCACAGACCTTGTGAAAACACAAGAAAGCCTCAGCACTCTTCCACTGCTATAGTCTAAAAAGAAAAAAAAGTGGTTTAAACTTTCGGTTCACTCTGATCAGCTGAACCTTTGTGGGAGATAATGGTGATCATTTTATTTAAATAGATTTGCCTGCTTTAATACTGTGAACTGGACAATATTAACAGATGAGAGAGGTCAGAGTTCTTCACATTAAGTTAATTCTGTACTATTTAAATATGAAACACTAACAGAAAACATAGTGTCTCTGACGTTTTCCTCACATTTTACATGGTCCTTTGAATCATATAGTTTGTCTTCAGTGATACATGGTTAGACTGCAGCTGCACTTAGTACTCTTCAATTGAACATCAACGGAGATGATTCTTTGAGTAAAACTTACTCACCAAATTCAGTTATAAAAAGAGTATGTATAAAAACATCGAAACACAAATCTTTAGTTTTGCAGTTTTAGCAAATCTGCAGTAAAAGAAGCATGGTGCCCACAAGCACACAAAATACGCTTGGACAAAGCAAGACAGCCACACTGCACAGAAAATCCAAAATGATCCTGCACCAATCCAATGTCCACCCGATAGCACTCAAGTCTCCTGCATCAAATGAAGAACTAATATGGGGAGTATTCTGCTTAGCTGCTGCATAAGGTGCACAAGACAACACATCCACTAAACCTAACTGCTTATTTTAGTTGCTTCCAACCAAATCCACCAAAATGATGAAGAAGAGGGCCCCAAGCTCTCACACGGTACCCTGGAACACACACTAGTCATGCATACTTCTAATGCGACATTCCCAGTTTCTGACAGTATACTGATAATCAATTTCATGTGCTATAATTCCTCAGTCACTGACTTGACCCCTCAAACACAGCCTAGTAAACCAGATTTCATAATGAATTCCCCAGATGCTGTTTGTTTCAGTCAGGCTGGACTATAACATTCACTATTTTGTAGTTTTTTAAGAAATGCAAAATATGCTGTAACTTTTTTCTTTTTTTCCAGTACCTGGAAATCTTAGTGCAAGCAGTCTCATTTGTTTTACTTGGCCCATAAAAAAATCAAAGTTACTTCTGTCTCGATAAGCAATAAAAATTGAAAATTGTTTACAAGCAAAAATCTAAAAATAGCAATTTTAACCACCCACTTCCATTCTGACATTTCAGCCAGAAACACCAGTTCTCTTCAGGAGAGAGAACAGTCAGTAAAACAGGACAACAGCTAATTTATCCATGCTTTTATCCCTCTGTGACCAGCTGACTGGAAGTACCAAAGTCACTCAAAGAATCTGATCCTGTTTTTAGGAGGGAGGAAAATTAATTTCCAGAGTATGTGCATTTTCTGCAAGTGCAACAGCATTTCAGCAGAAAAAAAGTGATCCCATACACACTTTTAGTAAAGTAATATCTTAAGAGCAGCAGAATAAAAGATGAGTATTATTAATAATCTTGGCTTAACCTTATCTTCAGAACTCAAGAAGCAAAATGAAAACTGAAGTTTCACTCTCATCAAATTCACACACCTAAAATCTAGTCCTCTTATCAGGCTTCTTTTTTTTATTCAGTCTAAACTTTACACCTGATGGAAAAACAAACCAACAAACCACGTAACAAAAACATTTTCACTTTATGTAGAGCTTGTTTCCCTTAGCCTGATTAGGGGCAGGGAATGACAATTTTCAAAATAAAACATTGTTTACTGTGATACAGAATGATACATTTTGACAAATTTGGAAACACTAACTTCTTTTGGAGTTTTTATCTCTGTATTTGCCTCTTGGAAAATACTTCACACATTATCCTTCAGAAAAGAAGACTTCTGTTGTAAAAGTGCCACATTTTATTCACAGATTTGGTATTTGTTCAGCTGGGATAACGTATCGCCAAGTTCTCCAAGTCCCAGTCTATTTTGTGTTATCCTCCAGAGGTCAAAGAAGAGCAAAAAATACTTTATCAAGAAGATGAGAAGTGAGGCAGAGAAATAAAAACTAACCTCATACTGTGCATTTTTAACCACTTTTTAATCTAAACAAATCAGTTAGGGTTTTTTGTTTAATTATATTTGACTGGTCGTGTGGCTGAAAAAAAAAAAAGAAACTAATACTAGGAGAAAAGACACAATGATAGGAAGGCAATGAGAAAGCTTTTGTAAACTCAACAATTGGGATACTTTCCAGACCAAACCAGCAGAGACTTGTTCATTTTCCTGCCTTTCCAGTCAGCCTAAAACCAATCAGTGGAAAAGGCCACACCTCAGTACCATGTTCAAACTATCAGTCAGCTGGGAGACAGATTGAAAGATTCCCCTTCTTAGTGACACAGGAAATAGTCTTCTGAAAAAAGAGATCATCAGGAGGGAAACTACGTGCAAAGCTGGGTATACTACAGCAAAATTATTAATATTATGTTGTGGATTGATGAGCAAAATGAACAGGCAACTCCCTTCAGTTTCATGACAGTGTAGCATCAGAACACACCAGAAGTACTGAAATTAAAAAAAAATATTTAAAGAAGCCACAAACCTCCACCTGACAAGCAGCAAACCTAGATGTCTTAAATGGGCATTTGATTAACTAGGAATATTAGGACCCTTCACCTTTTTCTGTCTCCCCAGCACTGCCCAAGTCATCTTTTGGCAAATGATTTTAACATTCTGCTCTCACTTGATAGATCTTCTTGCTTGTACAATCCATTTTAGAGGCATAACTTGTTTTCTTTGCTAAGATTTCATTTCCTCCCATCTCAGAACTTGATGAAATCTATTTCTTAGTTCCTCGTCTCCCAGTGAAAGCTGACAACAAGTATCAGACAAAATGTAGCTGTCCCGTATGAAGTAATTCATTTCTGTCAAAGATTAGACATTTTTTTTCCCTTAACATAAGATGACTGATATTGTTCTGCAAGATCCAAAAGCGACAGTTTAACCACTTAAGCACTGAGAGAGTCTGAGGATTGGCTTTTCTCCTTAAAGCACACAGTCCACTGGGTGAGAGTGGGTAACTGAGACGGAAGCCACTGGAAGGTCTGTTACGGTCCTTCCATTTGTTTTTGGGCTTCGACTCACTATTTTTAGTCCTAACCAAGTATTTTTTACTATGCGATACTCGGCAAGATATCAATATTACGAAGTCACACATTTGAACAATTCTAAGCAGCTGAAACTTACTTTACATTTTACACAGCACAGCCAGAAGTCCCGAGGCATGTTAAACTCACTTGACATTTGCAGCTATTTGTGGCCTTAAGTGTAGCGATTTCTTTTTTTAATCGAAATACTGTTCTCATGCAACTTTCCATTTGTTAGCAAGGGCGAAACTCACCCATCTAAGCTCCGGCAAACACCAAACATGCGAGACCAACATCCGCCCCCTAACGATGAAGGGCGGCAGAAAGGGGCACTGCGGCGCTTCGCTCGCACGCACGCGCCGAAAGCCGCCCGGGGAGAGCAGGAGCGGCCGCCTCCAGGGGGCGGCTGAGGAGAGGAGGCAAACGCGGCCCAGAGCCCGCTGGTGAGCCCTCCTCCTGAGGGAATTCCTTAGCGTACCGCTTCTCCAAGAAGAAGGAAACAGAGTAACTTGCAGAGAAAAAACAACCCGACCAACAAAAACAGAAAAATCCCCAACACATCTCTTTCATATGGCTACATTCCCTCAGGACTCTTTGGCAAAGGGAAGAGGTTTGGTGATGAAATTTGCCGGGCAGGCCACAAGAGCAAGCATAGCTTATTATTCAATTAATGACACTTAACTGAATTGTATTTTACAAGTGGACACCGAGAGTAACTAAAGAGATGTGAGGCAAAGCCGAGCTTCAGGTTTTCCCAAAGAGATAGATGAAATGAGAACAAAACATTTTGGTGCTGGCAGCTGATGTTTTCCTCAAGAAAGAGAGCTTGATGCCAAAAATACTTGCGAATCAGCGTTTGAAAGGTTAATTAGATTCTCCAGAAGCATTTCAATTACAAGAATGAGACATCCCATTTAATATGTATCCTGACACATCCTATTTGTTTCAGATTTTCTCTGCCACGAGATTTTTCTTTTGTAGATAAGCATTATTAATCATAAGGTCCTCTGACATCTTCATGTTTACAACCTGGATCACCTCTGGAGGCAAAGGACTGCTCTAATCAAGATCTTTAGCTAAAGTTGCTTGCCTCTTCCATCAGCAACAGGAAACCTGCTCTATTCAAGGCACCACAGTAGCCCAGAAGTGAACTATGTGCCATGTTTCTCACACCAAACCTTAAATCTGAATTCTGCAAGATGAAGCTGTACTTGAAGACCCAAGATACCCTCTGAGCAGCCATGAATTATACACAGAGCTGCCCAACCTAGTTAACCGCACAGGAGTAGTCATGCAGAAACTCTGGTATGTAGTTCACCCTCTGGATTTCATTCTAGTCTCAAATTACATAGAATTAGATGTAGTTAAACAAGCGTTTGCAAGATCAGAACTGTTACATGTTTTGAGAGAACACTTTTCTTTCTGAAAAGGTAGTTTTATCAAGATCAGAATATTTTGCAAGAATATTCCAATTTATCCTTAAGTAATTAGTAAGTGTAAAGGAATAATGCTTCAGCAAGGTAAAAATATTTAGTTAGAATTGCATTACTTCAGTTACAGTTAAACTTCTATAAGAAAATAATAATTGAGTGTTTTTAGTAAGTTCTACTTCAAGTCAAACAATTCTGAAACATTAAGAATGAGTGACAAAAAAAAATAAGAGGAACAGAAATAATTTTAAGAATAAATAGTGCTCCACTTTTTGCAAAGATACCATGTCATTGAACAGGCTGCACTAAAGTTTGTTTGTTGGTTTGGGTTTTATTTTCCATATCTATAAGATCCCTTTATAATTTTGCTGCTGAACTTAATAAGGGCAGAATTCCACCCGACATCTACCATTCCTGTGGAATATTGTTTGCGAGAGAAGATAAAGTTATACATAAAAATGCACCAGGCTTTACACAATATCTGTGTTCTTGCTTTATGTCTTTTGTTTTTTGGAAAGTTTTTGTTGTTGTTGTTTTATCTGCAATTCTGAGAACATGTGATTAACATACAGGATGAGTTTTCCTCAGATTGTTCCAATTAAATCCAAACAAAATTTGCCAATACTGAGCAGACTGACAGGGTGTCTCTGTGCTTCACAGATCTATAGCAGTGAGCCTAAATTCGTACTCATTCATACAAACAGTAATAGTTCTGTTGTTTTCAACAGAAGTAGGATTAGATCTCTGGTGACAGAATCCAAGGAATCATTCTTTTTAAAAAAAAACCCAACAAACAAACAACACCTAAATTTTTTTGGTGAAGTTTGCCACATTTTTCAAAAGCAGCTGGAAGCTGAGACAAGCTGCGTGAAAACCAAATAGAAATTACTAATGAACATTTTTCTTTGCTTCCCTGTAACTAGGAATTTAGTCCACTTATATGTAGTCTTAATGGATGAATGAACAATAGGCTTAGTAAGTACATCAGAAGCAAATACAAGATGCTTAAATAAGAACCTAAAAAGATCTGCTGGAACTATGACACCTGAGGTTTTACCAGCAGGCCATTTGTAACTGATCAAAGTATTTCTAAGAAATCGCAGCCTTTGAAATGGCAATAACAGTTTCCATTTATCTTAAGTTTTACCTTTACAAAGAATTGGAAAGTTTTGTTTTCTTTCTGAAAATAGGTTATGTCATAATTTTAATCCAATCTAAAACTCCTTCTGTTCCCTTTTCTTACCCCATCACCTTGCATTTAATCCTAATCAATGGTACAAGTCCCATCCCTGTGGACATTAAAAGAAAACGTTTCCCAGTTTTCAGGATTTATAACTTCAATTATTTTTGCAATTATTTGCTAAATTTCATTTCTGATCTTGTTCTATAATCCCAGTTATAGTTTCTGATCAATTATTTGATGTAACTTCAAAACAACAAATCTTATTTTTTCACCTCATGAAACATTATGAGTGCTCTAAGGGTTGGCTATTGGTAGGAATACCTCAGAAAAAAACAGCAAGTGTTCCCATGGGATTTAAATCACTTGGCAATTTTTGCATAACAATTTAAATAGCAAAATTATCACGGGAATTCTTTGTACTCTTGCAATATTTTGCTAGTTTTCCGTTTCCTACCAGCAATGCCTCCCCCTCTAGTTCTGAAAGATAGATCTGATTAAATTATTGAGAAGAACAATGAATCACCCCTTAAGGGACTTAGGTAAAGTTGCAGTCATTTTAAAATTTGCAGAGTGCAGAAAGCAGCTGAAGTTCATGAGGGTCATTCAAAGTAATCAAATACTAACAACTTAATAAGACTGGGTCTGGCGGAAGGGGGTTGTGCAGACATGCGTGTGTGTAGCCATTCCATCTAAAGTTGCAAGTGAGCTGCTTTTTAGTGTTATATTCTTACATGGCCATTTTTGCAATCCAAACAGTCAAGAATAATTTTTTGGTATAATTTTTGCTCCTGTAACACATTTGAGAAATCATATAACCACTCAGTAGGGTAGCGGTTCACAATCAAACCAGTTTGAGAACAGCAAAAACTTATTGCACAGTGAAGTGCTTTTGTTCCTTGAATTACTGCCCTTGTTCTAAAGGAGACCTTTAACGTGAATCCTGAATGAGTAGCAGCAGCTGATAAAAACAGTGATCAAGAGTCAATGATACGACGTGCAAGCTAAGACAGAGGCATAGGGCTTTCCTGACCTAATCTATGTTAGAACCTCAGATTCACAAAGAGCTTGACTGCAATTGCCACCTGCAAAAAAGCAATTTGGAAAAGACATTTCAAAGATAAGGTTAATGGAATTTTCCTAAAAGCAACTCCTAAGGGATTCTCTGTTCAAGGAACCGCTTTCCACTTGGATCTCAGTTTATTTCAGTTATCGGTCTTACAAATTTAAGTAGGCTTCTGACAATATAAAGTGTATAAATAATATGCAGCCTGCCTTGAACTCTTACAAATTAGCCAGCAGTGTGATTCAGGTGAAAGACCTCAAAATAGCATCATCCAAACAGCAGAACTATTTCTTCCTACAAGGAAACTGAAAAGTGAATAGCAGTGGATTGTTTACATTGAAGTCAGAACAGAAGCTCTGTTGACTTTCCCATTTCATTCACTGTGAGAACTCTGTCTAAGAGGGAAGGTACCAGCAGAACAATAGACTGTAGAGCTAAACATAAATACATAAATAAAAACATGGAAACCGACAAGATACACTGAAACTGGTAGAAATTAATAAGGTTGAAGACAATCTACAGAGACAACAAATGAATGACCTAAGTCACTCAGATGCTCCTGGACAAGAAATGTACTAAATTTAGTTCCTTTCTGTATTTTAATACAGGGTTTACAGAACACTGTTACAGAAGGAGAAAATTAAAATATTTTAAACAAATAGTTTGTAAAAACCCCTCCATGGAGAAGTGTGATGAAAATATTTTATTCATTTTAACACAGTAATACTATTAAAAGGTTAAATTTTTGTGGACTGAGGGTAAAGGCAGCAGTGCTTTTTGGTTCTGATCCAGATAAAAGCCATTGATTCTAGAATGGTCTCCTCATCTCATAGTACTGTCTTTCAGCTCTAACTATCAGGATCAATCTGCAGACCTTAGTTATAACCTTGGTTTTATCTGTAAGTTAAATGGGTTTATTCTGCACAAAAATAAGCATGCATAATTCATCTGCAAGTCAGATACAAACCCATGAAGCTCCTTTTCAGTCATACCAGAGACAGGCTACTGTACATCCTGCTCCCATCAGTTTGTAATGAAACAGAGTTTTGCCTTTAAGATACTTCTTGGAACTTTTATTACACAGCATATCTTCTATATGATTGGATCCCATTTAAATGGTATTATGCAGGGAGATACGTGTAAAAATAGCTATAAATGGCTTTTCCCTCTGTATTTCACGTATCTGTAGCCACACATGGACAGAGAGTTATAGAATAGATTGCATTATGGAAAACTGCTCCTGTTGCTATTTATTTAAGAAGGACTCTGATCTATTCATTTAGCAGTGCAACATACAATCGATGATCCTGAGCTCTCTGCCATTCCCTCTGTGAGATACAGCTTGCCTTTCCTCTAAGTTATTGAACAAGAAGACAAAAAAAGATTATTCCATCCATAATTGTATCTGTATTGGTATGTTAAATATATGAAGAAGTCCCAGTTCAGATTACATTTTGAATTTAAGGTTGCATGTGCTGTTTTGTAACAAGGGAAACTGGATTTTTTTCTGGCCTGTCTGCGGTAGCTTTTTAGAACTTGAAGGAAAGCTCCATATGAACAGAACTGTAATGTTAGCCAACCTGCCAATCAAGACACTAATCCTCTACACATCTCTACCGTCAGGAGACAGATACCTGGAAGCTGGTATGCAGGAGATAAAGAGAAAAGTTGGACAGGAACCAGAAAATGTTCAAAATAAAAACTAGATGCGTATGTCCAGATATATTTTCCTAAAAAAACCCTAACCTTTAAAATGAACGATACAAAAGAATTGTGACCTCCACAGATTAAACAAACAAAGCTACAGGCACGTACTCATGGCTTCTATGTAACCCTTGGGTTCAAAGTGCTGTATTCTGTCTTCACTGCATTTCCAGACAATACAGGCAGAGTATACATGAAAATGGAAAAAAACTGCATTGGTTAATTTTGAGTCACGTCAGTGACTATGGAAAGGAAATCTAACTATTTAAAGTAGTATGCAATATTTTTATATCCAACTCTCACATTTGGATACAACGAAGACACAGTGAATCAGACAAGCTACAAAACCAGTGTTACAGTACACAAAACTCACTGGTCATTGAAGTTGTGTTACTTTCTTTTATCCATTGAGAAAAAAATAAATGTAGGGATCACTACAACTATTCTGTCCAGTTCTACTGTTCTCTGACACATTAGATTCACGCAGATAAAATGAAATAATTTGAGTAAATATTTTCTCATCAGAAGTTACCTTCAAACAGGTATCATTTTCATTAATGTAATTTCTGCCAGTAAGTCTTGATCTATAGCATGTAGACAGGCCATTCACAAAAATAATTTGACATTCAAAGTTTAGTTGTTTCAACCCAAACCATAAGTTATAAGAAATGTTTGTGCTCAGGAACGCACTGATTACCTTTCAAGATTAGGTTTACCTTAAAACTGTATGTGAATACTTGTAGTTATGAATGAGAATTTTGCTTTTTGTGAATATTCGTGCAATACTAACTTAAAATTGGCTGGTTCACTAAATGTTCCTGCCAGTAAAGTAATTTGCTGGAATACTGTTGGAAAGCAAATACAGAAGGGGTGTGAATACTGTTGAAGAGAATTCATTTGCAAATCAAATGGATGGTGGAGGAGGAGTTGCATTCACTGAGTTCAACAAAGACACTGTCACAATAAATACAAGAACATTTGGCAAGAATAACTTTTGCAGGAATTGCAACCTCTGTTCTGCAAAGGTATCCAGACACAAAGTTCCTACCTCCATGCAGATTTTTATCTATACCAACAGATGTAGAAATGGCCACAGAGCCAGTAATATTAACATTTGACACCAGAACTTAACTGGTTTCTGAAGAAAATAACCAGTTTCTGAAGAGAAACCATTGTATAAAAAATTAGCCATTGTATATAGACTGAAGTAAAGTAACACAATGTTTTATTTTTCTTTTATCCTTTATTTTAAAAAAATGCACCAGGTACGACCATTATTGTCATGATGATGCAGGAAAGAAACCCCCAAAATCTGTGAATTCTACATTAGCCACAACATGCTATAGGATATTTATATTCCCACTCTCTTATTCAGGAAAGCACAGGAAAATAGACTGCGGTATTAAAAAACCAGGAAACTACTTTCTCATAAAAAAAAACACAAAGAAACTGAGAAACAACTCTGTTTACCTCATACTTTATGACACTAGGAAAGCCCACCCCTTCCCAGTTATGGTCATTTGCCTCAGGGAAAATTCCTCCTTCTCCCCAAAGACCACATCATTGCTGTCTGTCACTAGTCACTCATAGCTGACGCATCCTAACCATATACTGGTGTTAGGCTAAAAAAGTGGATTAGATTAACTTATATTTCTGCAAAGGACATGCACGGGTCAGGGATGCCAAACTGTTTATCCTTGCAACATCTTACAGTAATTTGGGCAAGGAGCTTTCTTTTTATCCTGGGCTGTACGACAATGGTATTAAAACCCTGACAGGAGATTTTAGAATTTATCAAAACAATAAGAAATGCATTTCTGTTTTCTAAACTTTCATAAGTCAAACCTGCAGCGAAATAATATAGTCACTTTTCTATAATCTTCTCTATGCCATTCCTGGTTAGACTGTAATTGGTTATGAGACCACAACTTTACTTGCGACTTGACCTCCTGAGATGCAGGATTTGGGGTGCTCTCTTAGCATGGTACCCAGCCTCTTGCCAGACCAATGAGCTACTGTATAAGTCTTCTAGTTAATGATGGACCCTTCAGCAGTAACAGCAATTCTAAAGTCACAAGTAGCTATATATATGAAGTCAAACAGGTATGTTTGGGCCTTTCTCAACAATAACTCTAGAGCATATGTAGATATGTATTGCTAGAAAGCCATTTTAAACTCCATAAAGCTTTTGTAAGTTCACGCAAGAAATGATACTAACTGAAAAGGCCTGCTGAAGTGTTTCTTTACTAAGAAGATCTTCAGATAGGAAATGTTTTTACCATAATATATAAAAAGCCCTGTAGATGTTGAACTATCTTTGAATGTACTTACTAACACTTCACTTCCCACCAAAACCCCATCAGCTTCACCTGTTTACAATCCATGAGAACCCAAAAATGAAACGATGAAAATATTTCACTAAATATGTAATTGATAAAGAGACTTAAATCATGGAAAGGAATAAGAAAGAGCAAATGACAGCAAAACATACCAGAGTTACAATCCAGCAAAGCACATCTACATCAGTAGAAACCTTTTACTTGCAATAATATCAGATTGAAGTAAAAAAGGGTGTGTCTGCCTTGGAATAATTAGACCTCAAAAAAAGTAATGAACATATCAGTCAGAGAGATAGGCAGAGAGACAGCACTTGGGAGGGAATGAATACAAGTGCATGTTAATTTATACTTATATGTGTAGGCATTCATATATATTTATATACATATGAATAAGAATTTCTATTAGGTATGCACAACTTTTAAGGGAAGAGAGTAAGAGTCTGTATCCTTTTTTGAGCTACTGAGAACAAAAATACAAATAAAATAGAGCAAGATCTCAGTTACAATGTCAATTTATGAAGGCATAGCCTTCTGAAACAACTACATTGCTATTTTAATTGAAACAGAAATGTGAAGTACTAACAATATAATTTATTGGATAAAATATTATTCATCTGCTTAGTAACTATTTAATAAATATTGTTAGATCAGAAGCTGGAAGATTGTTAGATCAGATAAGAAGGTGGAAAAAAAGAAATGCTGAAATAAGGTTGAAATAGGACACATTTACAGTGTTATTTTTTTGAGAGTACCAGGAAGAGAGTCCCATTTCAGATGGCTACTATGGATTACATGTTGCCTTTGGGGCATGGATTTTGGCAATCTATTCTGTATTAGCTTTCCCAGCTGAGGCCACTGTTCAGTTCATTAGAGACAGAGCAAAAGTATGCTTTTCACTTAGGTGGTATAAATAAACATATTAAGTTCAGATGAGAAAATAAAAAATAAAGACACCTGACAATATAGATGTATTCAGAGGTATCTTCTGATCATATAAAATAAACAAGAGAAAAATACATCTTCCATACAGCTCCCAAAATATCACCAAGACAGATCTACCTTAATTATATGCTAGATGGAATATCATTAACAATATATATTAGCTTCTCAGAAATTTATTTTTATGCAATAGAGCAATTTAATTTAGCTAGTTACAAAATAGCTTAAATTTATAATACCATATAATCAGTTCAGTTCCTTGTGATTTATTATCTAATATTAATTAACTAGTTGTTAACAAGTAACTCTAGGAGCAGCGGAAGTCGCAACACCAGGATTCGTAAACCTTTGTGTCTAAATACCCAACAAGTGCCCTATTCCCTGTTCTGTGCACCTTCCCCCCCACCTTCACCCCTTGGTGGTGCCCCTACTGCCCTTCCATGTTGCACATCCCCAGAAAGCTGCAGTGACCATTCTGAGCTCATGTGCAGGCCAATTCCCTGGCTGGTACATACGACTTCTCACACAGAGATAGATGTAGCTCATAGAACTGTGAGGAAGAAGAGCTAATTTCCTAACCCCATTCTGTATCTAGTGGTGGTGATATATCTACATCTTGTTAAGTGGAAGGGAATACACAGGACCATCACAGCTCAGTTTAGGGCTAATGCTCCCTAGCCCAGCATGATGCTGCAGGTATTTGTTGAGACAAATCCAACTGGTTAATCCACACTTCCCATGAGGAAGAACAACTAGTATACTGGCATGACATAATCTATAAAAGATTAGTTGTTTTTTGAATACAGTCTCTGCCTGAGAAAGTATAAAAGATGGAGAAAAAACCTCACATGGTAACTGTTGTGTGTGGTTGTTTCCAGAGAGCAAACCTTGAGATTTTGTGGTCCTTATTTCTGCTGAATGATATACTGGACTTATCAGAGCTGCAGCAAATTGTGCAACATGAACAAAACAGATATGATACTTGCTGCTCAGCAGTAGGAAATGACTGAAAGAGATTGATATGGAATTTTATTTTTTTTCCTAAAACCAAACAACAGAGAAAAGCAAGTCAGAATATAATTAACTGAAAAGTGCACGTGCTGAAAATGGACAAGCAGATAAATACGCAAATTATTTTTAGTATTAATTCTGATATGAGTAACCATCCCAAAGTGTGCTAACAAGGTCTGTTGAAAAATATGTTTGGTACTTGGGGAAAGTAAAATCTGAAAGAAAATGAGGTATGTTGGTTGGACACTGGAAATAAATAAAGCAGCAATGCAATTAGAGTGATGATGGCTCTCAACTTGCTAACCATAGGATATTCATATTCTACCACCACAGGTTACCTTGATCTTAACTTTTTCTCTTGCCAATTATCAATTTTAATCAATGTCCTTTCATTCCTCTTCTTGGATGACCAGGTCATTTTATGGGGAGATTAAAAAATTGTGTAGGCTGCAATCCATCAAGTGCCTGCACATACAGAGTTTTTGAAGTGAAATAACTCATGCGACATGTTATGTATATAAATGCATTTTAGACTTAAGCTTTAGAAAGCTAGTTTCTTGTAGGCACTGAAGAGAGAAATAATCTTGCAAACTGTTAAAAGAGACCAATTTGACAATTTCTGCATGTAAACATTTTTTAAAATCTACTCTATTCATTTTCAAGTAGAAATAAGTTTTAAAATAGAAAAAAAAGAAATATAAAATTGAAATCAAGTAAAATCATTATTTAAGAAATTCTTGTTCTGACTAATAGTTCTAATAGTTTGTTTTCATTAGTTTTCAAAATGAAAAAGTTTGGAAACTGCAAAATTTCTTGCAAATCTGTTTACTGATAGAGTGCAATTGGCATTTGTAGAGGTGCAGGAAAAACAAAAGCATCACAAAGCTTGCCTGGTATATTTTAATTAAAAAGAAATTGTGTATCTGAGTTAGGCAATCACACTTGTATGGAAGGCAGCTTCCAGCTGAGTTACAGAAGATCATATAGTCTATACTCACTTTTTCAAGTAGAATGCCCAAAGATGGATTATGGTACATTTGTTCTGTACTGAATCTCTGGAACTAGGTTCCAGAGATGAAAGTCTATGAACTAATCTGTTGAGCTACGAAGTCCACTGCTGTGCTGGATCCTATTAGCAATATGAGTGTGGGGTCAAAAGATAAGATAGCAGACAGCTGAAAATGCTGGATTAGACAAATATTTTAGACAAGAAAGGTATTTCTTAGCCATATTGTACTTAACTGTATACTATACATCTGGGAAGTATTGGTGACTAAAAGACAGCAAATTCTTGTATTCCTGTTCTTGAATCCTTAGAGTTTTTAAGATTTTAACATACATCTATGCTGTCTGCTAGGCCATCTTCTGTCATGGTGACATAGTGCTCACTTTGTCTTCAGCAAGACTTTAGGTAACAGACACATATAGCATATAAAATGAGCCAATTTGACAAACAACATTTCATACATTTTATACTTTTTACTTCTCATAAGCTCTGTTTTCTACTGAGGGGTTCCCACTATCTTGAAACCCACTCAGTATGTGCATTTCCCAGCTGCAGATAAATGGCACCGTCCAAAGTCCACTGAAATACCTAGAAAGATTCCTGATAATGCCACTAAGTTTTAAATTAAAAAAATTAAATTAAATTGAAGTTTCCAATTTAAGAGAGTCAAGCTACAGAAATTACTAATTGAAGTTGGCTAGATAAGGAGCAAAATGACTTGAGTATGAAAAATTTATCTTACTCGATTTGAATGTGAACAAATGCTGAATTCCTGTAATATCTAAGGTCTAATGCTATGTTGGGTTTGCATTGCAAACAACTGGAAACACAGAAGGTCCACAGTATGCTTTTCAAATGGAATGTTACAAATAAGCAATGGATCTACAAAGCAATGAAGAAGAAATAATTACAAAGAATAGGTCAGAAAGCAGTGCAGAAAAGCAAAATGAACAAAATCCTAATGACCTGGATTTGGCAGAAGAAATTAAGCTATGTATGAAAGGATTTGGGGGGAGGGATATGGTGGTCTACAGAGTGAAAGTGAGCGAGGAACTAAGTACTCTAAAAACACAGCAGAGGTAATGATAGGTAACGATAATCTTGGTATGACTTAAATTCAGAATAATTAAGAACATATAAAGACAGAACCAGAGGAAACCACCTAAGTTAATGAAATAAGCCCAAATGAAATAAGACAAGCTGCAAATAGTTTGTTCAAGATGTTCCACAGAACATGCACCTTGCATTCAGTAATGCTTTGCATCTACACATCTTTCTTCCATACCTTATAACAAAGCTCAGATCAACTTAAAAACTAGCAGCTGAAACTATTTTCAGAAAAAAAGAACCAAGAGCATCCCTGCAGTATTATAGGATTGGGCAAAATCCCAGACAATCATATAAAATGTAATCTCCACCTAGATAGGAAGACAACATTCCTCCCATTTTTCTTTTAAATCTTTGGGTATTTTTTATCAGTCTGACTTGGATAATCTTTTCTACATTATTTCAAATTCCTAAACCAGTATAACTCAAGATTTGAGTTTTGAACACACCAACCAGAAACTAGATAATGCATCTAGATGTAAGAGTAGCACTGATGTACTGCCACACAGTCCTACCAGAGGATCGAGAGATTAATACAAGAACTGTAAAGTTGATAAGTTGTTAAAAAGGGAAATAGCTACATTGGATATTGAGGATGGACACTGAGATTGATCTTGTGGGAACTAAGTAGAATAGTAAAAAATCAGTGCGTTCATGAAATTCAAAGTATTCAGATTTAGAAGTAGGCCAGAAGCAATGCATCTTAGTGTCTATCCTGTTTATTTGCTGGACTCCCAGTGTCATTTTGAGGTCTTGATCCCCTGACATGTGCAAGAACAAGCGTATTAGTTTGCTTCTGGGCTTCTCTCCCAGAGCAAGCTGACTCATCTAGTTTGTGGTAGGCTCTGCTCCACATCTGCAGCTTGGATGTGGCTGCACCACATTTGGCCACAGTAAGATCCTAGGAGGTCTGCACTTTCAAATGCTCAGGGTTTCCAACACAAACCATTTGACATGTTAAAAACACTACATCAGTGGGCTGTAATAGAGCCCTCTCATTATTCCAGGTACTTTGTGTGGAAAAAACATACAAAAATCACTATTGTTTTCTCAGTAGAGCGTTACATCCACATGGATGCAACTAGTCTGCTTCAAGGGGTGCTGGTTTTTGGAAAGGTGGACACAAGATAGTTTGCATCAACTTGACCAGAGACCAAACTGCTTTCATTGTGCAAAAGGCAAAAATGGTATAAAGACAAAGGAAATAATTTTTTTTTTTAATTGAAGTAGAAGAAAAGTGAGGTAGTGTAACAGTGTATAATTTTGTATTTTTTGTTAATTATAAGAAATTCTTCTGGAATTTGGGATTTATGGGTTGAAAGTTAACGGAGATTAAAAACTGGAGATTAGCTTATTGCAAGATCTGAGAATCACATATTTTTATTTTTTCTATTAAAAACTGTGGGGAAAAAAAAATCTAGTACATTTGTCAACTCTAGAGGCAGTTACCACACAAATTCCCACTAGTACTGACAACACATCAATAGCTTAGAAGCATAGAATCGTTTGGACTGGAAGGGAACTTTAAAGATCATCTAGTTCCAACCCTCTCCCATGGGCAGGGATACCTTTCACTAGATTGGGTTGCTCAAACCTCCATCCAACCTGACTTTAAACACATCCAATAATGAAGCATCCAAAACTTCTCTGCACAACCTGTTCAGTGTCTCACCATCCTCATAATAAATTTTTTTTTCCTCATATCCAGTTTAAATGTAATGTGTACTTCTGAATATTAGATAATTAGAGAATGTTCCATAAAGTTATGCAATATTCCTTTTATGTGGCCTGCTAAAGATTTTCAGATAACATACAGCAATACAGAAATAGGATTTTTAGTGTCAGATATTATCTGCTTCCTTTTTTCCCTTTTCTAGTAATACTCTCACAGAAAGCATGACTTCTTTTGGCATCCACAAAGACTGAAAAGATCAGATAAACTCTGCATGCTCTATATACAATTTAATTATTTTTATTTGCAGTAAGTGACAAACCATGTTATTGATGCTGGAATCACTGAAGGATTTCCCTTAGGAAATTAGGCTTTTTCCCACCTCAGACAAATACACTCTATTTCCTTGAACCATTAATTTAATATCCCTCCTTAAAGTGCTTTTAAGGAATTGTAGTGTCAAACTGCACATTGAGTCACTTGCCTAGAAAATGCTTTCAGAGCTGAGACCCTAGTATAATTTCTATCTTTTAATGTATATTTTAGCATTAAAGGTGGAAGAACACTTAATCCTTGCTATAAAAGACTATCACTATCACTGTGTGATACACTGTGTGTGTTACACCTACTTCTCTAGAGAGATAAGAATAGTACAGCAGTACCCCTGCAAACAACTCCAGAGACCTTTTATATTGCTCATTAAATATTTTTCAGTATTAAGATGTACTTGCTATTTTTATTTTGTTCTCAGAAACTGCCTTAGGTTACATCTCTCCTCTTGACATTATGTGGCTTAAAAGAAATTACACAACACTGAGTCCTTAGTTAAGAAAGGTAAGACATAGTCCCGTGGTTCGTTTCAGACTGACAATGCACCTAGGACAAATTGGAGCTGTTTCTAAACAAAAACTGACTTCATAAATTAGTAGTTAAAAAATGTGGTGGTTGTACCTCGATCATAATTTTCTCATAGCCTGTTTCCAAGGGCGCCTCCCTTGGAAAATTCTCCACAGCACAATGGATACTGATGCTGCTTAGAAGGGGCACAACGAAGTCATCTATCACCTGAAATACTCGACTGGGAAAACTTCTACACCAGTAAAATCCTGAAATGCAGTGATATGAAACCAGAATGGTTTTTTCTCTTTATATTACAAGTTTCAGTGAGCTTAAAGGACTGAATAGCATGGCAAGCTGTCTGATGGAAAGTACAGCCAGTAGCTTTTTTATGTAAAGTGGTAGGTTTGATTCTATATTAATGAATTCAGCTTATACTGCACTTAATATAGTAGTGTTAGAAAACTTTTCCTGTTACCTCACAGTAACTTGCCATAAATCAGTATAAACTCTATTACTTACATTGCATCATCATGCTCTGGTAACTGGATGCACAGACAGAGAAGCTATTAAAAAGAGCTCCTTTTCCCCCAAACAGTTACCAGTTAGGAGTTGTGAGCCTGAGGGAGACATCTTCAAAACCCCAGGAAAAATCAACTTATTGGTTGGGAAAATAATCAAATATTAGGAACTAGAATGTACGTAACAAAGAATATAAACAGTTGCAGCTGCTTGTTTTTATAAAATACAGATACCTTGTAGGTATACATGACCGAAGTCAAGTGATTAATTTGCCCTAATATCTCTTACATGGTGGCTTATCCACAAGATGTACACTACTGTTTCATGTAGACTATGAATATATGCACATTCTTAAGAATATATATGTACACACATAAATATATACACATTCTGACATACGCATACATATATCTTTAGTCTCTCCACTTTCATCTCCTTTCATCCATCCCTCTCATCTCAGATGCACACACACCTCAGCCCAAATGAAATAATTCTCACTGCTTGAGTTGGCTACAGTCTCAACTTCAAACTAGTGATTTCTTTTTTCTTCTGTGTTCACATCTATATTTTTTCTCTACAGGATTTAAAGCTTGAGAAGCATGAAAGATAGAATGAAAATAAATTTGAATTCTATATTACAATAAATGTGAATATCAAAAGATTCTTTCACAGCTGTGTGACTGCTGGCATTTGTAAAGAGTCAAAGAATCCTGGAATATAAAAAGGCAGAAACACAGTTGGTTTTTCAATCAAGTGTATGGAAGAAAAAAAAAGGAAAAAAATCTATAGGAGCAGCAAGAAGGTCTAGGGGTGGGTGACAGGTAAAACCTATTTCCATAATTCAAACAGTCATTCCTAGAATCACTTGAGCAGGGGGTTTATATGAAAGATTGGCATATTCAGTTCTACTCTTTAAACTGTGGTTTGCATTTTACCAGCAATATAAGGAAGAAGATGAAAGATGTCCTTCCTTATTCCTGACTTAATTGAAGTGTCTATTTAGGATGACATTTAATAAAAAAAAAAGCTACATTTTTTTGGTAGTTATTATTTGTATTACCAGAGCAGCTAGGATTTCTAGTCATAAACCAGATTCAGGTGCTGAAAAATGACTTTGTGTGACTGTAAGCATGTGCCACATTCTGCAATGCTAATAGGCAGAATAGGACAGGTTTCTCCTTTAATACCCCCAGTAAATTCCTGTCTACTGTGCAAAAACTGTAGCCGAGAAGATCATCTATTGCTAGAAAGTTTCTAGTTTAAGAGGAACAACAGCTGGACACAAAGTGAGGTGATACTCTTTAGTCTGCCATATCAGCAACGTAATAATATATCCTACTCTTCTGGGAACAAATATATCAAATATAATTTTGGATGCAAAAGTAAATAACTTGTCACTATGTTCTCCTGGAATATTTCAAAAGAGACAAAAGTTCTTAGCGAAGTATAAAGGAAGCTACTCCCAAAAGAGCGATGCCTGTGCTCTATATTGTAATCTCTCATTATTTGATCCCTTCCATTTCCCTACCTCTTCCAGTCCTCATTCATCCTCTCTTTTCATGCATTCACCAGCTTCCAGGCTGATACCAGTTACAATACCTGATTATGTAAGTGTTCCTGAGAAAATCTATGCCCAACATAGGCTGTCTTCGCTGTGTCACTAAACAATTTCTACTCTGAAGTTATCAACAGGACTTGTGGTTGCTTAGATATAGATTTACCATAAACTGCAAAAAGTTTGCATAGCTCCATTTTTAAAGTTTGATCATATCCATTAGAAAACTGGTTCTCTTTTAATTAAGTCTATTAATTGTAAAAGGAAGGTTCTCCTAGCCTAATCAAGAATAAAGGAGGTACAAGACCATATCCAAGAGGAACAAGATGCTTGTTGGTTTTAGGAATTCATCCTGAATGTAGCTGAAGTATTACATTTATTTCTGTACTGTCACACGAATATCCATGCAAAACCATACAGACACTAAACACCACCTCAGTTAGCTTGTCTTTGTATTACGGTTCCAGTTAGATACAATATAAGCCAAAAATCAGAAATCTTATAAATACAGCATACTGATAGCCAAAGAGATGAATCCAAAAGCAAGCTCCATCCAGTGTTTTATATGGCAGCTGATGACTTAAAATATTTTAAAAAGCATAAATAATACCGAAGCCTTTTTTGAGACTCTTTTCATACATTCTAGGCTAGCACAGTTGGAGGAAATTCTATTCATTTGAAGCCTGACAGATATTTGTTAGAACTGTTTATGTTTACTTGTTATTTCTATCTTTAAATAGGCTGTCTATCAAATTTCCTTAATAACTGATTCATTTTTTAAAATGTTTCCTATTTCCTGGATCTTAAACAGACATAACACAGAAATTATTTTAATTTGTGGGGGAAAAATTGGATAAAAATTAATTATGGATTCAAGCGCATAGATCTTTAGATTCTCAGACTTCACCTATTTTGGTTCATTCTCCTCTCTGTTACAGTGCTTCTAAGCCAGCAGAACAACAGTGGCTCACACAAACATTTTTATTGCAGTGCAGAAATGGTATTTTCTTTTGTGCGTGTCATATAAAAATGTATCATATGGAAATAGCATAGTTGCTAAAACATAAAGGTAAATGTCAATTGGAAAAGAGAGTATTTGATCTGAATCTTTTGTGGACAGTTTGCCCTTTAGATAAGCAGCTACTGTAATTATGAAAAACTGGAGAATGCTTTGCATATACTTTGCTTTTTCCACATAGACCACTATGATGTTTTCCAGCAGAGTAAGCTGACTATGTGTGTCCCTAAAACTAAACAGGATAAATGCAGTTGAGCTAGGGGGTGACAGGGTCTTCTGAAGTTGAGCTTAACTTGGGTGAAAGTGTCATTAAGCAGCTACCTCAGTTTGTTAAATAACACATCCCAAGTATTAGGTAAGTGTAATTAGAACAGTTGTTTTTTGGAGAAGACTTTAAGGAATTTTCCATCATAACTATAACAATTGCAGTAGTGAAGGAATGAATACATATCTGTGTGTGCATATATACGTATCACTACAACCAAAACATCCTGCCTGCTCTCACCCGGGAATTCAGCAACGGCCCCTTCAATTGGAATGGCCAAGAACCAGAATAGTCATGTGCATGCACTACTACAGTTTTTGTCTGTCTCCTACTGAGTTCCCTGTAGCACAACTTGACAAGATGCAAAAACCAAAGCTAATCTAGGCCATCTACAATAAATAAATGCATATCTCTAATGATTTAAAAAGTAAAAGGTCTGAGGCTGAGCTTTTGACAGTCTAAGGAACATGTCTAGTTACTGGAATCCCAACATTTGACATCACACAGACAGCTGGTTTTGTATTCATTAAATAATACTTTCAAAAGAATTGTAGGTGCTTTTCATACAAGAACTAAAACAGGACCACGTCCAAAAAAAATATTTTTAGTAACCCCTTAGAATTGTTCTTTATTTTTTATTTTGTATTTGATTTTTGAAGACTTAAAGTCCAAATCCTGGATCAGCTTTTACGAAACTGGCTACATCAAACTAAGCTGTTCTTAGTAGGCATATCATTTGAAGCTAGTAATGCCAGAAGAGAAGGTGTTTTTTTAGAAATGCTTGTGTTTTAGCTAACTGCCTTTTTTCCCTTGACCAACTTTAAGTGGGAAACTCTTAAAACTTATTGAGCTCTAGAGAAACACTTTGATTTTTATTTTTGTTTTTTTGGTGTTTTGTTTTTTAGAGAAATATGAAATTATTTTCATTATTTTCATAAATGTGAAATGAAGAATGACTTCAGCATAAATATTTCACAAGTTACATAAAGAGGTGCTAGGTGGGAAATCCGCTCATGTACCTTGTAATATATTTTTATTAGGCTGTTTCTAACCAATAGAATGGAAATGACAATAGGAAAAATTACAGATGGCTAATTAATCTGCTGTTAGAAGTCTACTGCTATCCCCAGAGTTACGTTATGAAATGTATGTCTTTGTTAAAGGGATAGCACTAATGATGAGTTATTCAGTATTAGAATAGCACCATTACTAGTCAGCTCTATCAACCCTGTGCAGGGAAAAATACTGCTGCTTCTTATTACAAATGCAATATAGTGTGGATTACATTGGCATAGAAAGCATTAGGAATATCACTGTACTTCCAACATAAATATGCTGTGTCATAAACCACAGCTAGCACTGAGGCACACAGCTAAATAGTCTCTGTGGACTACTTATTTTCTTTTAAAAACATTGTTCCAAAGCAATCTTTGTCTTATTTGCAGTTGCTCACAAATGTGAGTAAATATGATGAATAGAATGGAATATGAGAAACATTCCCTGGATATTCTGTTCATTATCCATGTGGCATTCAGTCTAATACATGGGGTTTTGTGCCTCTTTTGCTCACAGTGACTTCAAGTGTGAGTACAGGGCATGCATAGACTGCAGGATCAGTCTAAGACTAGCAGTGCTAACAACAGTCATAACAACTTACAGCAGAGCTACTGAAGGCAAACTCTAATTGCCTGTTTACTGAGCACTGAGTTGCTAATGAATAGTATTTGAGATTTTTTTTTTCTATGGGTAAAATGAATCTTAGGAGTTAATTTGTGCTGTATATAATTATGAAGTGTTAGGACTGCTTGGTTTATTCAAACATATGTTTTGCATTTCTAATCTGTTTAAAATGTATTGTCCTTACAAAAACCCATGAAGAGAGGGATGTTGAGCTTGAGATGCCTGTTGCTGTGGAGCACACAAACTTTGGGTATTGAATTGACAAAGTGCCTAGCCACCCACTGGGGAGGGTGGTTCGTATGGGAGGGGAAGAATAAATCTGCTTTACATTTCCTGCCCTGAGCTGATACCTAAGGAAGGTAGCCTACTGTAGAGTTTTCTGACATTTTGAGGAAACTAGGCTGATAAGTTACACATAACCAGGAATTAATTTAAAATAACTGTCCTTAAAATAATCTTAGGTTTCTGTTATGTCTTTCAGTTAAACATGAATTGTAAATACTATTAACACGGTATTTCAAACTGAGATTTAAACTAACTGCTTTGCAAACTCTTTAATTACTGCCCTGCTATATTAAGGGATCATTAAACCTGCCACATCAAAATGGAACCACCTCTTGGTGAATCAGAGGAACAATAAACAAAAAAGGGAAGAACAGTACTTGAACAAAACCATGGGAAATATTTTGGTAGGCAATGTAGCCTTAAAGACAGGATTGTAACCAAACGAGCCTGTCTGTGTGAAGCACATTTTGAAACAGGTAACAGGGAATATGGTGTTATAAGGGCTACAGGCTAATTTGCTCTGAGGTAGGACCTTCTGGGAGTAACAGACATACAGGGTGAAAAAGATCACTGTGTTTAGTTGGTTTGTTTATAACATATTAAGGGATGCAAGGGAGAGAGCCTTGTGCAGCTGCAGGTTTGTGTGAACAGAGAACTGCTTCAATTTTAATATTTTAAATTTCTGAAAAGCTAATAGGAAAGAAACTTTGGTGTGCTACCTAATTCTTCCTTGGAGTCTGGGAAAACCACTTTAAGAGTCAGAAATCAAAGTACAAACAGACTGAGACCACCACAAAAAGCATCATAACACTTAAAATTTCACATTTTTCTTACCAAATGAATACTTAGCAGACAAACTTCCTGAATTTAGAGGACATGAAGTATTCATAGTCCTTGCAGTCATATGCAGCAAAGTTGGGACTTGTAGTTAAGCTCTTGTTGATATACCTAATTTCCTTAATTCAAATACGAATCTCTTTAGTAACAGCAGGGGTGAATGTGGAACAAAACTGAATTGCACAACATTGATGGTTAGTCCTCCAGCGACTGACATGTCATTTGATCATTTTAATAGCATAAATATTCCTCTGTATCCAGTAATGCTTTTAATACATGAAGTTTAGAATTGTGTGACTAATGCAGCTATTAGCTAGATTTAGGATCCCTGATTATTTGGGACTATATACAAATTGCTTTGTAGCAGTTCAGTTGCAATATTAATGCAGCAAATGATCATTGAAATGCACAACAGCAACAAAATGCAAACGCAGCCATTTGTTTTCCAGCCAATCTGATATAAGTGTAATTCATATTACTGTAATGAGGTCTGCTTACTTCCTGTCCTTTTGAAGTCTCTACACCTTCTCAAGGGCAAAATTGTTTTCTAAATAAAGCCTACCTGCATTCAAGTCTTTTCTGTTGAAGTACTCCATAAGAATGAATTATAATAGCTCTTATTTAGACATAGACCCCATGCTCATCATGTTTTCATGTTACCTAGAAGACTGTAGCCTTCTAAATCCAAAAACATCTCACAAAGTCACGCACTAATTTCTTAAGAGTCAGGAAGTTTCTTAAAGTCAGGAAAATATAAAATGCAATTACAAACCAAGAATAAATAATTAAGGTACTGTATGTAAGTAGGTATGTGATGGAATAACGGATTGTGCTACTATTTTAGCTTCCCTAGCCACATCAGCATTCATGCACAGAGGAAGGCTACCCCTGAGCAGCTGGAGTGCTTGCCAATTAAAAAACAAACAAACATAAAAAACCCCTATCCCCCAACAAGAAATAATAATAATAAAAAAGACATGCAACTCAGCTTGTCAAAGCACTATCTTTAGAGCGCAAAACTCATCATTTTATGAAAGAAAAGCAACGAAAGGAAATAAAAAGAAGCCATTTCTGATATTCCAAGTCTCTTGTTTGTAATGTTTTCCATTTTAGTAATGCTTTTACTGACAAAAAGTGTTACTAAAGCTCTTTTAGTGTCAGCTGCTGACATTCAGGTACCTCTTCTGTGAAAAGTCCTTAGGAAACTAGGTATACAGCATCCATAGCACTGAGAAGCTGAAAATCCTCTTTAATATGCTGTAGCTTTATCTGCTGTTCTCAAATCTATCTGCTGGCTCTTCCTTTGTGTCAGGCAATAGATAACAGGCAAAGATGGCCTGTGAAGACACCACAGACACACACACTTACTAAAAGTGGAGTGATTTCAGCCTGGCTTAGGTAAGACCAATTTTTTTATCCCTTACTTATCCTGCAGCTTGCCAATTCAGCACTGACCAGTGGCCTTTGATTTTCATAGTTCTGCTTT
This sequence comes from Eurystomus gularis, assembly GCA_013400335.1. Classification (NCBI taxonomy): domain Eukaryota; kingdom Metazoa; phylum Chordata; class Aves; order Coraciiformes; family Coraciidae; genus Eurystomus; species Eurystomus gularis. The sequence goes on from VZZY01024380.1 coordinate 28,678, forward strand.
GAGATACAGTGACTCTCAAAGCCTCTGTACAATGATGGAATTGTTCATTGCAACACTGAATCTATTGATGGTCCTTGAAAGTAGTCAAAAAGGACTTTCAATACCAGAATGATACTATTATTAGGAATAAATCTTCAGTTAAACAGTAGTACTTCCCTCAGATTTCTGGCATCTGAATGATCACATATTTTCAACAGTCAAAGGAAGTCTTCCTCTTTTTTTATAGTACCTTAAATGTCTCATACAGTATGATTTTTAAATATATCAACAGGTTTGTCACAATAATCTGTAAATGTAGTCATATATTCCAATGTATGTTTAAGTGTGTATTCAAGCAAAAGGAAACCAAAGTTGCTCCACTTCCATAACGTGTGTTTTTCTTTAGTATATATTATATTCAATGTCAGTTAGCTATTATTAATAAACTTAGCATTCTTTACCATAGAACTATGATTGGTACATTACACATATCAAGTATTATCTCAGTTATTTTGTTTTTCTCCCCTCTAACAAAGTAAGTACAATACAACCTATGATTAGGAAAAAAATTTCAACATTAGCAAATAATCATTCAGAGTCAAACAAATGCTCTGATTTCCCTCATCATTCACACATACACACACATACACTTAGCAACGCTAACCTCTTTCTATAGCAAAGAAAGTTTTTCATAAAAGCCTAGAAAAGACATCCTCCAACTGCCTGTGTCTCTACACTCATTTTTCCTTTTGGAAAGCATTCTATTTTTTCTCTATGATTTCCCCACCCCCCCTTTTTTTATAAATTTAATAACATTATTTTATATTTTACACCAGGATTGTATATGCTTATGCAATAGGATTAATTAGAAATGAAGAACATTTGAAAAAGTAGGTTTTCCTATGTAATTTTAAAATTCTACTAAGCAGTAAATGACAAATGCCTATATGCAGGGCGAGACACACACACATATATTATGATGACTCAGAAAATTTTGTCTCTTGAAGGGAGACAGTTCTTTACAAATCCTCCATTTCCATATATCTGTTTTGACTCCATATTTACCAGATGTCACCACTTTACTTTTATTCATGCATCACAAAACAGATTGGATGCTGTTCTTTTCTATAATCCTAAAACAGATTTAAGGCTGAAGGATAGAAAAAGTAATTTTAGTAATTCTTTTACTACCTACATCGTTGTCACCTTAGAAAGTGGTAGAGGAAT